>JANDJT010000141.1:18085964-18096934 GCA_024331685.1 Stegophilus panzeri | reverse complement strand
CCCATAATAATGATAGTATTATTATTATTAATAATAATAATAATAATAATAATAATAATAATAATAATAATAATAATAATAATGTTATTATTATTATTATTATTATTATTATTATAGAATGAAAGTACAAATGAACTGCTATTGTATTTTGGTGTATCTCTGTAACTATCTTAACTAGTCTTTAGACGCGAGTGTAAATTTCTCACACTTCTTCACGCTGTCAGGATCTATTACACCTCACACACTCTCATTTCCTCACTCTCTCCCCCTTTTTTTTCCTCCTTTTGCCATTTCTCTGTATCATATCTCCCCTGGAGCAGCTGCTTTAGTCTCTCGCTCTCTCACATCGATCACATATTTGACACCCCTTTACATATTACTCGCTCTCTCTCTCTCTCTCTATATATATATATATATATATAAAATCAGAAACTGTTGATCTCCTGGGATTTTCACGACTGCAGGCTGCCACATGATTGGCTGATTAGATAATTTGCATGAATGAGTGGGTGTACAGGTGTTCCTGTGAGGTGGAAGGTGTGTGTATCAGGTTCCTGAATCTGATTGGTTATTTGTTATCTTACTCACTGCTGTATAGTGCAAGATCTTTTTCACCTTTCTCTCTCTCTTACTTACACACACACACACACACACACTTTATTTTCTTTGGTCCTACCAAGTGTGTCTCTATCTAAGCGTTACACACACATCATTACCTTGTCTTCACGATCGTCCTCTCAGATTGTGAGTCCATCACTAGCGTCCCCGTTTGTCGGTCTCTCGTGTGTCACTGTGCTGTCAGTCTGAGACACTCACTCCAACACATCTCACTGCTTTTCATATCACATACCTGTCTTCCTGTAAATCCCATTGTCATGGTCAAAATGTATTTTCTCGAGTGAGGATTCATTCATTCATCTACACTTTGTCTTGGTCAGGGTAGTGCCGGATCCAGAGCCTATCCCGGGAACACTCGGCGTGATGTCGGGAATACACCCTGAATGGAACACTAATTTATCTGGCATGGTCTACTGACATGTTTTGGGAGGTCGGAGGAAACCGGAAAACCCAGAGGAAACCTGCATGACCATGAGGAAAACATAAACAGAAGCTCCATACGCAAGTTCAGGATCAAACCAGGGAACCAGGATCAAATGTCCATGGTAACAAAAACAACAACAGCAACAACAACAACAATAAAAAACAAACAAAACAAAAAAACAAAAGAAAACCTCAAAAACAAATTTAAGTCTCTGGAGTACTTCGGGGTTTTTTTTATTCACAGTCTTACGCATAGCCTTTCAAAGTATACTCCATTTGACATGTACGCGTACACAAGCGGTCGACGTATGCACGTTACGAGAACTTGCACTTCCCCTCCTGTCCTACAAGAGTCAGTACAGAGCAGTAAATCAGGTCTTTTGGTGTGAATGATGACAACGAAGAAGAATCACGAAAACACGAAGAACAACGATCGGGCAATCTCTCGCCAAGATTAGCGCCCGTATACGTATCCTTATACTCTTTAAGGCTAGAATTATACAAATGCGGGTACTTTCTAACCTGCGCTCGTTTCCGTCTCTTCCGTTTATTGCATTTTTTCTTCAACTACCTTGAGATTCAACGGCCCTGGGTCACTGTCGCCACCTTGTGGAACAACTAAATAGTGCAAAAGAATTAAACGTGCACCCGTACAGTACGCGCTTACTCTGCTGATGACGAAATTTGCGTCACGCGTATTGTACGCTGTTGCTGGCATACGTGTAAAAAAGTGAAGCATGCTTTCTACTTTAGGTTGCACCGAAAGTTCAATACATTTTTCAAGCATGCTTTCAAACCCGTGGCCTGATTTATAAAAAAAAATAAATGAATAAAGTACTTCAATTTCATTCTAAACTTTTGTGGTGGAAATGTTCTGTACCTGTAGCCAGATACCCCACGGTACGGATATAACACAGCCCTCTCTCCAGACTCGGCGCTAACTGCACTGCACTGAAATCCCGTGAAGTCTGATATCGGCTCACGAGCCGTTCATCATCATGAGCTAGAAGATCCACATGGATCCACACTGAAAGGAGCGTTCTCTCCTCAGTGCTCAGTTCTGCCAGGTTCTCAAGAAGGGCTCACACAGCCATTATTGACCTTTTAGGACAACATCTGGGTCTTGTCCATAATAAAAAACGACTTAAATTAGCAGACGGGTGATCGAGATAGTTGGCCTTTATATATTTATATATATATATTCAAAAATGGAATGGCAAGGACCGTAATCACACCTACTACTGTACCGGTTCTCCCGAATCACGCGCTCTAATTTTTACAGCACACGGACATGGCTGCTAGGAAAAGTTCATACGTCAGGATGGAAACTATTACACACTTTTTTCGAGACAAATTCTTGTTTTATAAATCGAAATACAAGACTAGTTTAAGGTCTAATTTGTTCGTATGGATGTATAATAAACGAGGCCTCAGGCGTAATAAAGTAGCTAGTTTTATTAGGTGATCAATCAGCTGCTCATGATTAAACATCAAGGTTTTAACATTAAAACTTCAAGTAGATTTTAAATCGTGGAATTGTTTTGTAGACCTAATTTAAACTAGCCTAACTTTTATCTGTCCTGTCTGTGGCATTACTATAGCAACTAATGTGACTACAGGAACAAAACAAATCATATTTGGGCCCTGGAGATAAGCACAATTGGAATGAATAAACGAACAAACGAATAAATAAATAAATAAATAAACAAGAACCTCGAAGAGCTTCACTGGGACTACAGTAATATGTACAATATACAAAAACTAAATATAGCATAATAAAATTCGGACATAAACACAACAATAGCATGCAATAACACAGATAAAATGGGTTAAATAAACCATAAAAGAACAACAGTAATTTAAACATTATATTAATGGAGAAAAAAATATAGAAAACTTTCAAGTAGATACCACAAATGCTTTTTTAATGTAATTTAGATATAAAACTTATTGTATATACACACAAATGTACCGTATATGTACATTTTATATACATTATTTCCTTAGCTGCTGATTAATATTCTCCACTGTGGTCTGTATAATCTCTACTGGTGTATCTTTACTTTTCTGTTCCATAATAAATCAGATATGCCCTGTAGTGTGAACAAAGATTATTAGGATTCAGGTGGTGGCACTTATTTTATTATTATTTTTTTTTGTTCAGGTACAGATTTAAGGTTCAGATTAAGGACATGACTATACAATAAATACACAGAGAGTGTGAAAGAAACAGGAGACTGATGTACACGCTGCATTATTGCAGTTAGTGAGTAATCCAGATTTAATCCAGTAAAGTTCATATAATGTAATGTGGCGATGAGATTTATTTAAAAAAAAAAATAATAATAAATAAATAAATAAATAAATAAAACAGAAATCAGATATGTGTGAGATAATGAAGTGGTGGTGCAATTTATACAGGGCAGAATCACAGGATTCAGATAATGAAGTGGTAGTGCAGTGTGTGTGTGTGTGTGTGTGTGTGTGTGTGTGTGTGTGCACGCATGTTTGTGCGTGTGTGTGTGTGTACACAACATGCTGTGAACACAACAAGGCTTTTATTCAACAGTGAATTGTTGTGCAATATATATATATATATATATATATTTTATGATTAACTCTGTTATGTCATAGTGGAATATAGAAATTCAATGCAGTTCTCTCAGTGACAAATATTAATATTACTATATATATATATATATATATATATATAAACATAAACATCTAGGTTCAATCATAAATATACATACTATATACATAGTATCAGAGACTGGAAGGAAGATTTTACCATAGACCTGGTCATTTTTACAGATTTGTAAAGGCGTTGTGCTTTAACATTAATCTACATGCCAGTTTGCAAGATTTTGTTGTTTGCTTTAAAAATTTAAAGAAAAAAAAAAAACCTTAAAAAAAATCTGTAACATAATACGTGAATCCATAATACACCGTGACCTGTGGCTTCTTAAACACTAAATCTTACTCTGATGCACATTTTATGCCCAACATTATTATTATTAGTCAGAGGAGAAAAGTAAATACTGTATCCTGTGATGTTCCCGAGACGTCAGGTGTGTCGGGTTGAAATTTGTATGCATACGTCATGCTCAGATACATAACAAAATTAAATAATAAAGATGTCAGCCTGCACCAATTTTAAGCACGAAAGAAGTCTGATACACGGTGACAGACAAGAGCTGGCAACCAATCAGGAGAGAGATAGAGAGTCTTATATGATCATATAATATAAAGGACATGTTTGTAGAATTTTGAGATTTCTAGTTGAACTTTTAAGACATTTATTTGTTCTGTAATTTGGTAAGAGTCTAATGAATGATAGTCATGTGATGTATCTTCATTGTGGAATTTGTATCATGACCGAGTTGCAAAGCCATTTAAGCTAAAGAGAGAACAATAGTCAAATAGCGGAGAACTAGTTACGTTTTAGGAGCCAGACGTGATCGTTTTGTTCTTTACAACATATTTTTTGCGAGCTAGCGAAAAGTAAGCAGGCTAGTCTACTGGCCTCAGAGAAGTGTGTAGCTAACATATCCCCCGTAGTAAGATTACAGCCGAGCAACCATTTTGTCTTCAACCAATGCTAGCACAAGCTAACATCACTGACTTAAATCAGTTAACATAAAACTGCACACGTACACATGAAACGTCTGACCGTAACATTTAACTGGGTGTTGCGTGTCGCTTTTCATTGCTCAGAATAGCGTCACGTTTTCAAGGCGGAGACGGACGCAAGTGTAGATTTACAGTTTAATAAAAGTCAAAACAAAACACCGGAAGAACACGTGAAAACGAAAACAAACACAAAAAACCGATACGTACGAGCCGAGAGAGCATAACGTGACAACAGGAGACAATTAAAGCAAGACAAAGAGTGCAGTGCAAACTGTGACTATATACACACACAAGTGCTCATTAACATGAATGAGAATCAGGTGCAGGTGGTCATGTGACAGAGATGCAGTGGTGCAGTGGCTGCTGGGAACTGAAATCCAGAGTTCCTTTCTGGCAACCCATGACATACAGCTATCAAGGTGTTTATCTGTGTATAACTACACCGGTCCATCAAAACACACCCACATTCCAACAAAAATCAGACACACACACACACACACCCTTACTAGAGCACTGATTGTCCCATGTCAGGAACGGCTCATTAGCCTGCTGCTATTTATACCTCACCCACATTCCAGTCAGTGACAATGCATTATCGATGTCATATGAATGATCATAATTACCACCATTTCAACTTTGGGGGGTGTGTGTGTGTGTGTGGGGGGGGGGGTTGACGTCGACCTATGAGTGGGAATTCCATGCCAGAATTTTAGGATATTTTTTTCTTTGACTAACTCAGTAAATGAGGCAGCCTGCTCTGCAAACATGCACAAATTCAAATTAAAACAGGAATTGTGGGTATTTTGGAATTACAACTGATAATAAAGCTTCAGTTCTGTCAGTGACAACGTAAAGATGTGCTAATATGTTACAGGGACATTTCTATAGTGCTTTTCTAGACATCCAAAGCGCTTTACATTGTATGGGGGGGTGGGGGATCTCCTCAACTTCTACTAGTGTGTAGAATCCACCTGGATGATGCAAAGGCAGCCATATTGCACCAGAATGCCACCACACACCAGCTATTAGTGGAGAGGAGAGAGTGATGTAGCCAATTCAGAGATTATTAGGGGGCCATGATAGAGAAGGGCCAATGGGGGACTTTCACCATGACACCGGGGTTATTATACCCCTACTCTTTTACCAGAAGTGTCCTGGGATTTTTAATGACCACAGAGAGTCAGGACCTCAGTTTAAGGTCTCATCCGGAGGACCGTATTGCTTTTATAGTATAGTGTCCCCGTCACTATACTGGGGCATTAGACCCCACACAGACCACAGGGTGAGCGCCCCCTGCTGGCCTCACTAATACCACTTCCAGCAGCAACCTTAGTTTTCCCCAGGAGGTCTCCTATCCAGGTACTGGCCAGGGTCAACCCTGCTTAGCTTCAGTGGGAAACCAGGTGAGAACTGCAGGTTGATATGACTCTAATATTCACAGATTATCACAGCATGATATCGCTAATGCAGGGATTCCCAAACGTTTTGGACAGATTCTGAATTATCTGTGGCCTGAAAGTTTTAATTGAGGGCATTCAGTAAATATTTTATTTATATTTCTTGTGTTTGTTTTCTTGAGTTCTTTCTTTCCACTCGATCAGAGTCACTCGATGTTTGTCGAGGAATAAGTGGAAGCGGACAGACGTAGAAACGTGTCCATTTTTATCGCTGAACTGACTTGTTTGAATTTGACTCCAAGTAACATTCCGCGTGAGTTTCTCCCACGTGACCCTACATGAGATCACAACGTGTGGTTTCGTAAGCCTCGTGCTAACACTAGCTAACTTTATGTAAAAACTACAACTGTCATTCTTGTCTAGTATACAAAATGAGCAGAATTACTGTCTCAAATTCCTTTGAATGACATGAATATGGCTGTTCATTTCGTTAGCAAAGCTCCACGCAGTCTCATTTTCTGTAGGATTTGGATGTTTTTGACTTTGCACCATTTTTTTTCCCCCTGACTCTGATTTTTTTTTTTTTGGATTCTCTTACCTTGGATGCTCGTGGATTCTGCATTGTGCTGACTCAGGTGTTGGCTGCCTCACTTTTGTGCTCATCTGTACTCTTAATAACCCTTCTGCATATGGATCCACAAATCTCTGCAGTGTTACAATATGCTCCAAGACTCCTCCCCTCCCCCTCTCTGTTATCTCGCATTATCGGAATTTGACCTCTGTTTGGGGTATGGACGTGGATTTGTACGAGATAACCTCGTCTCCTTGTCAACCATGATTTGTAAAAGAAAATAAATAAATAAATAAATAAATAAAAAACCAGATTTTGTGTTCCGACATGAATATACAACATCGATCCTCGGTCGTGTTTTGCGATTACATTTATCCTTTACACCAACGTGATTGTCAAAGGATTATCTTATTAACATAAATAAATAAAACATACGAAATAAAATTCTCAGGAAAGAAAGAAAAAAAAAACCTCATAACATAATGCAGTCTGCAATCTACGAGCAATCTCACTGCTTATAAGCAAGACTCATTTGTCAGGATAATCTGATGCAAATCCTCTGTGCAATTGTCTGCAGCTGATTTAGCCACGCGCCAGTAGGTTCATCATTCTTTAAGAAAACTTCATCCCTTAAAACTAATTGTTTTGTGAGCCTTCTGCCTTCTGTACTGGGAAAATTTATACTGTTCCTTTTTTTTTTTTTTTTTTTTTTTAAATGCGGTAAGTATACGAAGATATAAATGTATAACATGGTTAGACATAATTTATCAGACTAACATGTAAAATAATAATTACACATTCACGTGTGGTGATAGAAAAGCAAACATCTACTTTCAAGTCTGTGATATTTTTTTTTTTAACTTTAATTAGACATAAAATAGTAGGCCTTTGGGTTGTGCATTATATATATTCGTATGTTTATTTATTTATTTATTTATTTATATGCATATTTGGCAGATAAATAACAGTATAGTGTTAGATCATCTGAATATCATATGATGATAAGATGATTTCAGATTCTGTTAAGACTGAGCTCTACTTGCTTTTAACTATGCATACATGTACGCAAGATGGTTGCCGCTCTTTTGGAACGTTGTTATGAGGACACAAAATAATTAACTAATTAATTATGAGGACACATCCATGTGGTGCAATACCAGCGTAAATAACGGGGTCAGTATTGCACCATATGACACTGTTTGTAACTGACTAAACAATCTACACTTGTGTCTTTGGTGTCTCAAATCGCATAATTATGTACTTTTCATTACTGAGCACTAACACTAACCGGTTACTATTACGGTTAGAGTTTAAATTGTCAAAACCTCCCACGTAGCGATCAAACCTGCCGAAAGGTCTGTCATGCATACCGGTGTCTTTTTAGAATAAACACTTATGAACATAAGGTCAAATTTTTCGACGCAGATTCGAGACGCGACTCATGACAACGATCACGACGACGACGGAACGTTTGAACAGAGCTGTCCAGTGGACGTCGCTTTTAATCCTCCAGCGGTACACAAACTACGTAGGCGAGTGTTTGAACAAAGCCATGCATCACGTTTTAAACTGCGATTTATACCAGGGTTTGTTTGTTTGTTTGTTTTGCATCCATCTTAATCGTCCTTCCTATTTATTTAGCAATTTATTTCTTTGTTTGTTAGCTTGACCAGTATAAAGCACTTTAAAGGCATTAATGCTGTTATATACTGTAAATAACATTGACTCTAACCCCTATGGCCTCCCACACTCTTTACCCCATGTGTCCCTTTTTGCTTTCCACTTTCTCTTTGCGTTCTCCTTTAAATGTGTGTATTTATATATTTTGGGAAGTCTAAATCTTTAGGCTATGTATGTGGGATGAGGTAAGAGGATCTTCACCCTTTGTGCTCTTGGTATGGTTTGGACTTTTGCCTGGTTTTCCGTTTTTTTTTTGTTTTTTTTTGTTGTTTTTTTTGGACAATTCATGTTCCTCATATATTTGTTTTTAGACTATTTGCCTGGATACTTTTTGTAAATAAAACTCACTATTCTGTACCAACGGGGCAAAAACAACCAAGCTAGAAATGTACTGATATAAAGAGAGTAGAGAGCGTCATTGTCGTTGTAGGTGTATATAAGTACACAGTAGAATGAAAAATATCATTCTCTAAAGCTTAGGTGCAGTGCAGCAACGTGGTACAAGATGTAGTTACGAATGAGAAGAATTAAGTTAACTAAATTAATTAAGTTCCGTTAACTTAAGTTAGAACAAGATACAAGACAATAAATACAACATTTTTAAACAATTCAAACAATACACTGAGCGCCATTTTGGGTAAACCTAGAGTAGCTCATTCAGCCTTGTGCGCCGCCATCTTGAGACGTTGTACACAAGATGGCGCTAAAAAAAACCCAAAAACAAACTCTAAACACTAGGGATTTTTTTTTTTTTTTTAATAGAGTACGAGGTTTTTCAGTACTTGGTGATATCTATACTAATACCACCATGAGTAACCTATTTACTGTAACTCTGCTTATGTTTCTTCCATAAACAGAAAGCTACTAGAACCTGACTTGCTAGTTGATGCTAGTTGAATGAAGTGGTTTAGCTAGCTACATTAGTTAGCTTGGTTGGAGTAGGGTTGCAGTGGAAAAGAGCGGGTTTTGTTTCGTTAAAAGCGTTTCCGTACAGATATGTACAGTGACGTATGTTTTAGTATTCATTGCGTCGTAACGCCTCATTTTGTCAAGGACCGATTGCGGCTGATTGTCAAGAGCAACATACTGATCGCTAATCTGTAGACGGGGTTTTTTCTGAGTGACGCAACAGAAAAGCGTTTGCCCGGTCGTCCAGGAGATCGCGAGTTCGAATCTTAGCCATGCTCTCTGGGTGGGAGGGTCATACGCGGTCTCTCTCCTGTCAATCACAGCGATACCAACCAATCACAGGCATCGGTGAGCTCATGTATGTCAGTCCGTCGAGGATTTTGCGACCTCAGAAATTAGCGCTGTTAAGTTCTTTGTCCGATACCAGTCACAGAACCAGAATTTGGACCCATCACTGGCTGATTTCCTCTCATCCGAGCTCGGGGAGAAGTCGCACCGATGCCATCGTTCAGTGAAAGCTTCTTAGTTTAATGATACAGAAAGCATAGTGTATATATACACACAGAAATATTGATAAAGAATGATAAATGTCAATTGGAAAAGGTCACAGATAAAATCAAAACATCTATTACGTCGGTTCGAGTGATATATGAACTAAAAGACGTCTAGTCTAGTCTAGTCTAGCAGATAATAAGAGAAGAAGAACCGAGCGAGCGAGAGAGAGAGTGAGGGCGAAAAGCGGGGTGATTAGGAATGCTCAAAACAACACATACCAAGGACACAAAACAACTTGGTACATCGTGACACAAACTAGAGACCTTCAGAATTGAGACACAGAGATCATGCCTGTAACTTATCAAACGCACAATCAAGCAAGCCTCACAATATTCGGAGGAGCTTGCGACTTTTCAAAATTACCGCAGATCTTCCGCAGGTTTCGGCCAAGACGCGTTATGTTACATCATCACAACGCGCATTCATTCAAACCCCTCTTCGATTCACGTGGTCTCATTTAAAAGGAGATTGTTTGTTTACCAACAAACATCACTGCAAAAGGCCGCGTAGGACAATTTAATCGCAAATTTTTTAAAAAGCCGCGTCATAATCGAGCGTTTTTGGCCGGAGCAATCGCAAAAAAAAAAAACCTCTGCGAATCCCTGTACGGTTTAGTATGTGGAAGAGGGTGCTATCGTCCTCTTCATAAAGGCATAAAATGTAAACAATGTAACCTAATAAGCTATTTGATCAAAAGTAGCTTAACGTAGAGTACTTAGAGTACGTTGATTGCTGCTTGTCATCGCTATAAATAACAGCGTACACCGTTTAGCTGTCTTGGCATTTCAGATGAACTTTCCGATCCTGTCGCAGGGCATTTGACCGTGTCTTCGGATCGCGCCGCGGACAGGAAATAAACGTTTCGATGGATTAACCTGACTTAGGGTAAGCAGAAAAAAAGCATGTTCCATTGATTCGCTGTTGAACAATCGCTTTAAGATGGTTTTTAAATTAAGTCTGAGGTTCAGGCTTAGCCTATGGATGGAGGTTTTATTATATCATTAGTTACTTGAATGCCAGTCGGGACCAAGACGTAGTAGGAACTGGTCAGAGGAACTCAACGCTCCGTCTCACTGGTTGTTTGCCTTCATCTAACTGTATATATATATATATATATATATATATATATATCTATATATATATATATACACACACACACACACACACACACACACACACACACGCTC
>JANDJT010000141.1:18034792-18071345 GCA_024331685.1 Stegophilus panzeri | reverse complement strand
GCGTATAGGGTTGTGTATATAAGGCTGTGGGGCGTATAGGGTTGTGTGTATAAGGCTGTGGGGCGTATAGGGTTGTGTGTATAAGGCTGTGGGGCGTATAGGGTTGTGGTGTATAAGGCTGTGGGGCGTATAGGGTTGTGGTGTATAAGGCTGTGGTTGTGGTGTATAAGGCTGTGGGGCGTATAGGGTTGTGATGTATAAGGCTGTGGGGCGTATAGAGTTGTGTGTATAAGGCTGTGGGGCGTATAGGCTTAGGCAATATGTAAATGTAGCACTATTTAACTACAATAAATAGCACCCATGGTAATGGAAATCCCTGACAGAAGATAGTGTGTGTGTGTGTGTGTGTGTGTGTGCGCGTGCATGCGCGCCCTGCACTACTCCTCCGTTCGGGGACAGCAGCAGTAGCTCTAATGGCATTAGGGCAGGGACAGATCTGGCGGGTGTCTGCAGTCTGCCGGTCTGGCCGCTCTGCGCTAATCCCATCCCACTCTCCACCAGAGACAGGAAGAGAAGCTAATAAATAAATGAGAGGATGCAGGAGGCAAAAAATAATATATAAATTACATCCTGGCTTCTCGTAAATCATGTTCCAAACTTCCAGTAGACAGGAGGGAGGAGCTTGCGGACGGGTGGAGCAGACAGTGCAGAGTGCCAACGAGGGGAGAGAGAGAGAGAGAGAGACAGAGAGAGAGTCCTCAAAATACTCAATACTCAAGTATTGCATCATGCATGCAAGATTAAATGCACACACAAGCACACACTGACCTTTTGATAATGTTTTATGGAAAAATCAGGTGAAAGCCACGTGATCACGTTATAAAAAAAAAACTTTTAATAAAACACGTGGAAAATAAACCAGAAGCATTAGATGTGGATAATTAGCATGAAAATAAATGAAGGGTGACGGGGGGAAATATCACGTTAAAAATAATGGACAGTTAAAATTAAATAAATAAATAATCCTTTTAAAAAATTGTGTGGGGTGGATAAAACCAAAATGCAATGTGCTTAAAAAAAAAATCACAAGTAAAATTCTCGTAAGGTTTGTGCGACGGTTCTGTAAGGCTAGCTCAAACCCAGACTAGTTTAATCCTCCTCGACTCGCAACGCTGCAAGCTCCGGTGTTTAATGGATTTACAATCACGGCGGTTTTCATTTTGCAGCCTCTATGGCCGTGTTCAATTCCCTTTTTATTACTCTTTAATATTCCCAAACTTTGTAACCCAAGCTTTGAAGAAAAACAAAATACTAACGCGCCATTATTTGTCACGCCAATAAACGCGGCCTGAATTGAATTGAACTGAGAAGGAGACGGAGAAGGAGACGGAGAAGGAGACGGAGAGTGAGACAGAAAAAGAGACAGAGAGAGAGAGAAAGAGAGAGAGAGACAGAGCGAGAAAGAGAGTGCGGGAAGCATTTCCATCCCGCTCTCAGACTCTCGAGGCTTGGCGTCTAGGTGTTTTTAATTGATTTTTGATTAGCTAGGCGGTGGGGGGCGGGGGGGATCCATTAGCAATGAGAGAGATAAAAACCATAAAAGAGAGAACAAGCCAGAGAGAGAGAGAGAGAGAGAGAGAGAGAGAGAGAGAGGGAGGGAGGGGGCGGCATGGATAAATGAACAGGCATAGTGACATGTTCGACATGTGCCACAGGGCCTGGAAGAGCATCTTTCACTTTTTACTCTCACCCATCCCCTATGCGCCCCCTCCCCTCTCTTCTGCTAAATTAAATCAATTATTTTGCTTAATTAGTCGCAATCTCTCGGTTCGGGCCACGTCTCAATTTCACAACAGCCGAGGCAGGAAACTCGGTTTCTCTCGACACAAACTCAGGTACACACTCATTAGCACCTACACCTTGAGACCTTGAGATACATACAAAGCGCTTTAGGAGAAAAAAAAAGAGAAGTGCACATGAATGATATTGAAATGAATAAAAAGTCGATTAGCGAGAGATGCAACACAAGGCTCAGTGTCATTTACACGCAGCATCACTGGAGCCTTTAAAGGCATTATTCAAGCTAATCTCTATCGACTGTATCTGGGGTGTGTGTGTGTGTGTGTGTGTGTGTGTGATGTGAACAGACTAGAATTTCAATGCACCTAGCCAAAAAAAACCCAAAAAAAAAAAACAGTCCAACTGTTCACTCTAAATGAACTTATAATCGAAGTCGCTGAAGTCGACGATGTTTAAAATATCGGTTCCTCCAGGATTTAGCGATTGCAGAATGCAAAATCAAGGAAACTGAAATATTCAGAGGAGCTCGCAATTTTTTCAAAATTACCGCAGATTTTCCGCAGATTCGGACCGAGACGCGTCATGTGACATCATCACGACGTGCGTTCAACCAAAGCCCGCTTCGATTCACGTGTGTCGAGCACGAGTCCAGCTAAAGGGACTCATTTTTAGACCGTGCAAAGCAATTTCCTGCAACTGCGATTTTACCAATTCGAGTAGTTTTCCGCAAAAAAATAAAATTAAAAATCTGTAAGTTTTTCAAGCATTTTGAGCTGCAGCAATTGCAAAAAAAAAAACCCAAAAACCTCTGCGAAATGATGTAAAGAAAAACACACGTCATGTTACAGAGAAGCTGCCAAGCGTAAACTCGGAGAACTCGGTTACAGCTTTACCTCTGACCGGTATGAAGTGCTGACACTGGAGACTCCTTTCATAAATGTTAGATAAACGTCTCCTTACAGAAAAGGGGACAGAACAGAAAGTCGCTTGTCTGACTCGAGTCTGCAACTAAAAAGCGCCGGTTACGTTCGAACACTGGAGCAATACACTTAAAAAGTAGTTCCGGTTACTTTACACTTTTCTAAACGATTTTTTCTTCTTCTCTGGTATCCTTATGCCATTAGAGCCACACAACTACTCTGGTAAAAACCCCAGTCACAAATTCTTCCCTTTGATAAACTCATCCTATTTCCTAAAGGACAATTTGTGCAGATTTAAAGCTTCTATATTTCACGTAAACGTTTATCATCTGCCCTTCGATTTCTATTAAACACAACGTGGAGCTGAGCATCGGTACTATAATTCGATAGAGATGCAAATGGCTTGTAATGTAATCTTTGCGAAATCAACTTAAGTATTCGATTGAATAAATCAAGCTGACAGAAATCCCCTCAGGCTACACGCTTTAATGCAGTCCGGTTTACAACCAAAGAGCATGTCACGAAAAAAACAAAACCCCCACAGTTCTTTTTTTTTAAACTGGCATTACAATGAACACGAACTTCACGAGACACTCGACTCGAATGTCGAAACATTCCGTAGTGCTAGAATGTTGTACGAATGATGACGGAATACACTTTTACACACAAAACAAAAATCAATCCTCTTTCTGAGCTTCTCGAACGTGTCAAGTCCTGTAGTCCTGTAGTCTCCGGTCCAGTGAACGGTTTTCAGCTAAATATTTAACATTGCAGCAGCACGAACGTACGAGGAGGTTTTGACGGCATCATTCCTGCATGGGTGCCAGTGATGTGGGCAACACTTCCTGTATATACTGGTTAGTACTTCCTGCCTGGGCGATTTCCCCACCTCCGTTTATCCAGCCACCCGTTTTCTGTACTGCTTCTCCTACGTACACAGGGGTGCGGGAGAGCCTGGAGCCTATCCCAGGGAACAAGTGGGTGGATGGACACCCTGGATGGGGTGCAACCCATTGCAGGGCACGATCTCACACACACACACACACACACACACACACATATTCATACACTACGGACAATTTGCAAATGCCAGTCAGCCTACAGCGCATGTTTTTGGACTGGTGGAGGAAACCGGAGTACCCGGAGGAAACCCCCAAAGAACTGGGAGAACATGCAAACTCCACAAACACAGGGCGGAGGCGGGATTCAAACCCCCAACCCCTGGAGGTGTGAGGCGAACGTGTTAAACACTAAACACCGTGCCTCCCTGATTTCCCATCTTCTAAATCTAAACTGAACTCCTGCTTATTGCTTTTGAAACGACTTGTTTTGCTGACAGAGGAACAGTTTGAAATCTGCATGGTAGTTGCATGTGAACAGCAGATGCGAGCTTAGGCTGAAAAGCGCTGGAGTATTGCTTTAACACACACACACACACACACACACACACCAAATAGTGCTAGATGAGACACCAAAGCTGACCACCTTCCAGCAGATGTGACAGCAGCACTTGGTCCTCTGTGTTTATGTAGATTGACTCTGCTTGTCAGGTTCCCTCAGTGGTGAGGGGCCATGGGCCAGACGGATGAACAAAGATGGAGGGAGGGAGGGATGGATGGAGGGAGGGAAGTCAGGGGGCGAGGATCAGACATTCCGGTCACGGCAAATTTGCACCACTACTACATTTTAGCTTGTATCTTTAAAACCAATTTCGGCTCTCTTGGGTTTCTCCACCATCCGATACTCCATATTCACCAGGCTGTTGGCCTCCCAGCTCAACTGAACACCAGACAACGAGCTGCAAACGCAGACACATTCGCAGACACACTCACACACACACACACACACACACACACACTGGGCCAGACGATGGTTTTTTTTTTATTATTTATTTATTTATTTATTTATTTATTTTTTATTATTCGCTGTGTAGGTGGGACGAAGCCTCATCAAGGCAAGCTGAACATAAGGAAAAGTTCAGTAATGGCGTGATGATGTTCGGAGAGTTAAGCCTTATGGACGTGGACGTGGGCTTTGGGGGGGGGCAGACTCGCATCTTCCCTTCTTCACTAATTGTAGCTTGTGACTAATTGGCGTATTAGCAAAAATCCATTCCAGGCTAGCGGCGAGAGCTGCGAGGGACACCTCATAGCTCATTATGCCCTCATATTGTGGGGAGAAGAGATTGTTTTGAGGGGAGGGGAAGTGCAATCTGCAATTGGTCAGGTGAGAACGGCAATTAAGGAACTGCACCGGTTTCTAAAAGCCCGACGCCGCGCTCTAATATAAGCATAATTTACCACGGTCTCTGGTGTCTGGCTTTAAATTACCACAGCAAGTTTCTCCCGATCTCGAAAGAGAACACAAAATTGATGCAAGACCTGTGTGTGTGTGTGTGTGTGTGTGTGTATGTGTGTTTGTGTTTATGCACATAATTCTTAGACCTTAAGATACAGTGCGTTAAAACCAAACACATTATTTCCTCCTCTGTGTTTTATTTTTTCTTTAAGGATTTGTATGCTGAGTTTCTATCGCATTGCTCGCTCATATAATAGCTTTGTGTGAACTGTGAGAAAAGCCGACTAATCTGTACAAATGCATGAAGCGAACTCCGTACAGAGATATTACAGTAATGACAGGCTCCGGATCTGACTGATAGGGAGCGTTGAAATAATTGGCCGATTATGTGCAGCTATTTTCTAAATTTCTGTACGCCGGTCGATGGAGCGTGTTTGACGTACAGCGTTAAGCGTGAACCGAGAGATATCTTACTCTAGTGAGCACCTCCGTGCTTTCAGCTTTCAAATTTTTTAATAGTCAGTTTGGGGCCTTTTTTAATTTTTTTTCCCCCAGTTTCGGCACTTATCCGGTTTTGTAATAGTGACTATTGAACATTAACAACGTAGTTTAGGGAAATTTCACATTTCAAACAACCCAATTACACATACGTGCGCCTCGATTTCCCACTCTTGTCTCGTTTCACTCTTAATTCCTCCATCTTTCCTCCTTTCTCTCTGTCTTTTCATATGTGATGTTTTTGTGCTTGAGGACGTTAGAATATTTCCACTAGGAGAACATCGATCCCACTAAAACCTTCCCCGTCCCAGCCAATTTACCCGCAGTAAAACTAATATTGTCTTTAATCAGATGCAATTAAGACTCCGAGTTAAGATCTCCTCCCAATTAAAACTCATTAGACCCCCTAATAGCGTTAGCGAAGGCTTCTCTAACTGCTGCTCATCTGTGCTGCACGTGAAGGCAGTGGGGAGGCAGGGGGGTGGTATTGGCAGACATGGCATCCTCAGCAAAACTGACACCCACCAGACGGTTAAAACACAGCTGGAATCTGAAGACCGAGCTTCCTGTACCGTTTCCTTTGAACACATAATGCTCTACTTATTCCCTCCATATTTTCCAAAGCAATCCCACGTCGTCGCCTTCTGTTCACGCATCCAATTTCTTATCTGCTTGTCTGAGCCTCATCTGCTCATATTAGAAGCTTTTTTTTTTTTTTTTTTTTCTTTCAATTTAACTGTTAAACTCTGGATTCTGATTGGTCAGAAGATGGCGATTAATTTTCTCTAAAAGAAATCTCTAACAATAGTGCAGCTGTAAATCAAAGGTATTATTATTATTATTATTATTATTATTATTATTATTATTACTAGTAGTAGTATTAATGTGCTTGATTTAATGTTATTCTTTCTATAGTAACAGCTAATTCACAGCGACTTTAATTAATATGGAGAAGTTTTCTATAAGGAGATACAGTATTTATTTAACATTTATGGAAGGAGTCTCCAGTGTCAGTCTTTCCGACATCTTCGGGATAGAGGAGTTTACACTTTGTGCTTTCTCGGTGCTGTGAAAAGCGACGTTTTGTTTTGTTTTTTTTTCCCCCCGTGTAACAAAAAAGAGAAGCTGGTGAGGGAACCACTGTATATAGTTGTAGTTATAATGCAAGTGGGAACAGGAGCTAACTTGTTTCACAAACATTACATGCAACTATAAATGGATAAAAAAAAAAAAAAGTTTCTGCAATTAATTAAATTATTGTTAGCTTTACGGTGCAAATTATGGGGTGTGTGATGGGGGCTGGTTGGGATGGTCTGACCCCCCTAAATAAGGCTTGATTCCTCCTGAAGGATGTCAAAACAAGATCTTGAAATTTTCACATGCTACTAAGTTTTAATAGTGAAAAATAGTTGCACAGTCTACCTGAACAGAAAATGTCAATATAAATTTGACCACTCCGAAAAATGGGTCATACTTTTGTCAATGCGCGAGCGCGCCCAATCGGCTAAATTTGGGAAATACCACGCAGTCGTGCGCTCAATCGGCCGAACGCAGCGGAGAGAACCCAGGAGATACCGTAAGTGTTCGAAAGGCGCTTTCTCGTGGAAAATAAGTGTCATAATATAAACACAGTTGTATCTCAAGCGTAAATTTCCTGCACAGTTCATCAAAATGAAATGCTTACGGTGAAAAGATTAAGATGAAGTTGACCTGTTGTCTTGAGGTCTTGAGCGTGAATGAAGCAAGCTGTTAGAATACTGTTCGTTGAAACAGCATACGATGAATTTGAACGAATAATTTACGAACACGAAAATGTAAATTCGACCGTATACGTTACTATCAGCGTGTACTTGAACCGGCGTTTATGCTCGCGCATGTTAGTTACATCCTTTACATTTTGCACGGTGATGTCATGAGTAAGAGAAAGGGAAATGGAAAGGAGGAGGAGTTCAGAAAGTACACACTACTTTTTGAAGGCATTCATGGCACTATTCGTCACATAAAACTGAACAGCATTGTCTAAATTACCCAGATTGCTGTGGTATAAAAGGAATTAAAAGACTTTGGGACATGCTGTTATGGGAACTTTGGGGTCGTAACAGTAACTCCGCTTCTTCGCACAACCTGGTCCTTGCTTATTTTCCTACAGCAGCATGATACATAGTAGAATCCTCATCTTAACCATTAGGCACGTTTCAAGACAGCTCAAGTGAAGTCTGCTGGCTGATCGTATTAAAGGCTTAAAGGCAAAGAGGCAGAACTTACCGAGGAGGCATTGCTTTTTGACTAGTACTGCCAAATTAATTAAAAATAATAATGTCATTTTCTCCTTCTATAATTCCAAAATCTTACCTTATAAGACTGTAATTTTTTGGGATCTTGTTGACAACTGAACACGACAAACACGCCGCACACACTACATTTTTTTTTTTTTTTTCAAATCTGGCAAAAAGCAGCAAAGAGCACACGATTCCCAAAATCCCATTTATCCATGTATAAAAAAAACAAACATAAGGACTGTGTACTGCTGCCAATTGTGCCGAGTTTGTTCGACTCGCTCATTTGGACATGTGCACGAGAAAGGGAAGAACTCGAAGCTGGTTATATGGAGGAGAGTTTGTTTGGGGAGCTGAAGGCAGTTAAGGATGGTCTGTTCTGCGAAGAGAGCTGGAGGGAAGTGATTTTCAATATCATCACTAGAAACCATGGGATTCTGCTTTTATTTGTGATAACGTTCCAATTTTACATGGAGGGAAAAAAAAAACAACCAAAAACGTTTGTGTAGCGTTTGTGTTCTTGCCAACATTTGATTAGCTTTCCCTCCATCTCTTGGTCCATGGAGAGCGCCGAGTAGCCTCCAGCTTGATCACTGAAGTTCTTGGTTTACTCTTATTGGTTGTTGCTTGTCGCTGTTCTTAGTGTTTGTCATACATGTGCTGGGGAAAAAAAAAATTGGCCTACGATGGAAAAGCATGCTGGAATAAATGCAACATTGCTGGCCATCTGTGAATGCTCAGAGAGGGTAAACTGCCAGAGGCTGGGTGTAATGGGGTGGGGTTTTTGCTGATTTCCAAAAATAAATAAATAAAGAAAAATGTTGGCACTCAGCAAAAGTTAGCATCAGGACCATAATGAGCATCATTACCATTTATACCATGGCTGTCTTCAATTTTTGATTCTGATTGGTCAGAAGGTGTTGATTCATTTCAACAGCAACTATGACTGTAGTGCAGTCATTTACAATTCAAATAGTTTTCCCCCAAAAAAGCGCAAAAAACTCAGCAAATTGCATCACAAATTTTGAAAAAATCCACAGCAAAATCTTTGAACAGTAAAATAAGAACCCCTCGGCACAGATTTATTTTATGAGCGTAATTTAACACCAACAAAACATTACATTCGATATTTTATATATAGGCCTTTTGGGTTTTTTTTAGCTATTGAGGTTTGGACCTTGAGCGACCTGGCTAATATCTCTAAAGCACTCAATAATTAATAATAGAGGGCTGTGACGTCTACCACTGTAAGAAAATTAGGGAGGCTCCGGGAGGAGGATTTTGTTCTTAAAGAGATACCTTTCATTTCTTGGTCATTATTTAGGCTCAGTAGTGGCTTTGTTTTGATGTTAGTGACCATACTACTGCCAGAAGGGCCTTGCGCAAGATCCTCCTCAGTTCTTCTTCACTCGTAAGTCGCTTTGGATAAAAACCCTTCAGTAAAATTGGTCATTATACATGCATTTATTCAGAGGTTAATTCTCACATTCTGGTTTCTAAATCTAGACGTCAATTTGCAATTCTTAGACAGAAACGCACACATCCTGATTTTGAGCTCTGTACAGGGAAAGTGGGTTCGGTCCTCCAGCGATGGAGCTCTCCGTGGTTCTGAAAGAGTGTCAAGACAAACGCTATGGAAACTTTTGAGGGGAAAAAACACCCCCCAAACAAAACAAAAACCAACTCGCTTTAAGAGAACGACGGTTTAATATATAATGCAGATTTTAAAAATATTGTAAGCGGTTTTCATGACAGCGTGGTGTTATTTGGAAAAGAAAAGTGTTCTGCACAATCAAGCTCGGCTTGGTACACTTCACTCATGAGATTAAAAAATAAAAATGCACTCCGTTAAAACCTGATTTGTTCAGCTGGGCTACGCTCACATTCACATGTTAATTATTTATTTTTGCTTTCAAACATCCACCTGTCTATCAGTCAACACCAGGCAGGTTTTTTTTTAAATTTTATTATTATTATTTTTTTACACAACGCTGTCATGCTTTTGAGATTAGACTTGCTGACATTTATGCTAATGAGTGCATGAAGCCAAATCTCACGATCTTTAGTTAATTTACTAAAAGTGCAATATAATTACACCATTTAACACAAATAAGAACAGGCACGCTGTTTCTAGACATTTCACCTTTTCTTAAATAGAAATAATAATAATCATAATAATAAATTAAAATAATAATTTTGCTGAATTTTTTTTTTGCCTGACTTTGCTGAGTGTTGGGCAGTTATCTCATCTCTAGGAAATAAAAAACAAAACAAAAAACAATGTAAGCACAACGCCTATATCATCGACAGAGCAGTCTGCTTCGGTGTTAAACAATGAACCACAATTCATGAACTTGCCTATAACTAGTTATAATTTCAGTAAGGTTTTTTTTTTTTTTTTTTTTTACCTACCGAGTTCTCTCCTAAATTCAGTATATAAACAGTGACACCCTGATAACATGGTAGCATGGATTGCATTCCAGGATCCGATCAGCAGTGATGATCGGATCCCGATAGACAGATAGATAGATAGACATAGCACCGATTCAATATCCAGGATAAATACCAGCTTTAAAAAAATGGTGGATGGGATATCTGTGGGGAAAAACAACAACAAAATTTTACTCAGATCCTGTAACAAATAGAAAGGATTGGGGAATTTGGAAAAGATTTTTATTTGGAAATGTAAATGTTTATACTGTATATAAAATTACCTGATTGTATTTTTTTTTAAGGATCGAATGTTATTATATTTATGCTTTATTATATTTGTTGCACTTGGCATGCGAGTTATTTTTGTTTTCAGTTTTGTATAAGTCGTGTTTTTAAATAAATTTTCTTTAAGTTTAATAGTATACGATAACATCTAACATAGCTAGGATATATAAATGTGTCAGTATGTCAGTCCCGCCCGGATTTTGCGAAATGAACGCAAAATCTAACAAACTCCGCAATATTCGGAATAGAATTTTTTTTTAATTACCGCGGATTTGGCCAAGACGCATCATGTGACATCGTCACGACGCGCATTCAGCCAAAGCCCTCTTCGATTCACTTCTGTCGAACGAATACAGCTGAAAGTTCTCATTTACCAACAAACATCGCAGTGAAAGAGCGTGCAAAACAATTTTGCGCATTTGCAATTTAGCCAATTCAATTAGTTTTCCGCAAAAAAAATAAAACATTAAAAAACACACAAAAAAACTCCAAGTTGCGTCACAAATTTTGAAAAAAAAAGCAGCAGCAAAATCGAGCGTTTTTGGCCACGACATTCACAAAAAATCTGCAAAATCATATATGTGAGAAATGATGAATAATTGAGGCTAATTTTCCTAATTATTAGACCACTATTGTCACGAATCCTCTCAGCACACTTCCCAGTGCAACATGTGTTTCTCAGACTCTTATCTCTTAACAATTGTTTTGTTTTCACCTCCTGTCTCCACCCCTGTTTTGTCATTGGTTGGTTTCCCCATTGCTTTCATTTGTTTTCTGGATCACCCACAATAAACAACACTGTGATTACGCACTTGCGTTCTGCCTCTAAACGCGTGCACCATCTTATAAACTTGCTAGGAATTATTAGCATGCTAGTTGCTGTAATGTTAGCTAATCGGGTTAGGCTACAAGCTCGCGGGTTAGTTATAAACAAGCGCTTAATAGTACTTCAAGTTTACATTGTTGTATTGTGTGACGTTACTCTGTTGTAATAACGTTCTAGTAGCATGATAAAGCTCATTACGAATCATCGTATTAATGGTGTAGTGTCATGCGATGTAATACAGAAATCAACTGGAAGCGTGTTTACGACACGTTTTAACTGGATGCGATGAAACTAACGCGGCATTGTGATATATTAACTATGACACATTTCTGTGTTATGTGCAAAACCTCGCTGAAATTCTGGTCCTGGTTACAGCTCTGTGTGTTCATACGAGTTAGTTTTGATTCAGTCCGGCTGATTCAGTAAGGCTATTTTTCTAGACCATGTGACATCTGACACCGATCTGAGCTAATTAGCACAAGGGCTTTAGTGTCCTTCTCCTTCCTCCAATCACTTTTCACTGTCAATCAACAAGTTATTCTGGTTCATGCTGATGTTGTGGGGATAGACTCAGGTGCGAGACAGTGGGGATAATTGAAACTAATTGAGCACACTGTGGATTTGAGGCGCTGACATCACCCTCCTCTCTATGGAAAGAACTGCGAGAGAGAAGAAAAGGAGAGAGGAAGGTGAGTGAGCGAGAGACAAATCAGATTCAGATGCTAGTGAACCTGATGTCTCTGATTTTCTGATTTGCCGTGGAGAATAAAGTCGGCTTATCAGTATAATCGCACCTCGCCTGTCTGGCTGTCATGAGTAGGAGCGAGGAAACACACCTTTGATCCTTGAGCCTGGAACACTTCAGCTCTACAAGACAGCTCATTGGCCTGAGGGCATTTTTTTTTTTTTTTTTTGGTCCTATCTGGAGAGGCAGTGGTATAAAAATTAGAGGAATACGTGGGTAGAAAAAAATTGTGTGTGTAACTGTGCACATATTTAAAAAGGAATATTTCAATGTTTTTCAACATGATCATTACCACTTGTAGTGAATTAGTAAAGTCATTAGATATATTATAAGATAATTGTGAATCATATTTAAAGTACAGTAACATAATTTGTAGGTATGCACTCTACAATATATATATTAAAAAAAAAAAAGAATCTGTAAAATTTACAGTAATTACTGACAGCAGAGTTACCAGTAAATGTACTGAAAATTTACAGGTGAATAATTATAAAACATTTACAGCAAGTTAGTATATTCGCAGGTCAGTGCTGTATGCTAATTCTTATATTAACTGTACAATAATGTATAATACATAATTGTAAAGCTTTACAGTAAATTCTTGCAGCTACATAAAGTACTGTAAATCAATTCCTGTAAAAAAAAAAAAAAAAAAAAAGAAGAGTAAATTCCTGTAAAAGCAATGCAATATATTGAGGTAACTGCTAGACTAAAAAAAAATGTAAAATTTACAGTAACTAATTGTAAAGATTTGCAGGAAATAATGTGAAATGTATTTACAGTAATGTAAAGTAATATATTTGCAGGTAATTGCTGGACTGTTAAAAATCTGTAAAATGTACAGTAAATAATTGTTAAACTTTACAGCAAATAATATAAAACATTTACAGTTATGTAATATATTTACATACTGTAAAAAAAAACAAAAACATTGAAATGAACAATAAATAGTTTGAACTAATTAACTTTACAGTTAATAATTGTGAACATATTTACAGTAAATTAATGTAATATATTTGCAGGTAAGAAATGTACTGTAAAAAATTTACAATTGACAGTAACTTACAGTAAATTATTGTAAAGCTGTAGAGTAAATAATTGTAGTTGTTTCAGTGTTTGTAATTGCCTTATTTCTAATAGGATTTTTTTCAGGGAGATGGTGTGATTATGGGTGGGGGTGAAGGGGTTAAAAAACAGCCACACCATGACTTGTAATATCACATTATATTTGCACTATTGATCTGTAAAGAGAGTTTCAGTCCCTGGAACGGAGGGTGGTGGTGTGGTCAATAGATATTGGCCCAGGTTTATTAAAAACAAACTCTTTAAAAAAAAAAATGATTTAGGATGAGACAGATATGAGAGAAATACTTACCACATCACTTCTTATGACTTTTATTCGACTTTCCATCACTGGTTTTGTGGTATCTATATGGCATTTACAAATAACTGAAGGATTCATGAAAGTGTTTTACAGAAACAAAGCCCAATCCACCTACTGGCATGTTTTTGGAAGGTGGGTGGAAACCGCAGAACCTGGTGGAAACCCACACAAACACGTGGAGAACGTGTGAAACTCTACCCACTGTAGCACCGCCCATACAGTCGATAATCATAATGGTCATTTCAAACTGTGTAATATAAACTGGCTTCAGCACAGCAGCTTCCACAGCTGATTCAAGGACATCTGACACATATACTATATATAGATATATACTGAATGTAATATGTAATTCACCTACACGCGCACACTCACGCACAAACATCTTCCTCGTCATCCTACAGAAGTACTTACCTTTGTCTGCTTTTCGAACAGAAAAGCAAAACATTTCTCTGCACGATTTGCATTTCTATATGCTAACAGTGGCGCCAGAGAGAGTGGATAATTGCACCAAATGCTCTGACTGTGAGAGAAGGATAGAGAGAGATAGACAGAAGGCCGTCTAAAAAAAAAACAAAAAACGAAAGAAGCAGCCATTACGGGATGGTTTTCATTCTTTCTCGCCACTCGTCATTTCCATCCCACTCTCAACCACTTGTGCCGCCGAAAAGATTTACCTTGGTCTCCCATTTTCCCTATTTCCCTCCGCAACTGGTTCCCTAGTGGCTTAGCTTCAATCCCTCGCTCGCTCTGCCTCTCAGTCTTTCTCTTATAACCCCCCACCTCTCTTTCTCTCTCTCATCCATATTCATCCAGAGACTCCCTCGCTCCCTCTGTCACCCACAGCATGGCGTTAATACACCAATTAGCCCTGAGAGCAGATAATGGACTATTTCATGTTGCAAGAGAATGAGAGAGAGAGAGAGAGAAGAGAGTTAGAGAGAAAAGGAGAAGAGAGATGGAGTCCTGAGATGTTACTGATTATGAAAATCTACCTGTCGGCTGCACCGGTGCTTGACTAAAGAAGAGGTCTGAAAGTTTGAAACTGACCCTCGAGTGGCTAATGGAACTGCCTGCTTGTTTTTATTTCCTTCTTTAAAGGAGTTTTATACCATACTTATATCCGTCGCCTATTTGTAATGAGCCATGCTGGCTTTTTGGAAACTCTTAAATTGAAACAAATGCAACTTTTCACTTCAGCATTCCTTCCAAAGCCATGCCCCTTATCCTAGAACGTTAGTGCAAGAAGCGGCGCTTTCTGAATTGATAGACAGTATGACTGACAGGTGAGAAGACATTCCTTCACATCCTGATTGGTTGGCTGTAGCATTTTATTCCAGGTAGGAACTTTGTTAACACAGGACATTTGTTATATTTGGCAATCACTGATCTAACCTGATGTGTGCTTATCAGTGTATGAAAACGTAAGAGTAACCTGAATCTCACCCTAAAAAATAAAAAAAAAAACAGCATTTATTCTTGTAAATAAGGCAGACTGGCACACAGACAAGTCCCAGATAGTTTGGTTTCAGCTGGAGAGAGAGAGGGAGCACAGTAAACTATATACTCGCTGTACAGTTTGACAGCTTGGGAGCTACATTATAACACTGCTGAGAGGTTACAAAGCTGCTACATTTCCCAGAAGCCCATGGGTGCTGAACTGCTGTATTTCCAAAATCGCTACTTCCAGCAAGTAATGAGCTGATCCTGATACAAACTACGTGACGTTCTGCGTATTATGCCTCAGTGTACATTAATAATACAATAATATTGCTATTATTATGTATATTAATATAGTTAATAGTAGTTATTATTAGTTAATAGTTATTATGTATATAATAGTTATTATGTATATTAATATAGTTATAGTACCTTTATTGTCATTGTACATAATACGCTAGTGGCTCCCCCAAACCTGCACACCAATGGGTAATATTTAGGGCCCATGAGATCTTATACAGTACAGGTGGAAAAACACTCAAAAACCTGTTATCAAAGTCTTTTATATAGACCCGAGAAAGTTTTCTGGTAATCTCACTGCATTTAGTACTATACGAAAGATTTTAGAGAAGCTGGTCGAAATTGGACTCCTTGAGTGTGACAGTTAGACCTATTGACATGGAAGCTAAATTTCTAGACGTCGATGAGATATATCATGAAAATATTCATAATCGTATGGGGAAAAAAAACGGCTTCAAAAATCGCTAACTTTATCTTTAACGTCTTTATGTCTTTAACGAAGCGGAAGTTATATCTACAGTCTACAGACGAATAATGTACAACTGTCAAAACATTTTATTATCGAAAATAATAAAAAGAAGTATATTTTTGTTATATTTTATTGCTTATAGATTGTAGCCAGTAAGTACTTATAGACAAGGATTTTGTCAGGCAGAATACTGTTCAAAGTGCAAATTGATTCCTCCGTCAACTTGTCAATCACTTCAGATTTTGATATTTGGTAAGTTGTTCAAAGCACAAAAGCTGAAGAATACTAGAAAAGTGGAACCCTATCTGAAAAAAAGAATGAAGTCGAGGGGCAAAATGGGGTCACTATGGGGGGACTGTCTGTAAATAACATGGTTTATGACACAGAGGGACTATAATCTATAAACACGAACACTGGAGACACAGTGGAGACGGCCATGTTGCATATGTAAAATCACTTTTTTTGTTACTTAGCACATATATCATTCTGCCCCATAGGCCCCACCTTCAAACTTTGGTAATTGAAGTGGAAAGCTAGAAGTGAAGCAGAATGATAATATGGGTCCACATTGAACTTTATTTTTAACTTTATTATTGAATAGACTATAAACATGTGTAAATATTAGTGAAATGAAATTCCGGGCCAAAAACCAAATTCAGGACATATTCAGACAAAGACTATGTCTAAGTGTGAAAAACTGGCAGGTAATTTAGGGGGGGAAAAAACGAAATTATTGATAAAGTCAGTGCTTTCAATATGATAACACTGAGCTGAATGTATAAAAACAGTCAGCCGAAAACTGCTTGCCGATTTTGACCATTTTCAGAAGAAAATTTTTAGTGGCTGAAATTTTGGTGCATCCCAAGAAAATATGGATTCTTACTGTTCTTAACAAAAAAAAAAGTAAAAGTTAGATTACATATTGTGGCACTGCTGTTTGAAGCAAGTGTATTTAAGTATTGAGCAAGAAAAGGTTTTTGGATGAGACAGAATTCCATTGCTTGGACGTCAGACGCATAGCTTGTCTCTGGGTAATCAGGACGACTGTGAAAATGAGATTTTCCACTGAACTATTCCTTTAAGATGTGTTCACACTTGAAAGTGTCATTTAATTTTAAGCCACAATGATGTCACTGCAAATTCATAAACCTACGCACAGCTCACACACACACACACACACACACACACACACACACACACACACACACAAGTCCCCAGTGTTGAATTAACTCTTAACACCTACAGTGTGGAAGTTAGTGTTGAATTCACATTCGTGTCCAGGTGTTAATGCAGCACAGGGGATGATATTGGATATTAAAATGCAATGTCTGGCTTAGTAGCGGGAACTAACGCAGCAAACCAGAACTAACGCAGCAAACATCAGTCTGAGAAGGTGGCAGTGCCTGCCAGTGTTGGATCAGCGCCGACACAATTACAGGATTGATTGACGATGATGAGTAGACTTGCGTCCACGTCGAGCCAGGGCATGCACTTTTTTGCACTTAGCATGATGGTTGGCAGCCAAACAGACCTCATCAATGGCTAAATATTGAATTCCAATGGGTCAGACAGAAGTGTTCTTACGAATAATTAGTAGGTATATGCAACATATAACAATATTGTGCAGTTCCTGCAGATTGCAGTGTAATTGCATTTTACAGTATATCTATGTGTTCTACAGTAAATGACCGTATGTTGCTACTTAGCCATTAAAAAAAAAAAGAAAAAGATATCCCAGTAAGATATTGATATCCTAGCGAGCATGGATGTCCATTACTGAGTCTGTCTGGTCAGACTTAAATTGGCCCATTAAAGATGTTGTTATTGGTCTGTTTTAAGTCAGTCATGATCTGGGTTTCCCTTCCAAAAAGCATGATTCTGAAATGGTAGAGTTATTATTATTATTATTATTATTATTATTATTATTATTATAATTATTAATGTTATATAGCATTGAGCTCTCTCTCTCTGGTTAAAATCATCTTAACTTTACAATGCATTTGGGATACTGAAGCCTGGTTCCTAATATGGCAAAAAGTAGCATTTCAGTCATTTCCTCTGGCAAAAAGTCTAGACATCATGTTGACGCCTGGCAAATGCATTGTTATACTTACCAGGACTGTACAATCTGTGATGGTCACAATGTACTTACATTGTGGCTGGGATCAGATTCATGCTGATTTCACATGGTTAGCAAGTGGCCACTTTCTCACTTTGCAAAGGCATGACTAATGTGACCTCTCAGGGCCGGGGCAGCTAGAACACAGACACTCAGCAGGCAGAGATGGTGAAAAAAGAGTGGGGATTTTATTTAAATGCAGGTGCAAAGACTTGAGTGGGTGAGTGTGGATCGCTGTTTTCCTGGAGTGTGGCGCGAGGAACGGGCTGGAGGGAGGCGGGACCCAGGAGGCTTGGTGGAGGACGAGGGTGCTGGCGGGAGGCACAGCCGGGGAGCGTATTCTCTGCACTTGGCGTTGTCGTCGTCTTCGTCATCGTCTGTGAGAAACAGAGAGAAAGAGAGATGAATCACTAGCCGTGCTTCGGGAGAGCGAACTCACGGCACTGCGTCTTCTGCGTCCTTTTATATTTGTTCCTCTTCTCTCTGTCGGTGAGGGGAAGCTGCTCCAATCATCTGCTACCAGCCATGTGTGTTTCTGCCGCCCCGCCTTGCAGCCATGTGCGCTCTAGCTGTCCAAAACCCCTAGGGTGCTGAAATGGTGCTGTCCATTCAGCACCCCACCGACAGTACATGGAGCATGCTGTGCGTTGTGTGTGTGGGCTGCAGGCCTGCCGTCACAATACCCCCCTCAACTCTGAGCCTACTGCCGGTGTGGGCTGGGCCCAAGGGGCGTACCTTCTTGAGAGGCTGTCTGTGTTTCCATGTTGTGCCCCTGCCCAGTGCTGGACCTGGAATGAGAGGTCCTGCAATGAGAGGAACCAACAGGTCACCCTGGTATTCATATCTTTGGACCAGGCCATCCACTGTAGGGGGCATGGTTGGTGACCAGGGTGAAGTGCTGTCCTGCCAGGTAGTATCGCAGTTCCTTGATGGCCCACTTTATTATGAGGGCTTCTCGTTCCACTGTGGCGTACTTCCGTTCGCTGGGGGTTAGCTTTCTGCTGTCTCCGAAGCGTCCATGTGTACAGTGAATGGCAGAGAGTAGTCAGGGTTCTGGAGGACCGGCGAGCTGGTGAGGGCTTGCTTGAAGGCCTGGAATGCCCGCTCTGCCTCCTCAGTCCACTGCACCCGGTCCGGTTTGCCCTTCTTGCTCAGGTCTGAGAGGGTGGAAGCTACAGAGAAGAATTTAGGGACAAATCTCCTGTAATACCCCGACAGCCCCATAAAGGCACATACCAGCTTTTTTGATGTGGGCCGGGGGTACCCTCTCACTGCCTCCAGCTTCTTTTCCTACGGCTTCAGCAGCCCCCGGCTGATGCGTTATACCAGGTACTGTGCCTCTGTTAACCCCAGGTGGCATTTCTTCGGGTTGGCCATCAGCCCAGCCTTCCGGAGGCTTCTGGGGACTTCCCCGAGGTGATAAAGGTGGTCGGCCCAGGTGGAGGAGTGGATGACAACATCGTCCAAGTAGGCGGCCGCGAACTGGTGTTGCGGCCTCAGGAAGATGTCCATTAGGTGCTGGAAAGTCGCCGGTGCTCCGTGGAGGCCAAAGGGAAGAACCCGGTACTGCCAGTAGCCGCTGATGGTGCTGAAGGCGGTTTTGGCCCTGGCTTCTGGCACCAGGGTGACTTGCCAGTAGCCGTTCGTCAGTGCCAGAGTGGATATGAACCGGGCTCTCCCCAGACGTTCGATCAGGTCGCCGACTCATGGAAAAGGGTAGCTGTCTAACTCCGAGACCTGGCTGAGCCTCCGGAAGTCATTGCAAAGGCAGGAGCTGCCATCGGGCTTCATGGTATAATTGGGTGTCTGCACGCTTACCAGGCCATTGCAGGCAGTATGTCACTGGGCCCACCCTCTCGAGGACTGTGTAGGGGCCCTGCCAGCAGGCCAGCAACTTACAGGCAGCATTCAGGAGCAGCAGGAGCACCTGATCACCTGTTTGGAACTATCGTGGCTGAGCTGGCCGGCTGTAGGTCCACTGCTGTTCTCGCTGTGCTGCTTCCATGTGTTCCCGAACGATGGGGGTGGCGGGGTCGATCCACTCCTGCATCTCTTGTACAAAATCGACCAGGGACCGGAACAGAGAGGGCTGTTCTTCCCAGGCTTCTCGGGGCACATCCAACAGTCCTCGAGGTTGCTGCCCAAAGAGAAGCTCGAAGAGGATGAACCCAGCGGATACTTGTGGCATCTCCCAGACGCGAAAAGCACATAGAGAAGGAGGAGATCCCAGTTTTGGCCATCCTCGTGTACCACTTGGCGGAGCATCCATTTAAGTGTTTGGTTAAAGCACTCCACCAGGTTTTCGGGGTGCAGTCCGCTGGCACTGAGGGCACTGCTGGTAGAAGGCCCGGACATCGGCGTCCATACTGGACCAAAGGAACCAGTCCCACGGCTTGGCCAAGGTGTTGCGGGCCCCGAGGTATACGACGAGCGGGTGACTGTGGGCCAGGTGCATCAGGAGCCGAGTCTTGGAACGAGGGATGACCAGGAGGTCGCAGGGCTGGCCCCGGCGTTCTGGAGGCCATTGGACACCAGGAAGTAGGTGGCTGGGAGACGCTGCTCCAGTTGCTGGTCAACGCCATCGAAAAGTTGCATCTGACCCCAGCAGTGCCTCAGTCGGTCATCCTCCTTCTGTTCACGCCCAAGGTTCCCCTCCTGAGCAACCTGGTGAAACAGAGGAGACTGGGCCATGTAGGCTGGCCAGACCCAGACCGTGGAGGCTGGCTTCTTCTTCGGGTGTCGGTGGCATTGATTTCTCTGGGTTGGCTGCAGGGAAAACCTGGCCAGTCCTGTCCAAGCAGTAGTGGCACCAGAAGCTCAGGAATTAGCCCAACGATAGAGCGGCCGATTGCCGGTCAATGCAGAGACAATGAATTCCATAGCCAAGACCTCCAGGATGTCTCCATGGACACAAGACACCGGGAGGTATCCCGTGGGTTCGGGCAGCTGGCTGAGGCCGGCCTGGCGGGCCAGAGTTACAGTGCTCCCTGAATCAAAGAGGGCTGTGACCAATATGCCGTTTACCCTTACGACCATGGTAGAGGCGTCTGGAGGTGAAGCTGCACAGCCCAATGCAGGAGGAGCTACGGCCGCCATGAGGCTTGACCCTGGCAGAGCCCCAGAGGATGGGGCATCCAACACCACCTTACCTTACACCTCACCTTCATCCCCAACACCTTACATTCTTCAGGCAGCAGAGCTTGCAGGAAGCGATCTATTACGATCCTTTCCACTACTTCGCCGGCAGTAAATTGCAGGCTATTCGGAGTAGGGGGGTCCTTTTTTTTTTGGTTTGGTGGGGGCATTTGTGCTCTTATGCCCACATTCTCCACCAGTGTGACCTCTCAGGGCCGGGGCAGGCAGAACGCAGACACTCAGCACGCGGAGATGGTGAAAAAAGAGTGAGGATTTTATTTAAATGCAGGTGCAAAGGCTTGAGTGAGTGAGTGTGGATCACTGGCTTCCCAGAGTGGGGTGCGAGGAATGGACTGGAGTGGCTGGGAGGCTGGACCCAGGAGGCTTGGCAAAAGTCGAGGATGCCGGCTGGAGGCGCAGCGCAGCCGGGAAGCCTCTTCTCTGCATTCTGCGTCGTCTGCGTCTGTGAGAAACAGAGAAAGACAGACGAATCATTAGCCATTTTCTGAGCCCTTTTATATCTGCTCCTCTTCTCTCTGACGGTGAGGGGAAGCTGCTCCAATCATCCGCTGCAAGCTGTGTGTGTTTCTCCCGCCCGCCTCACAGCCATGTGCACTCTTGAACGAACAGCCCCATTTCAGCACCCCGCCGGCAGTTGTGCAAGGAGCGTGATGTGCATTGTGTGTGTGGGCTGCAGGCCCACCGTCACACTAAGTAAAACAAAGTATTTCTTTTCAGTTGAACCACTAACATAGGGGTGGAGAAATCAGTAGCCCAGTAAAATGCAAGAAGCAGATTTTGTGTCTGGGCTAATAGTTTTTAAATTCGTTCTTCACATTTACATTGCAAACAAATTTTCACTTGGATTTTCCCTTTTCCTTTAAACATAATACACGTCATGGTGTTTTGAAGCAACTGCTATGCTGTAACTATAGCGCATTCTTCCAAATCCCAACACCTGCTGCACTACGTACATCAGCCGAGGCGATCTGGCTAGAATTGTTTTTACAAGGTGGATTAATTAGCATTCACTGATGGCCGACGATCATGCCCAGGAACATGCAAGCATACTATATGGCCAAAAGTATGACCATCACACCCGTATGAGGTTCTTACCAAACTGTTGCCATAAAGTTGGAAGCACACAACTGTATTGAATTTCTATGTCTGCTGTTGCGTTACAATTTCCCTTCATTGGAACTAAGAGGCCTAAACCTGTTCCTGCATAACAATGCCCCTGTGCACAATGCGAGCTCCACGAAAACACAGTGTGTTAAGGTTGGAGTGGAAGAACTCGAATGTCCTGCACAGAGCCCTGACGTCAACCCCACTGAACACCTTTGGAATGAACTGGAACTCGAGTCTTCTCACATCAACATCAGCGCCTGACCTCAACCTCACTAATGCTCTTGTGGCTGAATGAACACAAATCCCCACAACCACACCCTAAAATCTAGTGGAAAGCCTTCCCAGAAGAGTGGAGCTTATTATAACAGCTAAGAGGGACTCAATCTGGAATGGGATGTTGGATGTTGGATTAATGGTCAGGTGTCTACAAAATTTTTGCCATTTTGTGTATGCAGAAACACTAACTAAACAAAATAAAGTGCAGCATAAAGTCACCATAAAATTCTCCTGGAAGCAAAATACCTTGTGGTTAAACACATCTAGAGGGCGTTTACTTGCCTGGTGAGCTAGCTAATGACTTTATCATTTGTCCACCCTTGACATGCTATCTACTGTAGTTAGCTAGCTTTATCTCTTTTGGCGTCTTCCTAATCATTCCTGGTATCAGTTGTTAGAGATGCATGGCTAATTGTGTCTAAGGCTTAATCAGTAATGACTCAAATTAAGTTGCATTTATAAAAATTAGAGAACTGCCTACCACTGACCTCTGTGCCTGGCATTTTCCATGCCATCATGAAACTATAAATGTCAGCATCAAGTTGGCCAAATAATGGCCATGTGGAACTTTAAAGACTGGAGTTAATTTTTTAAGGTCTCTGAAGTATCGCTATGGCTATCGTCCATGAAGGTCACGAGTTTTGACACCGTTCTTCTCCCTGGCATAACAGGGAGTCTCGATTGGACCCCATCACAAAAATACATATATATTTGGGTCATAGGCAAAAATTATAGGCATTTATTTTGTGTGTAAGATGACAGCAGTAAGAGAAATGTTGTTTTGTGTGTGTGTGTGCGTGCGCGCATGTTCACCCAGACGTCTGTGTATCCAGACCAAACGTCTTCTAGGGAATCTAATTATGGCCTCTCACTGTGTGTCCTGAAATAGCCTCTCTGCTGGAGCCTTTGCTTCTTTTTTTAATATACTCTCCATAATGTGAGCACTGAATGCTGAACAGACAGATATCAAAAGCATCACCGCCGGCAGACTCACCTACAGCAAGTGTATCTCTGGGACATTTTATTTCCAGGACATTAGCATAACGGCTAACGCTATCGACCGGCTACCGATGCTTAACTTCTCCTTGGTCTTCTGAGAGGTTGGTCACACTTCTAGCCACAAACTTGAGTACTGCTTATGTGTTGCATCCTAATTAGAAGAAGAAAAAAAAGGTTCCTCCAGGGTTCCTGTAGTGGTTTGTAGAGTTCCTAGAGTTCTTTGGGTGGTTGATTGTTCTAATTCGGTTGTACTTGGGATCTATTCTGAAAGGGAGAATCCCTATTGTAGAGTTCTTCACAGAACCTTCAAGGCATTGTCTCTAAATCCTGGTCCTTATGTACCACCACCTCACCACTAACTTAATTAGTTAATCAGCTGATGCGTTAGGGGAGGGAACACACCAGCATGTGCTCTGTGCCTGTGCTACTCCAGGTCCAGGGTTGAGAAACACTGCTTTAAGGGTGCATCAGGACATTTGTGTGAATAATTTTGTCTTTATGTATTGCAGAAATATTGATAGTCCATTGTGTTGAGTGAAAAGGTTTAGAGGAGAATGGTGTTAAATGTCGGTCAGTTAAATAAAGATTGGGAATTAAATTCACATCGCTGAAAGAAAACAAAACTAAGCAACTTGGATGGCATTGTCATGGAGGGGTGCATGTTAGATCACTAAAAGGGGCATTTAATAAATGACCAGTGAATGTTTTTGAAACTTAAGATGCCAGGTCTGTTATTTGATAATAGCTGTAACCCATTTCTCAGAACAAAACACAAAAAACAACAACAACAAAACATAGTTAGCTTTCGATGTTTTCTTTTCCTTTTGATTTATCATGTAGTAGTGGTACTTTGTTGATAATTTACTGTATATCACAATGCGAATGTGATATCGCAAAGCCATAATGGTGACCCCTATCTCATCCTTGATGGCCTTTTTTTAATGGGATCGAACAGTGTCCTACAGACGTCTGGTGATCTCTGATATTGCCCTCATGGTTTGTAAGCTGTTTGTAGCCCTAATGGACTTACATGATATTCTGACTGCTGTAATGGATGTCTGCAACAAATCAGGAAACCGCAGATGTAGAATTATATACTTTGGGATGGGGGGGGGGGGTTCTATGGATTGTTAAGGGTTCTAGCTTTGTAAAAGGTTCTACGTGTTAACTTTTCCGAAGGTGTGAAGCTCTGTGTTCAAGAGCTTCCCCAACGGGAACCATTTACGGTACTGTAGGCCGATAGAACCTAACTGGTCTGTATTCAACTGATTAACGAGACACCTGAGCATACCATGGATGGGGAGCTAAATCCAAACCGTTAGACACTGATCTAAAATGTCTGGCAGAAATAATTATCAATATAAACATTTCAAACAAACAAACAAACAAACAAACAAACAAACAAACAAATAACACCTCAGAAGGGATTTAGGGTTGAGGGGTCTCATTACATACAAATATACATTATATATATATATATATATATATCGATATTAGCTTGCTAATATGTTACCTCATAGAGCTGCAGCGGAGTGAAAGAGCCGTTGGTTTATTCGTTTTCTTGTCACGAGCGTTCGAACGAATTTAAAAATTCAACCGACGCAAGGAAACGGCCGTTGAAAGAGGAAGAGGAGGAGGAGGGTGAATGGGGGGGGACCCAGAAACAAACAAATAAAAAACACAACAAAACAGATCGCAGTCGCAAATGAACGCCCCATAGCTCTTCAGTAACAGTAGTGTCACTGACACACGGCGTAGAAATGGCTGTAAACTGATATAAAGCGAGCTCTTTGCGGCTTTAGCCCCTCGTCCACATGTGAGAGAGGAGTGGAGGAGAGAGGAGTGGAGGAGTGAGTGCGCCGCGCGGCGCAACATCATTTCCACATTTGGTCTCGTCACGGAGAGAGCCGGAGCACACCGAGCCGAGCCGAGCTTGGACATGGACATGGACTTGGTACATTTATAAGGATCCTAGCTGTGATATCGGGTCGCTCTTGCTTTTATCCGTGACTCCAGTGCACTGAAGAATTTCCTTGGCGATTCACACGTTTCCTGGACGCATTGCTACCCCGAGAGCGTCTCACCCTCGCTTTCAAACGGACTGCTGGAGATATCCTGATTTCTTTTTCCATCACATCACATACAGCCCGTAAATATTCCTATATATATATATATATATATGTATATATGTATATATATATATGTATATTCCTAATTCTGTATCAAGGAACTGGTGCGTTTTGAAAATGAGACGTTACACACTACACTAACCGTCTCCTTCACGTGCGCTGAGCGTTAAGACTATGACCTAACGTGCCGGATTTTGTATTCTTTTTTTTTTTTTTTTTTTTTTTTTTTTTGTTGTTGTTGTTGTTGTTGTCTTTCTTGGATTCGCCATGTGTCTCTCCTTTCATTTGGGACTGCTTTATTCTGGAAGACTCGGTTTGATCAATTTTTAATCCTTTATGCGTCGGCGAAATAAAGAGCAAACAGAACAAGAGCGACGGATCAACCGCAGAGACAAGAAAGGGGGTGAAGAAATATATATACATATATATTGACGTGTATATATAATACAACAGAAATAACAAGAAATAAATAAATAATAATAAATAAAAAAAAAACAAACAAACAAACAAACAAAAAAAAACCCCACCGGGACGTTAATAAGGGAGAGATGAATGTATGAGACGCAGTGAAGACTGGAAGAAAGGAGACTGGAGGACTGAAGGTAAGCAGGGTTATGAAACAAGGTGTCCATCATTATGGCATACTAAACACCAGACTAGGACACCGTGCATGCTCCAGACTCCAGGCTTTCAAACACCAGCAACACAATCATCATCATCATCATCATCATCATAATAAGTTGCTTATGAAATATGGATGTGTGTGATGCGTCAGGATCTCTGGTGAAAAACAAGGACGTCTTTATGTATGTATTTATTTATTTATTTTTTGCCAAGTCAGTACATCACGAGACAGACGTAACCTTTTTTTCCCTTTCCTATGGCTTTCATGTGACATTGGCTACATGTGCAAGAGCAAGCACACACTTTTAAACATGTAAAAATTCAAACCCTCGACCGTTGGGCCAACCGTTAGGATTTTAACTGGGTTTTTTTTAGTTGTTTTTGTTTTTTTTTAATAAGCCTGTTTGGCTTATTAATGTGTGTGTTTGTGTGTGTGTGTGTGTGTGTGTGTGTGTGTGTGTGACCTGAAGTGAACATGTGTGTGAGACATCTTTATTGGATCCACAAAGCATACATTGAAATGGGTGAATAATTATGTGTCATGATGATAATCAATAATCATGTTTCGAAAGAAGTAGCCTCGGTCAGAGCAACGAAATCCATCCAGTCTTCTGGGGACAGAGAGAGAGAGAGAGAGAGAGAGTGTGTGTGTGAGAGAGAGAGAGAGAGAGATTCATCAATAGGCGACACACGGCATGTTATACAAGAAAAATCCGCATTAGCTCAAATACCTAGCTGGTCATATAAGATAAAAATTACAGGCCATGTCGGAAACCTGGTCATTTGTATACTAGCTAGTCAATAGGACTGTAGTTACTATGGGTGGAATAATATTTTACATATTTAATAAGCTATGAACTATAGTAGGAGGTGGTCATTGTGAATGGGCACAAGGTGACAGAATGCAGGTAAGAAATGTTTATACAATTCGAACAATTAACGTTCGGATTTGGTTCGATTTCTATTTAAAAAAGAAAAGAAAAGATACAAACACTAACCCTGGCCCTAACACCTTAACCTTTGAATGTTACAAATCATCACAAATGAGAAAAACGTGGCACTTTGTCAGGGATAGAACGGTGCTAAATATGTAAAGGATTTCATTTCTTGTAAAGATCGGATGGATTGGATGTTTCCTAATAACCTGGCAAGTGTGAGAAAGCAGCGCCTGCTACAATCTGTCGTTATGGACCTATATTTCTTTCTTTCTGTCTGTTTTGGTCTAGACTCGACCCGTCAATACGTCGGATCGTTATATCGTAAGGACACAGTGTAAAACTAGCCGTAAACTATAAAAGGTCTCCTGTGGAGAATTCTCATTGAGCGTGCGCTTTTGACGGAGTAGCCCACAAGGGCTCGTGTCTTTCTGAATACAAATGTAATCGTGGCCGAAAATCGGAGGTAGTCTGTCTTTCAGCGCCAAACTGCACGACCGTGACGGCTTGAGGACCGTCTGGCCATTCCTCTGCTCTGACATCCCTCCCTAATCAAACCGATCGTTAGCCGATTTAAATCAGGGAGTGCGATTTACGCTTTTAAACCACATCTCCACCCCTTAAACACAGATCGAACCCAATCAGTCTGAACTGGCTGGCTGTCAGACGGCGAGAAGGATTTATGTCTGCTCTATGTCTTTCTGTCACATCACTATCAGAACAATTATTCTAAGCTTCCAATGGATGAATAATAGCCAGACGTTAGCGCGATATTAATTACAGCCCAATTTCTTTGAAACGTTGCAGAGGGAGATTTATTCCAGCCGTAATATCGCCGCGCACTTTTTAAGCAAGAGCATTTGTTTTATATTTCACGCGATAAACAAGATAACGAGGAAGTATGGAGGCAATTAAGTCATAGCCGTTTCAGATCTCATCCCTAATTGGCTAAGCTCGACACGGCAGACATATTCTTCAGTCGTATGAGATTTAACCCCGCGTCCCAGTTCTTAATGCCTATAGTAGTTTTGCAGTCCTACTCCCTGTAATGAACTGTGCATTTGTCTTACGCCAGCACTCTCTTTTTTTTTTTTTTTGACACACACACACACACACACACACGGCCTAATAATGAAGGGGTCGGTAATTAGACGACGAGTCGAGTCAGTTTTGATAGCAGCCAGCTATTCAGTAGAATGTTATTTAGAGCTGGTTCGATGTGACTCGGCGTGATGCAATGTCATTCAGTATTGTGCAAACACAAGCCACGCCTCCTTTACTAGGAGAAGCAAGGAGGAGAGGCGAGAGGGGGAGAAACGCACAGTGTCGAACGCAACGGCCGATGTTTCTAAGCAATAGCCGTTAATAAAGAACGAGATGCACGAGCGATCGAGGAATCTATAGATACAGATTCGCTCACAAAGTCAGCCAAATGGGGAAATGCATGCCCTGCTCGAGCGTCCACGTCTGAGCCAAATCATCTTTCCTAAATTATAGATACAGCTATTTATGATTGGGATAAACTCTAAGGAGTTGTGCGGATGGTTCCCCTTTTTTTTCCCCCGCCTTACTCCTGTAATACAGATTATTAATAATTGTACATTTTTTAAATATACATAACGGATAGCAAGCCTTAGGGTTTGGAAATGTAAAGGAATGGCATGTGCACATTTAGTGTGCTCCCTGTGAGCACAAAACGAACGAAATCTATGCACCTTGTCCTGGTTTGAACCCTCAGTCGTACGGAGCGTGTTTTGTTATAACACATGCATTTTTCATCACGCCTTATTCCTCATTCCATCTGCTACCTCCTCTCTGTGTGTGTGTGTGTGTGTTTTCACTATACATCCTTTTGTCGTGTACCTGAAATTGTCCCTGTTTCCTTTCCTTTCCTATCCTTTTATTTATTTATTATTTTTTTTACAAGCTGCTTATTATAGATACAATACAACTGTCCACTCCTGACATCTCTCCATCAGTTTCGCTTTCTTTCATTCTTTCTGCGTCGTGCCTCCCTGTAGGCGACAGAGTTGTTCAGCTGTCAGTCACGGCTCTTTTTTTTTCTTTCTTTCTTTTCCCTGTCTGCTGTAGTTTCTTGTAAGGCCTGCTCGGAGACAGCGTCCCCAAGGACCCGGGTGGACATTGCCGGAATTATTTATTTATTTGTTTTTTGGTTTGAAGTCGGCAGCACGCCGTAAGCAGAAATTCATGTCGAGAAATGTACATACACCTTTTCACCTCCCACCCCCTCCCCCCTTCCTTTTCTCTCGGGCTTTCCAAAGTCCGTGCCGCTGCTCTCCGAGGTCTGCTATACAGTAATCGGCCATCCTACATTAAACCGATTTCAGCTCGTTTATTATTACGAGAGGACTCAATGACACAGCGATGTTACGCAGTTCAAGTTTAAACATGCACTTTATTGCTCATCAAAGGATGGCTATTTGCCAGTTGCCCTCCGAACACAAACTGAAGACAACAAACGCAGCTGGAGAAATAAAATCTTATGTAGTCTATGAGATTAATTAAAAAAAAAAAATTATGAAAATGATTACAATGCTGTTTTCCATATGAATTAAGCTACCGTATGTGCAATATTTTTAGAAACTAGATCATATGATGACGGATGCATCGGGCTTTGCAGTTATAGTTTTGTTTTCCATGTTTTGTAATTCTGGGAAGTTTTGCATTTTTGTTGTGTACAAAAAAAAAAGAAAAAGATGAGCCGGATTAACACGAACTCAAATCGCGATGCTCTCGATAGACGCCATGGATTGTTTAACTTATTCCAGGATGACCTTTTCACAACCAAACGTTTAGGTTTCTGCAAAAAGATAAACGCGGGATTAGGAAGCCGGGAGTTCTGACGATGTACTGTAATATCTATATCATGATCAGTTATGTCACAATATTCCGAGATACTCGACTTAATCTTCAGAATTGTAAGACGTAAAATATCTCTTTTTCAGTATTACATTTTTATTCCTAAATAAATGCTATATAAAAAAAAAAATTACTATTTTTTACTATTTTTTAAAAAGTTACTATTTTAACTATTTTATAGGCATAAATGAAAGTATCATCAAACAGGTCTTTGTTCTTTTTCTTCTTTTTTTTTTTTTTTTAAATTCATGACCGTTTTGTGAGCAAGCCTATATCTGGATAAGGGTGCGGGCGATATGACGAAAATATCATATCGCGATATTTCAGGACGTTTCTACGATACACAATATGCATCGTGATATCTAGGTTTCCGAACAAAGTGGCAGCAAAAACATTAGTGTTGTATATAAATGAATAAACCTTTTAAAAGTGTTTTATCTAATGTAATGTGCAATAATAAATGAACACCGAAAAGTAAAAATTTGAAAGATTTCTGTAATGGGTATTAAAAAAAAAAAAAATAAAGTAAAGAAAAAAATTTCACGATACGTACGATATCAGAAAGCGTATCGTGACAGTTTATCACTATATCATTATTATATCATGACATCACCCAAGCCCTGATCGCGGTACGTATCACGCAGGTTAGAAATGCCTTTGAGAACCGTGGTGTGATACGATCTGATATTTTTCTATATACAGCGGCTCACTAAAGGACTGAAGGATGTTTGGTGAGAATTGAATATCCTTCAGATTAGACTAATATGAGATCGGACATAAAATGCCTGCCTGCGCTGATTTATGCCGTTTCCGCGTGCCTTTAAAAATAGACAGCAGTGTATACGCATTGACAGTGACTGCTTTATACCACTGCTGATTGCTGAAAGAATGCAGCTCATCAGAAAGACACAGAGATCCAAAGAGACGGAGAGAGGGAAAGACAGACGTGTCCGTCCGTGCGTGCGCGGAAAGCCGAAATAGCTCGCGTAAAGGCGCCGCGGCAGTAGGAGCTGTCAGGGCTTTTTCTGAGCCGTGGCCTTTGTGCGCTAAAGTGCTGTCGCCGAACGCAGCGGCCTGTAACTGCAGGCGCCGTGCACCGGGGCCTTTGTGCGAGAAAAGTCATAAAACTGAACTGCAGCTGGACTCCGCTGCTGGATGTGGTAGGAATGGAGCGCCGCAGGGAGCCAATCATGCCCTCCACACCCCCCCCCAACACACACACTAATACAAACACACGTACACATTTAGAGCATGGTGATTTCGTGGGGAAAAAAACCCAAAAAAAACTCTGAAGTGGCACAAAACATTGGAACACGCTGATCAACAAGTGCGCATAAATAGAAAAATCAATGGAGGCTCTTTTTCATAAATCGAGCGCGTGTTAAATCAGCCGAAGGGCTCCGTGTGGAAACATAAACTGATTGTTTGGCTGCTGTCATTGAGTCTGGTCTATCAACTGCGAATGACGACTAAGGAGGGATGGTGGGGGGGGGGGGGGGGGGGGGGGGGGGGGGGGGGGCGAGGTTGGTTTACAGCTGTGCAAGCCTCAAACAGAACCCAATCAATCGAGCACTCAGCCACCCGGGCAATTTACTTGGGTAATACCATCAGGAGAGGCAAAATTCAGCACACGCCAGTTCAAGCTACTTGACTCCCACTCGTGCTGGAAACACAATACGCCGTTGTGATTGCTTAATTCTGCAAAAACCGCCCAGGCCCAGGCTCAGCCGGTCCTCAGAGTTCCCAATTACAGCCACGTGTTCTCAGTGCTGAACATTTGGTGGTGATTTGGTTGTGTGTGTATATTTGTGTGTGTGTGTGTGAGAGCTGTTTAACTCCTAATTAACATTCACTGCTTTGTGTTTAAAGCAGATACTTAATTTAATTACCCTCATGAATTCAATCGATCTCCTGAATTGATCCTGAATCGAGTCCAAACCCCTGTTCGAATTTCACAAATCAAGATTTCACAATTCTGGTGAGCGAAATACGAAAACATCAGACACGGCCCATTCAGATCCGATCTCGTCAGTCGGCACCCCGTGCGCGCGCTCGGTGGGGCTGTCAGACTTTTGCAATTGAGTTTTACTAAATGAAAAAAAACCCCTTAGTATCCGAATGCATTTGAATATTAATGAAGCTGTTATTTTAGATTTATTTTTGTTTATCCACGGTTAACGGTTATGGCACTCTCAGTGAAAAAAAAGAAACAAGAGAAATCTGGACCCTTCTGTGCGTATTTATTTTATGAACATAATCCTTTCCATGAACTATTCTTATATTAGATCTATTTTTAAAAAAAACAAAAAAAAAACAAGTAAGCAATAATATACGGCCGTTCATTGAAGGCACAGAACTTTTTAATTCCTTTTCACTCACGATTCACATTTTATTAAAACTCTCGTCCGATTCGAGTCGACGTTATTTAATGAACCAACTTGTTTTTAAGTCAATGAGGTTAGGATTAAAACCCATTTAAATTTAATGACCAGTCAAAGCGGTAATAACTATTAGACATCAGTAATAATTATAGCAGTTTTATGATAATAGTGGGTCGTGATTTCCACCGCTGTAACAAAATTATAGGATTGCGTGGACCAATTCATCCAATTAAAATCAGGAGCATATTTAAGCTCTTGAACGTGAAGCGAGGCCGATATTTCAGAAACGCTACAGGAAGTCGTCTTTTCTGTCGTTTCCTGAAGCGTTGGCTGAGTTTAAGACACGGGACAGTAATATATTGTTGACGTTTACAAAGACGTGTCAGCGATAATGGGGGGTCTTTAAGTACGTTTCTAGCACAGGTATAACCTGTGTACATGTTATGCTCACGTGACCTCTTAGTGATCAAGCAACACGTGGTTATAAGAAATATCAAAACAGTCCGCTTGTATAGAGGGTTTGCACTGACGTCACGAACACGCCCATCTCGGACAGACTGAGTGGCAAAACATCCAGCAAAATGGCTGGTTTTAATAGGAGAAGCTGCGAAAACGCTGGTATAACTAACGATTATCAGCTGAAATTAAAGGCAGTTGGACTCGACAGTGACTCTTACAACTTGCCCAAGAACCTGTGGTCTATGTACATTGGCATGTGGTCAGAAATCGGTTTTCCCGACATTTATCTGTACCTGAAGCCTTCACGCTTGGTCCTACTTCAAGCCTTGGAGAAAGTAAAGTGACGAGAACACCAATAAACATTCTAGTTGTATGCGGACAGGTATTTTTATTTTATTATATAATTGTATCTGGTAACCCGTAAGCTAGCTAGTCCTAGTTTGTTTGTAGCTAGCACTGCTTCCACTTACTAACGTTATATATTTGTGAAGGTAAATCAGCGTCAGAGAATGAATGAGTCCCTGTTACTCATCAACGGAAATAGCCGGCGATTAAAAAGAAATATGTAGCAAATTATTCATCATTGTACAGCATGAATACCACGTTCCAAAAGAACTTACACTTACATTGCTTGACTTAGTAACAAAGGTGTTTTTTTTTTTTGGCACTGTGTAAAAAGATAGCTCCGAATTCTTGTTGAATCGGTCGCTTTTTCCCGTTCTAGATGCGTTTTTTCTGTGTTTTCGCGGAATTCACGCTGTTCACTAACGCTGCCGCGCAGTCTTTTTGCCGCTCAGTGGGCGTGACCGCGACGAGTTCCGGCTACCGTGACGTCACGTGCGTACCCTCTATTAGACGTAAGAGGTATGAGGCGCAACTTTTTGGTGCGATGATGTATGCATCATGAAGACGTTCGCATCACGATTGCAACCGATGTCCCGCAGCAACTTTACTTAACAGGCATATGTCTGGAAATCTTTATCATTATCTCTCGAATAATCTTTGTAAGTTTGTCTGGATTCAGACTCCGGATCTGCAGATGGCTTCTCATTTACTGTACATGCTCACGCTCACTACCCAGCGTTTAACAGATCCTACACACTGCTGAGATCCAGCCCTAGAAAATAGTGGTTCTAGTACTTGTAAATAAAATAAAAAATAAAAATAAAAAAAAAGTTTAATACTGAGATGTAATATCACATTTAGGACACGTATTTAGTAGTTTGCTTTTATAATATATCATAATTTTACACAATAAAATGCCATGCTCCTGTTCACAGCTCTTTTTTTATAAACGTAAAACTATATCACGATAATTCATGGTATTATTTCGCGGTAACGATAGAAACGACCAGATGATAGCAGTAACATCCGGCGCTAGCTCTGTGGCCGCAAGTCACGTCAGCGTACGGCCTTAAGATCCGTACCCATAATCCTGCCCATCTTCAAATACAAAACTATACCAATTACATAGGCTAAAAAATAGAATAAGACAAAGGAACTTATTCCCAAATTAAAATTCCACACTGTAAAACCGGATAATTTCATTTAACTCAAAAAAATTTGAGGAAACTAATTACCTCAAAATTTTTACGTTGATAAATCAATTTCTTTAAGCCAAATACACTTAAATATGACAAAAAATTTTACTCAAACTTGTTATATTTCAGTGTATTTGGCTTAAAGAAATTGATTTATCAACGTAAAAATTCGGAGGTAATTAGTTTCTACAATTTTTTTTTGAGTTAAATGAACTTAAATGAACTTTTACAGTGTAGTAAGAATACAAGCACTAACACTTAATGCAGGAATCATAATCTGACGTAAACACGTCAGTGTAAAGAGATGAGAGATCGTTATCACGGGGAGGGATTGTACTGGTATGTCACGGACGACACGATGGGGCACAGAACCACCGCGACGTTGGACCTTGAACATTCAAATGTACTTTCTTTTATTTTTTTTGTGTGCCTTAAAATCCATAAACATCATACAAATTCTATTCAATACTGGTTGTAATCTTCTAAAGGAAGTGTGGATTTGTTAACACGGCAGTAACACGCCAACTTGAACTCCTGAGCTCTCACAGCAAAATCCTTAACAACATATTTTCCTCCAAGGTAAAACATTGACATGGCAGCCAGAACAGCGGGCTCTCAGTCAGAGCGCCAGAGCTTCATCAAAGAGAAGATTCAACACCTCCAGTTCAAATTACTCGAAAGCTTTCAGAAACCGTACTTCCGCGGTCCGAGGGGAACGTTTCGTTTAAAACGTAAAGCACGACGGGTAGGAATGAACGCGGGTTTGGTTTTAAACTTCATCGTTATTTCTCCGGTCGACGGAGTTACACACGGTGACTACATACACCCGTCTTATAGTTTTATACGACCTTCTGCATCGCTTTACTGCATAACGTTATCATTCCATAAGCGTAACATCTGGCACGTTCATATGTTTATACACTAGTTGTTGTTTTTTTTTCTGGTGTGATCAGACCGCGTTCATTCATCATTAGTGGGCGTTTATTTTTCTGTACAGTAGCGTTGTTTCTCGCATAATTTCTCTCGTTTATTATGATTAATATTTCGTCAGAGCACAAAAATGGCACCAGAGGGTCCTAATATGGCTAATGATGCCGGGTGGTTATTACTCGGAATTGTTCGGCGGTCGGTATTTCGAGGTCCGCATTAATTCACTGCATCTGCAGTTTTTCATTTTAATTATTATTCCCCCCCCACACACACACACATACACTTCCCAGGGTAATTAGTAATTGCACACATTAGCGAAAGCGTGGCTGAGTAAAGCGTGCACGCGGCGTTTTATCTCTACGTGTGAATGCAGCGGGACCGAAAGTCGCCGTTTCGAGCAGAAAGACTCCCGGACGGCGAAAATCCAGAGCGAGCGGCCGATCCGAACGTCTCACCGCCGACCGTTCGCGAGGAGAGAAGTGGACTCTGGAGAACACGGACGGAGGAACGGTAACGGTCCGTATAAGTTTAACAAGTCCTCCTTGTTAAAGAATAAAACAAGGTTTTTTTTCGGCTGAAACAGGAAGGAGGAAGCGGATATCAGGACCGGTCTACGTAAGCGCTCTGTCCCACTAGTTGCTTCTTTATAGTCGAATAAAGTGGGTTAACAGGCTGCTTCTCATTGCGCCGACTTCAGCGACTGGATGAGTGTCGTCGCTTTTTACAGGAAAACATGCACGTTTTAGAGACTTTCTAACGAGCATCTCGTCGTGTCGGCTCATCGCGACACGCCAATTATCACACGTCCAAAAAAGCAAGTGCCGAGCCTGAATTCGCTCCTTGTTCGCCACACAGGGCACCGTTCGGGACGCGGCCATTTTGTAGAGGTATCTCGTCGGCACGGATACTGTATGCATAAATGTATAAATATCAATAAAAGATGCCTGAGGGTTCACTAAAGCGAACAGCTACTTGTTAGTGGTGTATTTTTTATACATAAATCAAGAATTTCGATGTCATTTGTAACGTTATGGTCGTTTATATAACGACAGGTCGCAATGATATGTATCTAGATATGTTTATGTACTCGCTAGTAAAGCGTGGATTATATTAGACTCGGTGCTTCCTTTACTGCTACCGTTTATATAGCGCTAAACAGCGAAGAAGTGATTTTCAGACAGAGCGGTGGGAAAATGCTTTCCCAGGTAGCGTGTGCAGTCGAGGGTTCACCTCCCAGACTAAGTATAAGGGCGCGCTCCTCTTCCAAAGCATCCATTTATCTTTTCGTGATTCAGGAAGTGTTTAATATCTGTGGGAGGGGCATTGATATGCACGCTACGAGACTAAGTAAGACAAATAGCAGCAGTCAAACAGTCCCGTCCCCCCCCCCCCCCCCCCCCCCCAAC
>JANDJT010000141.1:18007355-18019855 GCA_024331685.1 Stegophilus panzeri | reverse complement strand
ATAAACCCCTATCCCACTTCTCTCTCTCTCTCTCTCTCTGTCTCTCTGTGACTCGTCTCTGTGCCATCAGCCCATCAGGATATAAATATATCCCCAGCTCTATAGACACGCCGCTCTTTCTGTTCCATTCCCTTCGTTTTCCTTCACGCGTCCATCCGATTCGTTCCCACACATCCTCACGATCCCCTGCTTCCTACGTCTCACACAGGTACATCGTGACCTGAACCGTGTTTTCGTTACTTTACACCACATTTATTACTTGTCACCTCTACTGCATGTCAATAATGGAACTTTTAGCATATGGCAGGAATGCTCTTGGCTCATGCACTTGATCCCCGTAACAATTAAACACAGCTCGTGGAAGAAAAAAAAAATGACTCATGGTTACTATGCCTACCGTATATGCAGGTCTAAATATACTCGGAACTAGACTCTGACGGAAATGTGAGTAGATTATCAGAAATGTTTATTAAGAGTACTCTACAGCGTGACGTGAGGTGAACCGTTACTGGGACGTCTATAAGGCACTCCGAATAAACTTTGCTGCATTTTATTTTCTCGCTAGATTTTAACCTTGGAACAAAATAGCATTACATAATAAGTGATCAAGGCTGCGTGCGTGGTTACATCGTTTATACAGGATGTTTTGTTGTTGTTGTTGTTGTTGTTGTTGTTGTTGTTGTTGAAGAAGCCTTGACAATAGTACTGTAAGAAGGAAGAAAAATGAAAAACGAAGGTTCTAAAGTCAGGTTCTTAATTGAATAAACGGATTTGCAACAACAAAAGAAACTTGTTGAACTTCTTCCATTTTAATATTGACTTTATTTTTTTTTTTTGTCTTCTTTTTTTTTTTTTTTTGTCATATCGAGTAAGGAACGAAACCCCCCACGTCTCGCTGTTGGAGAAAAATCAAATCAGTGAAGGGGCGGTGTGATGAAGCGGATTTGACTCCTTGCGTACGTTTCAGATTAAACATCTACTTACAGAAAACGTCACCGTGTCGATGAAGATCCCCGTGAATGAGCTGTTACTATAGAAACGATAACGTAGCAGAGCGAGCGCGTTAATATAAACCCGTGATGTGCAAGCTGCGCTACTGTCTGAGCTGCTGTCCTAGAGAATTAATCAACATCTTCTGACCAATCACAATCCAGAATTCAACATCACTGTGGTGTAAATGTAAATTACATTGTTACTATGGGAAAATTATAGCAGTGTCGTTGTTGAACAGATGCGGAAAGCATGTCCACACACACACACACACACACACACACACGGATCTTTCTGGTAAACATCTATACACACTCTCATACATCATTAACATCTATACATAGTGCGCACACACACACTTGTACATACACACTCCTAATGGTGCACAAAGGCCTCATTAAAGCTTACAGGCTCTATCACTATGTGTGCGTGTGTGTCTGAGACTCTATGTGTGCAGGAACAGGAGCATACCCCTATATCCCTCACATCCTCTTCCTCTTTCCCTCTGTTCTTAAATATTAGCTTTTCATCATCGTATTTTCCTCGTGCCTCAGTTTTGCTTCGTGCTTCTCCTCCCTCTCACCAGCCCATTATCTCACACGAACAGGTAGCGTGCTGGCTAACCTTGACTCTAACTGCTCCGAGCAGCCGTAGCAGGTGGCCTCTGCCTCGAGTTAGCATTATGCTCGCCTTGCCTCGTTTCGCTCAGCCATGCCCTTCTCCACTGCTGCTGAATTAGCGCATTGCTAACACTAAATCTGTCAGGCAGGCATCAGGGGGTGACAGACTGCACAGCGTGCAGTGCTCGTGTTTGCTCGTGCGCGTCTGGCTGAGCACTGCGTGTCTCTGCGCTTCTTAGAGATCACGTGCGTGAATGTGTGCACGTGAGCGTGGCTCTGCTGACAAAAAAAAGAATAATAAATAAATCCAGAATGATGCGAAATAGTCGCAAGGCAAGTAACCTCAAGTCAGACGTACCCCGAAACGAAATATTCGCTGTAGCGTTCGCTGCCCAGGCTGTCTTCCTTGGAAAAGCATGGACGCTGACGTTAGATATTTTATTTAATCAAGCCCCGCCCACAAATTTTATCACTATTTAGTGCACATGCCTTCTTTATTCATGTGAAAATAACACCATAGCACCACAGTGTTCCAGCTAGCTCTGCTTTAGTCAATTTCATTCGAAGCCATCTTCGCCATACTATACAGTCTTTAACGGTTGTGTGCTGCATTGGCGTTTCTTTTTAATAGTTGGATAGTTTATCGGCTTAACAAAGGACGGATCTAGAACTAGCAGAGGCTAACTGGAATACTGATCACTGAGAGCACTAACCAGTCCCTCCAGGATTTCATGATCTTAGCGATCGCAGAAATGAACGCAAATTCAAGCAAAAAATCCGCAATATTCGGAGGAGCGTGCGATTTTTCAGATTTTCCGCAGATTTGGTCCGAGACACGTCATCATCGTGACATCATCACGACACGCGATCAGCCTCTTCGATTCACGTGCGTCGAAAATGAGTACAGCTAAAAGGACTCGTTTACCGACAAACATCAGTGCGAAGACTTCGCACAACTATTTTGTGCGATTGCGATTTGGGCGATTCAAGTAGTTTTCTGCGAAAAGAAATAGATATTTATATAATTGCATCGCAGTTTTTTGAAAAAAGCCACAGCAAAATCAAGCATTCTTGGCTGCAACAATCGTAAAAAAAAAAAAAAAAAACGCAGTGAAAACCTGTACTAAGGCTAATGAGCAAGTTAGCCACATAGCCTGAAAGGTTGTGCCACTTTAGCTAGATAACCCTAAAAAATGACGTCTGATAATCTATGGCCACAATTATTGGTTATGACTCTTACTTATTGATCTCGACTACGTTGTCTACACTGATGACGAGAATTGCAACGCTATTGGTTGGCTTGCTATTTATCATGTAAATGTCTGTCATGGTATATTTTTTTTGCAGTATGCAGCATATATGATCGTAGATGATTTTTGATTTCTTCATTCCGCACTTGTCTCAGGTGGCAGTGTTCCTCTCCGCTCCTATTAAAGCAGTCCTCTGTGTCCGCCCTGGCTTTCCTTCACCTTGTAAGTCTCCTCTTTAATTGGAGAGAACACGAATGCCCAGGCATGCTCCTGTCCACGGAAATGTACAGATAGACGGGGGGCAGGAGGAGAGAGAAAGTCAGATGGATATAGGGGAGCGAGAATGAGCGCTTGAGAGCTGCGTGGGTTGAGACCCGGGAAGCGATTACGTGCAAGGTAGAGCTCACGTCGCAGACAGAAAGATATATGATGAGGTGTCGGAGGTAAAGGGACGTATTCACACTGAGCAGAGCTAAGAGAGGAGGAGGAGGAGGAGGAGGAGGAGGAAGCGGGAGAGAATGAATGAATAGGTGGCATGATCATTGTGGAAGACAGAAGACAGTATTCACACAGAGTGAGGCTTTTAGATGGATACAGAGAGAAAGAGAGAGAGAGAGCAAATAGAGAGGGAGGGTGATAGAGTGACAGCGAGTGAGAAGGAAGCAAAAGGTGAGAATGGGACAATGGGACAGAAAGAAAAGATTTCGCAGGATTAGAAGAAAGGTGTGTGTGAGAGAGAGAATGTGTCAGATTTCACCGTCGCCTCACCGTCCTTCTTTAATGGGGTTGCCATGACAACAGTGTATCAGTCGGGCACCAACAGAGAATCCATACCACTCAGCGAGCGAGTATGTCTGAACGAGTGTACGAGTGTTTCTCTTTCAAATAGAAAGCATCAGATACCGCACAAAGAAGTGGGTGATATAACCAACGTATTATATCATGACATTTTAGAAACGGATGGCTACGGTATACATCATAGTTCAGACATTTTGTCATGTAAATGCCGTCTGAAGGTCATGAAAGAGCTGCTTTATCAGCATCATCTTCAAAACCTACATTTGGAGTCGCACTGGCTGCTGGAAAAGCCAGACATCTCTATCTCCACTTCCTCCACCTCCTACTAGGGGATCCCCCGATGATCCCAGGCCAGCTGGGAGATATGATTCCTTTGAATCCTGGGTCAACAACACGGTCTTTTCCCTATTGGTTGTCTCTCGTATGCTTCCAGCACAGGTGCCCTAGGGAGAAAACTCATTTTACCTGCTTGTAGCAATAACCTCATGCTTTTGATCGCTACCCAAAGCCCATGGCCTTAAGTGGGGGTAGGAATCGTCACGTATATCAATTGATATATCGAGAGCTTTACTACCTTACATGTGGTCTCACTCATCACTCTCTCAACCTTGATATGCTTAAACTATGTAAGTGAAGGTTGATTCTCCTCCCTACAATGGGGCAATCCAGCTTTTTTTTTGTTCTTGATGGTTCTGCCCAGAATAAGGTCAACACCGCGTACCCTTCCAGAGGGTAGGAAAAGCTGTGCCGGCTCAAATTGAAGAGTGAGTGTGAGGGGATGCGTGGTCCACCTCTCACAGCATCTAGGGATGTCTGTTGAAGCATTGTCCAAGATGGAGGAATTACTGTTGTCAAGAAGCCTTGGCAATCAAATCTATCTGAAAGGCCTGTTGACTTCAAACAATTTCCTGGAATCTTTTAACAACTCAAAATAAAACCAGTCCATGACACCACCACTGTATGCACAGGAGTTGGGGTGTTATGGGATATCTTGCTAGCTGAGGATGAGCACTATAAGCTAGCCAAATTAGCAAGCCAAAAACTTGTCCCCTGATCCCCCCCTTCCTGCAATATAAGTGGTGTAGATTATTACTAGTTCCACACCTCTGAATGGCTCATGAGACTTCAAGAACATTGTTTCTTTTACAGCAAGTAACATCACGAGGCAAATTTTGAAACAAAAAGGACTTCAAGCATCAAAGGCTGTCAGGCAATAAATCCCCTTCTGAAAAAATCCAGCTTAGTCTGGCCGTCTACCAGCTGCCAGAAACTCAGGCCGAGCCAAGATGGTAGAACATTGTTGCCAGTTGGTAAGTGCTCTGAGAAAGGAAACATTTTCCAAATTGCTGCTAACGTTGCAACATCGAAGAGCTATCATTATTTTTTAAATATATTTTTAGGACAATAACACTACGGTAAGATCATTAGAAAATCAAAAACTTTTATTGATCAGTTTAGTCAAGTGATAAAGCCGTCGGGAAAATCATTTACCAGATGGCAAAGATCATCAGCTCGGCCTGCGTTTCAGCAGCTGTTAGGTGGCTTTTTTCACAGCCGTGTTTTCATCAAAGGAGTTGCAGAACACAGCAGTTCACAAGTTATACTGAATATAGAAAAATATTGTTTAAAAAGGCAAGAGAAGGACTTCCTGATGCATCTGATGATAAACTGATCTCACTCTTTACAGCATTAACTGTAACACCAGGCTTCGATGGAAATGGGAATGCTTGATAAATTGGCCAGTATTCGAAAAAATCCGTCCATCCATTTTCTGCTTATCCTACACAGGGTCGTGGGAGCCTAGAGCATATCCCAGGGAATTCGGGGCACAAGGCGGGGGGGACACCCTGAACGGGGTGCCAACCCATCGCGAGGCACAATCGCACACACACACAAAATTTGGAAACACCAGTCAGCCTACAACGTATATCTTTGGACTGGTGGAGAAAACCTTGGGACCCGGAAGGAAGCCCCTGAAGCACGGGGAGAACATGCAAACTCTGTGCCCTAAGGGCGGAGGCGGGAATCGAACCCCCAACCCTAGAATCGCGAGGCAAACGTGCCCTCTCTTTGAACAAATATGCTTTAAAAATGTCAAAATAAAGTTAACTCGCCTAAGCACCTTCTTGTAAATGGAGCGGCTACGGCTAAAGTTCTAGAATAATGCTGGTTTATTTCCGCTCACTGTAGCCCTCAGTGCTTAAAGAAACCCCTTTATACATAATTCCACCAGAATAACGCCAACACAACATAACCGCACACGAGTGGTTTAAGATGCACTCCGGCTGCACGTTGTGTATAGATAGGAAACGTGTGTGTTTGTGTAGCTTATGGGAGATCCCAGAGCAGCGTGGCATGGCATGTGTGTTTTTCGTCTCCGTGTCAGGTGTGACAGTGGGTTAGCCACACTCTGACATCTCTGTGCGAGTCCCACAGGAGCAGCAATCTGTCGCTGTTACATTAATGACACCATGAGCAATGTCATCCCTTCAGCCTCACACAGCTAACAAGAAGGCCTTAGTTATAAAATTAATTGGAATACATTTTGATTAAAGACCACACTTGCTGAACCCTCATCACCCCCACCTTCATCAGTCCCCTCCACTGCCTCTCGTCCATCCTCCCTCTATCTCTCTCTCTCTCTCTCTCTCTCTCTCGGTCATCAGTCCCCTCCATTGTCTCTCGTCCATCCTCCCTCTCTCTCTCTCTCTCTTTCTCTCTCTCGGTCATCCGTCCCCTCCATTGTCTCTCATCCATCCTCTCTCTCTCTCTCTCTCTCTCTCGGTCATCAGTCCCCTCCATTGTCTCTCGTCCATCCTTCCTCTCTCTATCGGTTGTCTTCTCCTCCATGTCCTCTTCTCCACTTATTCAATTCTTAATTCTCTCCTCCTCATTCAGTTTGTCCCTCAGCAAACACTCTTATTTCTCTTCCTGATGTTATTTTCCTCCTTCCTTCTTCCTCTGCCTTCATCTCATCCTCCCCTTTGTCTTCTCGTTTCCCCCCACCTCTTTACTCCTTTTAACCCTTTCTCGTCTCCGTATTTCTCTATTTCCCTATCTTTTTCTTTCCACTTTCTTTACCCCGACTGTTCCATTCCTCTCCTCTCCTCTCTCCCATAATCCCTCCCTCTCTCACCTTCTCCCATCACATAACTTCTACCCTTAATCTCTCCTCATCTAATCTCTCATCTTTTCTTCCCTCTTCTCCTTCTCTCATCCTATCCACCTAATCTCTCTCTCTCCGATAATCCCTTTGGTCTCTTGGCTTTTTCTATCTCATCCCTCCTTTACTTTCTTAATCTCCCGTCGTCTAATCTCTCGTCTTCTCTTTGCTCTTCTTTCCATTCTTCTTCTTCTGCTCCCCATTGAATCCCTTCGTCTGGTCTCCGCTCCCTTCCTCTCCTTCTTATCTCTTCCTTTCCTCAACTCTTATCTCGACTTTCTTAATCTCCCCTCATCTATTCTCTCATCTTCTCTTTCCTCTTCTTTCCTTACCGTCTCTCCTCCTATCCATCTAATCTCTTCATCTGGTCTCCTCTTCTCTTCTCTTCTCTCACACCTTCTCTCATCCTTTCCCCTCCTCACCTGTCATCTCTTCCGCTATCCTATCCTTTATCCTCCATCATTCTTCACCTGATCTTCTTTCCTCCTCTCACTCTCTCCAAACCTCTTGACTCCTCTCCTTCGTCTCTCCGTTTCTCTCTTTCCTCTCATCTCCTCTGACCCAGTAATTTCATCTACTTTTTCATCTACTGTCACTTTCTCTGTGTGTCATAATCCCACCCTCTTTCACCTTCTCTCACCTCATCCCTTCTTTCCTTTCTTAATCTCCCCTCATCTCACCTCTCCTCTCTTATCTCTTTCCCCTCCTCACATGTTGTCTCGTCGTTTTCTCTTCTAGTTTCCGCTCGTCTATTCTCTTCCCTTCTCTCCTGCTCTCCTCCTGTTTTCGTATGCTCATATCTCTTTGATCTCCTTGCTTCCTTTCCTCTTCTGTCTGATCCCTTCACGCCCGCTGTCCCCTCTCCACCCTTTCACCTTTCATTCTGTCCCTCTTTCTCTCTCCTTCCATTAAATCTCTCCCTTTGTTGCTGTGTTCCTCTGTTTTGTTTCTCTCTCTCTCTCTCTCTCTCTCTCTCTCTCTTGCTCTCTCTCTCCATTGGGAGTCTGCTCTCTCGCGCCAGACTCCTTGTGGGTTCCTCCTCCGCAGAGTGACTGGACTTTGTAGTGCTGCGGCCTGAAAGGTATAGCAGCTGGAAACTCAAACCTGATCCGCCTGCTCTCAGGTGGACGGACACACACACACACACACACACACACACACACCATGCTTTCATTTCCCTTCTTTTGTGTGTCTGTTTATTTGCCTGTCAGTCGATAGTTCTTTCTTCTGCCGCTTGTTTATCCGTCGCCTCGGGTGAGTGAGGCGATCATCGTCTGTAATTGAGACCAGCGATGATTAATTGATAGACCTCTTAACGATCCGTATTGGCCTTTATTGATGAACTTTTCCCTACATCACCAAGCAGCTCCATCAGTGTGTGTGTGTGTGTGTGTTTGGGGCTTTGTTATTCTCATCTCTGCGGGACAAAGTGCACCCGCAAACAAAGCAGACACTGATAGATGCGTCTTTTGTGTGTAATTAGCCAAACCCACATGGCAGTCAATGAGAGAATGGACTAATGAATTAAATCTTCATCGATGTGTAACGAGCCGGAGAGTGCGTTTCGCAGCATTGCAGATTTAGCTCAAATTCATAACGTTACATCTTGATAAAGAAAAAAAAGTGAAGAAATAGGGACGATGGCACGTTTATACGTAACCTGTGTGGCGTGAGCGTAGATTTTGGTGTTGCAGGAGGACATTAATAATGAAATCTCGTACTATCCGACTACACAGTGGGCGAGAAACAGTAGGCAGGAAATACCACTTCCGGCGATGACGTACCACGAGATTTTGCAGTGTGCAACCGATAGACACTACGCGATTCAAAATTCCCATAATGCAACGGGACTGGAAAAAAAATGGCGAAAGACAGCACGTCGGCTCTTTTTAAGTATTAAACCTCGGTTAAACAGGACTTGTTTAACAATACCCGAATAAATTGCTAACCTATTGAAGGTTTAAACAAGAAAACAGTTGTCACAGCGTTTGAAACCTTTGTTGTGATCTCCATCATGCCTTAGCCGGCTAAAGCTAACGGTAACGAATTTACCTCAGCCTGTTAACCCCGCCCACATTACATCACTAATTCAGCTAGCTTTCCTGATGCGCATTTATCCGTTAGTGCGGTTGCTTTAATCTGGTGGCCCCTTTAAGATTTTAGTGTTTATGATGACGTCGAAGGTCACACGACAACGCCAACATGGCGGATGTAGTACGTCCGGGATTGTATTCATACTACACGCACGTACTGATTAGTACGAATGGAGTACGTACTGTCACAGTATGCGATTTCAGACCCAGCCCTAGTCTGAAACAAAATGAAGTCAGGAGGCTGTCACATGACTTACGCTACAGGCTACTATCTAGTGAAATTTTAAGAGTAACCCCGTAATGGAGTCGACACCACGCAGCCATCCATCATACAGTCTAGTGGCGTTTTGAGCAGCTTTAGGTCTTCAAGCTAATATTAAACAGGCTGAACAGGTTTCAGCAAGACCTCCAGCCCGAGTGCATCTAAAGAACTCACTCAGGAGAGACAGTTTCTTCTTTGTTCTCAGCATTTGCATGGAAAGCAAGTATTTCACATGCGTTTCTGAGGTACAGACCTGATCCACTCCGTATTCCACATTTCCCTCGCCCAGTCTTTGCAATATATCTTTCCATAATTTCCTAGAGATGATTTCCTCTGGGCTCTCTAGTCAACAAGGCGTTTCCAGCAACAGAACCGTCACTCACTCATTCTGTGAAAACTCTAGAGACCGTTGTGTGTTTCAGCAGTTTCTGAAATCCCTCAAGCCAGTCAAACAACCGTGCCGCAGTTAAAGTCACAGAGATCACACGTTTTCTCCCACTCTGATGTTTGACGTGAGCTGAAGCCCTTAACCTGTATCTGCCGCATAATTTGGCTGCTTGTAAAACTGCACGAATGAGTGTACAGGTGTTCCTATTAAAGTGGACGGTGAGTGTAGATGAGGATTTAAAGTAGAAGATGTCATTTTCTCCTTATTATTAACATGCGTTTGACACGTGAGCCTTCTGACCAGTGTAACTGTTTGGGTTAACACGTGAGCATGCTTCGAGGAAGTAAGGCTCCCATTCGTAAAATCTGCGCTCTGTATGCGACTAGCTCTGGTGCTGCCAGCTAGTGCGTAAAAAGAGGTTCAAGACACCAAAATTCTGTCTCGTGCCTACGTGCTACATGATAAACTTTGTTAGAAGATTTTTCAGACAATCCATACACATCTTCATCTCCCCTTAGTGTGTATTAATGCACTTTGCTAGCTGTAGTCCTCTGTGTGTTATCACATTACGTTAGCTAGCGCTTTTTAGCCTCGTCTTCTAAAACATGAGACTGGACAGCACACTCAATAGATACAGCATATATATATATATATATATATATATATATATATATATATATACATAGTGGTGCTTGAAAGTTTGTGAACCCTTTAGACTTTTCAATATTTCTGCAAAAATATATATGACCTAAAACATCATCAGATTTTCACACAAGTCATAAAAGTAGATAGGAGAAAAGCCAATTAAACAAACAAGACACAAATATTACACATGGTCATTTATTTATTAAGGAAAATAATCCAATATTACATATCTGTGAGTGGAACAGTTAATCTGAAGGTCAAATTAGAGTCTTGTGTTTTCAATCACAGGGATGGCAATCAGGTGAGTGAGTGCCCTGTTTTTTTGTGATTATATGTATATATATATATATAATGGGTATTTAAGTCTTATTACTTTGGGACTGAGAGACATACATGCCCACGCCACCATTAAATGAGATGATGTGCTTTGGATCAGTAAAAGTGTGTGTGTGTGTGTGTGCGCTCTGAACGTGATTGGCTCCCTCTCACCTCATCTTTTCCTTGAAAATTGTAAAACATCAATCAGGATGAAGAGTTGTCGCTCTGTATTCAACACAGCGCTGCGGTTTTTTTTTGTTGGTTTTTTTTTTGTTTTTGTTTTTTTCATCGTCCCCAGACCTAGAATATAAGAGCGGAGCACGGTGACGGAGTGGCGTTTCCATGGAGACGCGGTGTCACAGGCTGGGAGACTGCGGTTGTGCGGCGGCCTGTGGCGACGGCTGAAGAGAAAGCACGCGCGCACGCACACACACACACACACACACACACACACACACACACACATACAAAAAAAAAGGTATGGAGTCTGGGTTAATATACAGAGATCAAAGGTGCTGCTGTGGTTCTTAATCTGGACCAGGTTACAAAAAAAGAACCAATTTTCTTGGGTGCATGCCTGAAGGAAATGTCCTACCGTAACCAATACTCTACTGTCATCTGATTTCCACCAACTTTAGGACACAGCCAGGACATTTCCACCCGGCTTTATATACCCCACATATTGCGTAAAAGTTGAATATTAGCATCTGGGAGCTCGCTGAATGAGAACCAGCCTTCACTAGCTAAATATGTTCTGTATTATTCCAGATAACATCCAGAACTGATATCCTATTGCCATCAAAAACTCATACTGGCCCACTAATAATTATAATGATCAGTTAGTTAGCAATTGTTATCTTGGCTGATGTACGCGAATGTAGTCCAATATTGGTTCAAACTGACTAACAGTACCTTTAGTAGCTTTGTGTGGACGCTAAATGACCATATGGTTAAATATGGTCTCCAGAAAAAATCGATTTAACAAAGGACATCAGCTTCCACGGTTGTTATTTTTATACCGTGCATTAGAGAACATCCTCAAATGGTTATGCGATGGCTATTAAAAAGGTAAAAAGGTTTGCTGATGAAGCACTGTGTCGGAAGAGAAGCTCTAAAGGAGCGAGAGAGAATTGTGACAGAGAAGCTCCCCCCCCACCCCCATTCCATCGTATCTGGTCTCCAAGTCTGAGTGACTTCACTCGCCCTTCGGCGCTGGAGCTCAGCCAGATCGCAAACTCCCACCGGGGCCCATCGCTCCCTGCTAAATAGTGATCCAGCCTGAGAGGATTACCTGTGGCAGGTGTCTCATTCCTCTGCCAGATACTGAGCTCTACCTCGCAGCAGGGAGGCAAGGGGGCTGAGTCACCTGTGCGATGGTGAGCAGAGGAACAAAAACAGTGAGGACCACGATACTGCCGAGAGACAATAACACTCGGTGTTCACATTGTGGGTACGAGCTTTCTGCAGCCGGTCGCACCAGGTGACCTTAAATTAAATCAGGGTGTAATGTAGGGTTGTAACGATCGATTTAAAAGGCAACGATTGAAATGAATCAATGCAACAATCATAAATCACTCGTTATTGAAAAAGGACAAATAACTTCACTGATGAAGTGGATATACCTTGAATATAGTCTGATTTATCCAGCGTTTCTTATTATACGATCACAATAAACCAGATGTAAGATTATTAAACCTATTTCCACCGATTCGTACACGTTTCAAGCTTGAAATAGTCTTGTTCTTGTTAGAATAAGAAAACTACAAGCTTGACATGAGTAATAACGCCTAGAAATAGGTTTAATGATCTTATATTTGGTTTATTGTAATCTTATAATTCTAAATAAATGTGACTATATTCAAGATATATTCACAGGGCGGCTGTGGATCAGGCGGCAGAGCGGGTCGTCCACTAATCGTAGGGTTGGAGGTTCGATTCCCGGCCCACGTGACTCCACATGCCGAAGTGTCCTT
>JANDJT010000141.1:17991012-17993562 GCA_024331685.1 Stegophilus panzeri | reverse complement strand
ATTGTAGCAAAGTGTCATTTCTTCAGTGTTGTCACATGAAAAGATATAATCAAATATTTACAACAATGTGAGGGGTGCACTCACTTTTGTGAGATACTGTATACATATATATATATATATAGACATACACATATGGGCGCTGGTTTGGACCCATGGAGTGTCAGGGGGCACAGTGCAGGAGAAGCAGAGCGCTCGCGAGTGTGTCACGGCCGAAGGTGTCTGCGGCGTGTGTCTAATTGAGCTGCGTGTAGTTAATTGTTTGTACATAGGAGGGGAGAAATCAATCTGTTTTCTTACTGTCATGACTCCTGGGCCCCGGGGTGATGGACTAGATCTGGCACGGACACTGGGAAGGCCTGCCAAGTGAAGCTCCGTACGCAGCCTTTCTCCCTCAGCGCACACACACACACTCGCATACAAATACACACTGTTGTGTATGCATACTATACACTAACGCACAACACACACACACACGCACACTGTCGCTGGAGTGAAGTTAGCTACATCGATCTAGAAGCCCGGAACCTGAGCTCTGGGAGAGGCGAGAGAAGAGGAGTGTGTGTGTGTGTGTCTGTGTGTGTATATATTCACACCGAACCCCCCTCTGACTCGGAGAGGCTTTCAGTGCATCGTACGAAGAGGACCTGAACAGAAGAGAAGATATTGCATTAGTCGCAGCTTTCGCCGTCAGGACAAATCCGTTTTACGCGCTCAAGGCGCCAGCGATGCTCTGCAGGCGCGTATTCATCTCGGCGCGCCCCGCAAATCGGTTTAACGTCGCCGGGTAATACATCAGCCCGGCTAAAGCAGATAGATGATAGGCTTCAGCTCTAAACAAATGGTGCTGGTCATAATTCATACATAAACGCTGCGTTTGTAAAAAAAAAAAAAAAAAAAAAAAAAAGATCCTGTGCTAAACATCCTGCGTTAAAGGAATACTCTGTGTTTAACTCTTCCCAGAATTTTGTTGGGGGGGGGGGGTCATTTATCCTAATCTCACATTTTATTTCACATTGCCTGCTTGTCTCTGAGGATTTCTGATTTGGACAGTCTCCAAACGAATCCGTTCCGCAACTTTTAGAAACGTAATTCAATTAGACTTTCGCAGCGGTCAGACTCGAGTAGCTAGGGCTCGCTGAACCGTTTGCCAAGCATGACGAGGGCAAAGTGTCTGATAAGTAAAACCTGGTATGGATTTTCAGAGAGGTGGATACTCTTACGCAATGAAAGCGGAACGGATTAATCCGGAGATGATTAATCCGGATATTCCGTAACCATCCGTGGAAGAAAAAAAACTCGCGTCCCGAGGTGACGGCGGTTACGGCACAGCGTCCGTACGCTCTCGAGCACACTAACGTATAGATGAAAGCTTTTCCATTTTGTATTTGAGGTAGGATATCGTAGATATTCCAGCTGATTGTTTGCTGGTTTGGATCGACAATGTTGTTCTGGAAGTAATGATTTAGCCTGCATAAATTTGCGAGCTAGCTAGCACTCCAAAATCGTGCGTGTGTGCCGTTTCTACGTGTCCAGAGATGATTTAATGGTGACGTTAGTCCAAATGCTCGCACAGAAGTTCACACCCCCAGCTTCAAAATCGCTCCTACGACCCTGATTTGCATATGTCTCCATGCACTGACAAAATATATATATATATATATATATTTTAATTTCCTTCAGACTCATTTGTAGTGGAAGTCTAATGGCACGTGTTAAATAAGGAATTTAGTCGTTTCCACTAAATACCCACAGGACGTACATTTTGTAAAAAAAAATAAATAAATAAAAAAATACTGTTGTGAAATCTTCATGTATGTAAATGAACTAAATTCTAATATTGTGAAGTCGGTCTTTTTATCAGGCCGTACAGGATTCCGCGGAGGTTTTCGTTGTGTGTGACTGTTGCAGCCAAAAATGCTTGATTTTGAGGGGTTTTTTTGTTTGTTTGTTTGTTTGTTTGTTTGTTTCTTTGTTTTTTGCGGAAATCAACTCGAATCGGCGAAATCGCAATCGCCCGAAATTGTTCTGCGCGTTCTTTCACAGTGATGTTTGTCGCTAATCGAGACCTTTTAGCCGGACTCGTGTTCGACGCACGTCGAACGAAGAGTGCTTTTTTATCCGAACGCACGTCGTGACGACGTCACGTGACGCGTCTCGGCCCGACTCTGCGGAAAATCTGCGGTAATTTTTTTTTTTAATTGCGTAATCCACTACAGATGAGTAATCACTACTTTACAACTGTAATCTGATTATGTTACTGATTACTGCGTGTAAAACGTCATCAGATTACTCATTACTTTACTTTACTTTACTTTCAAACACTTTTCGAAACTCGGAGTTCTTTCAGTGAATTTAGCGCGCGTCAATGTATGACATGATCAGAAAAAGATGGATTTATAATAAAACCTGCCTCGGGTGTGTCACTGTTTGTAGGACTATCAGACCGATAAAATATAAAACTTTTCTAACTAGGCTAGTTTGGTGTCGCTAGCCAACGGGAGGCACAGCTAAGCTATCACTGTATGGGTTTAGCTGCTACAGTGCCATGTA
>JANDJT010000141.1:17981012-17986012 GCA_024331685.1 Stegophilus panzeri | reverse complement strand
ATTTCCAGCTTCTTTGTCATATCAGATGGCTGCCACGACCGGGGAGAGACGGAGAGACGACAGGATGAGAAAGATGAAAGTAGGTGTTACAGTGTGTCAACCAGAACAGACAGGAAGTTGATCTCGGGTGATTTCCTGTGTGATCTCGTCTCACTCATCAGGCGTGCCGGTGACAGCCGGAGCTCGATCTCGTGGTGCAGGAGTGAAATGAGCAGCGACAGCCTTGTCACACTGATCACACACACACACACACACACACACACACACACTCCTCCAGCATGTCATTAGCTCCGTTTACATGCAGCCTAATAATCCGACTGATAGCTCAATTGGAAGAATGGAAATCCGGAAGAATGAACGCAACGTGAGGTTTTCTTTCGTGAGGTCGAGTGGTGAGGTCATGATGTAGAGTGGTGAGGTCATGAGGTCGAGTGGTGAAGTCATGATGTAGAGTGGTGAGGTCATGAGGTCGAGTGGTGAAGTCATGATGTAGAGTGATGAGGTCGAGTGGTGAAGTCATGCGGTTGAGTGGTGAAGTCATGAGGTCGAGTGGTGAATTCATGTGGTCGAGTGGTGAATTCATGATGTAGAGTGGTGAAGTCATGTGGTCGAGTGGTGAATTCATGTGGTTGAGTGGTGAATTCATGATGTAGAGTGGTGAAGTCATGTGGTTGAGTGGTGAATTCATGATGTAGAGTGGTGAAGTCATGCGGTCCAGTGGTGAATTCATGATGTATAGTGGTGAAGTCATGCGGTCGAGTGGTGAATTCACGATGTAGAGTGGTGAAGTCATGAGGTAGAGTGGTGAAGTCATGAGGTCATGACTTGTTAAGAAACACACTGATACTGATATTTATTTAATCGACACCTTGGTCATTTTCCACGTAACCGTTTCCTACATTACCCAAAGTGCACTAGAATTTAGCCCTTTTCTGTTCTTCCATCTCCACCTAAAGACAGCGATGCGGCTGCGCTTTAGTTCTTTAATTCTTCCAAAGCTTCAGTTCTCTGCTAACACCTCTGTCAACACCGTCGCGCTCGCCATCTCGTAGATCGCTAGCTAGCCGAGCCGAGTCTCAACCTCGGCTGCGTTGTATAGCCGCATTGCATTCTGGGACATCTGGACTGGATTTATCATTTATACAGTGTAATGTCGCCGGATAAAAGAAGCTTTGTGTTTAACAGTGAAACCTGATCGTCCTGTTACTTTGATTTATTTTCATTTCTATTCTTCTCTTAAACGTCATTGTAACCACATAACCAATGACCACACCATCTTGTGCCGTCGCATGGGACGCGGCCGCTAACTCCTCACAGGGATAACGAAAGCGCAGCGGCGAGCTTTCCTTTAACGCGCTCGAGACACTTTCTGAAGCAGCGCTCGCTCGCTCGCTCACTCTCTCCTTATTCTCTCTTTTTCCTGTCTGCTCTGCCTCTGATCTCCTTCTGATCGTCCACGCCGTCTCTCGCTCATAAACACACACTCGTGCTGTCTCTCTCCGTGCTGTCTTTCTCTCCCCACACACAAACACACACACACACACACACACACAGCTTTTATTTCCACACCTTATAGCACTCACTCTCTTTTCTTTTCTTTTTTCTCCCTCAGCTTATTTTTGCAGCTCTGAAGCAATAATCAGAGGCATTGTGTCTGACACACAGCTCATTACAGGCCTCTCTCATGCCCCATCTACGGCAGACTCTCTCAGCAGCGCTGCCTTTATGCTAAAACAGCTCCTGCGTGACGCGGAGAATGAATATCGCGCCCACACCGTCCACGCCGGACGCTTTCATTATCCGGAGAACATCGTGCCGTGGTCATTACTGGCTTCTGAGTAGCATTCGGGTAAAATCTAACCTGATGCTTTTGAGTAGAGAAGCCTCAGTGCTTTTTATATTGTTATGATGTTATTTTTTAACATGCGCGTGATGCGATCGGAGCAGTGTAGGCGTCTCGACAGGTCACTGACGGACGGCTTTAACGCTAATCTTCCTGGAAGAAATGAACGCAAAATCAAGCAAACTTGCAATTTGTGAAAATGATTTTCCGCAGATTCGGGCCGAGACGTCGTCACGACGCACGTTCGGCCGAAGCGCAACATCGGTCCGCGTGCGTCGAACACGAGTATAGCTAAAAGGTCTCATTTACCGACAAACATCGCTGCGAAAGAGCGCACAGGACAATTCCGTACGATTGCGATTTCGCCGATTCGAGTAGTTTTCCTTAAGAAAAAAAAAAAACTAACTTTGGGAAAAAGTTTCCGCAAGTTCGAAAAAAGACGCAGCAGAATAAATAAATAAACAAACAAACAAACAAATAAATAAATCAGTAAATAAAAAGCATTTTTGGCCGCAACGATCACAAGAAAAAAAAAAACCTCCAGTACGGACCGGTATTAGAACGAGCGCATTAATACAAACCCGTGCCTGTCACAGCTGCTCTTATAGAAAATGAATCAACACCTTCTGACCAATCAGAATCCAGAATTTGTCAGTGCTGTGGTGGAGGAACATTTCTTGGAAAATGTTATGACATTGTGGCGAAAATAAAATAACATTAAGAGGAGCTTAGGTTTTGGGGTTTCTCTGTAACATGACCAGCGACGTAACGGAACAGGAACAGGAGCTGACGTGTTGTCGGAATGTTAAATATATCTATAAACAGAAGTGTATATATATATATATATATATAATAAGTAGATCACATTAATAAATACAACTTGTTAGCGCATTGCTACGGTTTAAGAGGAGGAAATAGAAAACCCTCGGGGCATGCCGTTACAGGAAAATAATTAACCCGCTTCATCACACTGTCTCGTCGTTCATTATTTCCCATCACAGCACGACACGCGTTTTCATTCATGAGAAAATGTATTTATTTATTTATTTTTTTAAAGTGTTGTGATTATAAAGTCGCAGCGTTTAGCTGCTACGGTGCGAACGTCAGTGCCGCCGCTGTGTCGTATCTGCCCGGAGCAGAAGGAGCAGCCTTCAGTGTTGTCACCTTTAAGTACGCGTTGAATATTTACCGTACGACACGGTCTCCGACGCAGAGCTGTCATGTTAATGATCTGCACTGCAGCTTTCGACGAGAGAGAGAGAGAGAGAATAAGCACGCAAACAGCACAGATACAATACAGCCAGGAGCTAATCCAGTTTCTGCTGAGGATTACACATAAATCACACACACACACACACACACGCTGATGTAGAGGTCGAGAGAGAGAGAGATGAGAGTGCACAGTCCCTCAGCATCCACTCACATCATTTTCTGCTGCCTCAATCATGTACTGTTTTTCAGTAGAGTGTTAAACGCACCTTGTTCCTGCTTTAAGAGCCGGGAAATGGACCGACGTTCAGGGACGAAAGCTCTGGACCCGGCTCGCTTCCTGACGAATAAATCACAATCCGTCAGCGTCGGATTACGTGGACGTTTATTGAGGCTTTTGTAATATTTTCGAGCACACGTATCAAACGCGTACGTGTGAAGTACGGCCTGATTTTCCTATATTATCGCACGATGTAGCGTCCGGGCTAACGCCGCAACCCGACCAGTCGGAAATCGGAAACGTTTCATGGCAGACCTCCGATACGGAAACGTGCGACGGGACGGTAATTTAAGACGGAATTCCCAGTCGGGAGCTCGGGAAAGAAACGCGCCTGAGATCACAGCGGTATATAAAGCTTTCCCTTTATGTGATTTTCTACTTACTTGATGTGTAGCTTTGATGTTGTGGAAACTTTAGAAGTTTGGCACGGAACTTTCTCACAGTGCTGAGACGTGGGTTCAAAGCGGACGCCTATCGGTTGTGCTCGATGCAAGTCAGACTCACGTGTGAAAAACGCTAAAACCTAAAAAAAAATTCTACAGTATAATCAATATACTGTATCTGCAGAAAATCTGTGGTAATTGAAAAAAATTTCAAGCTCCTCTGGATATATATTCGGTCGCATTGCCCTTTAAACGCTTGGCGTCATCTTCCACAAGCTTCTTACGATACTTTCCTGGATTTGTTTCCCATTCCTGCGGACAGAACTGGTGTAAATCGATCAGCTTTGTGGGCCTCCTCGCTCAGATACGGTTTCTCTGTTCACTCCACGAATGATCTGTGGGATTCAGGCTGCTAAAATACTTTTACTTTGTTGTCTTTAAGCCGTTTTGTTACAGCGTTGGACGTATGCTTAGGATCACCGTTCTGCTGGAAGACCCAAGTTTTAACTTTCTGTCTTGAGGTTATACTTTATATAAATGCACCAGCCCCTTTCCAAGCAAAACATCCCCATAACATGATGTTGCAACCCCCATGCTTCACAGTTGATCATTATGGCCCATTATGTTTTATTTGACCTGAGGAAATGCTGCTGATCTAATGCAAATGCCAGTCTTGGAGTAGTGGCTTCTTCTGTACAGCCTTTCAGGACATAGCGATGTAAGAATCTCTTAAATATGGCTGTACATATTTGGGTACTTGATGCCTCCAGTTCCGTCACCAGGTCCTTTGTTGTTGTCTAGGGGTTCAGTCGAACCTTTAGGACTAAGGATAAAAGGATAATGAGTCTTTACTGATCAGCTATGCAAATGCAAAGTGAAATTCTTTTCTTCACATACCCCAGCATGTCAGGAGGTTGGGGTCAGAGCGCAGGGTCAGCCATGATACAGCACCCCTGGAGCAGAGAGGGTCAAGGGTTTTGCTCAAGGGCACAACAATGGCAGCTTGGCAGTGCTGGGGCTTGAACCCCCGACCTTCCGATCAGTAACCCAGACTGTGGCAGTGCTGGGGCTTGAACCCCCGACCTTCCGATCAGTAACCCAGACTGTGGCAGTGCTGGGGCTTGAACCCCCGACCTTCCGATCAGTAACCCAGACTGTGGCAGTGCTGGGGCTTGAACCCCCGACCTTCCGATCAGTAACCCAGACTGTGGCAGTGCTGGGGCTTGAACCCCCGACCTTCCGATCAGTAACCCAGACTGTGGCAGTGCTGGGGCTTGAACCCCCG
>JANDJT010000141.1:17932264-17943910 GCA_024331685.1 Stegophilus panzeri | reverse complement strand
TCACACACCGTGTCTTCATGGAGCTGGCTTTGTGCTCATACTGGAACAGTGTTTGTTCCTCTTAGTTCCAGTGAAGGCAAATTAGAGCATACAAAGACATTCGATACAATTGTGGTCTTCCAGCTTTGTTTGATGGAAGAACCAACCGAGATACATCAAACATCATCACAAGCCAACTTTAGGCACAAAAGAAGTCTGACTGCATAGTGACAGACAGGAGACAGCAACCAATTAGGAGCGAGAGAGAGAGCATGAGCGAGTAAACAAATAGCGCTGATAGAGTGTGAATGAGCGCTGATGGAGCTTTCTCTTTTTTCTTGCTAATCAGTTGATGCAGTTACATTTATTTGTTCTTTCGTTTTGGTGGGAAGCTGGCGAATGAAAGATGATCCTTGCTGTGGAGTTTGTATTGTTAGCCACTGTTGTGCTGGAGAACGCACGATATACGACTAGTCACAGTAGGTGTTTGTTTGTATTTATGTATTTCGAACCTGGTTATATGGGATGAGACTGAGTCACACGGCGTATCTTCTTACTCACAGTGTATATATTTAATGCTCTGTGTTTTGACTGGCGTGATAACACTATCCATCTCATGCCCAACATGTGTGACTGGTTGCAGAACAAAATACACCGATTGGAAACTAAAATATGCAGAGAATACAGACCAAGTAGTACAAACGCACACCGAAGTGTGTGTGTGTGTGTGTGTGTGTGTGTGTGTGTGTGTGGAGAGATAGAGAGCGTGAGAGAGAGACAGAGCGATTGTAAGTTCTTGTGCATGTGTGAACTGCATGGGTGTGATTTTCAATACTTGAATGTGTATATGGGTGTGTGTGTGTGTGTTGTGTGTGTGTGTGTGTGTGTGTGATTGCGCTCCTGCAGTGAGGCTGTGTGGGCTCAGTGTAATAGTCTAATCACTAGCCAGAGGTGTGGATCTGTGTGTTCGCTCCATAGGAGAGCTGAGAAAACATGGCTGCACACTGACAGGTGCTAATCCCGCTGTGTGTGTGTGTGTGTGTGTGTGTGTGTGTGTGTGTGTGAGTGAATGCATGTAAATTCACAAAGGATTGTTGGCGATGTGTCTAAACAATTAAACTTATATCCTTCCACAGATGTATCTGTAATCAGCATGTGAAATTTTGTGCTTGGTTACAGTGGTATTTGGGGGAGGGGGTTGGGGGGTTGGGGGGATATCAACTGAGGTCCAGTCGGTTCTTGGGGCAGTAAGTGCGGTCAGATTAGTTGCAGTGGAATTGAGTTGGGAACTGTGGTCCAACTGGTTAAAGTGGCACTGGGGGCAGGAAGTTGAGTTTGAATGGTTACAGTGACAATAGGTGGGAACTGTGGTCCAGATGTTTCTAGTGGAATTAAGGGGTAAGAAGTAGGTCTGATTAGTTACAGTGGTATTGGGGGCAGTATGAATGGTTACAGTGACACTGGGGCAGCAACACTGGTCCAATTTGTTGCAGGGGCACTAGGTGCAGGAAGTGGAGTCTTACTGGTTACAGAGGCGCTGGGGGCAGGAAGTTGGATTTGATTGGTTAAAGCATTGGGGACCGGATATGTAGCCCAATTGGTTAAAGTGGCATTGGGGACAAAAATATTGTCTGTTGTGGTCCAATGTTATTGGTACAGGAACTGTATAACTATAGTCCCACTGGTCACAATGTTCTTCTGGTTCCAGTGACATTAGGGCAGGAACTGAGTTTCTGAGTCTCATTAGTTATATTTGAATTGGGATCAGGAACTATTGTCCCATGTGGTCCATTGGTTACAGTGGTTTTGGGGGCAGGAACTACATAACTGCAGTCTAATTGGTCACAGTATCAGTTGGGGGTGGAAAGTGCAGTATGAATGGTTACAGGGGTATTGCAGGTGAGAACTGTGGATTGCTTGCAGGTGCACTGGGGTAAAATTGCATATTGGTTGTAGTGGCATTGGGGCAGCCCTAGGGGTAGGATCTATGGTCCAAGTGATCTCAGCAGCAATGGGGTCTACAGCAGAGGCCCCATAATTTCCGATGTGATTGGGAGCAGCAACACTTGTACAGTTGTGTAGTGGGCAGGAACAACAAAACTACAGTCTGAAGTGAAATTCAGTTGATTACAGTGGCGCTAGTTGCTGAAATTGGTGTTTTGGGAAAAAAAAATGCTCTTGAACCAAATGTTGAATAAGGAGTGTGTGTGCGTGTGTGTGTGTGTGTGTGTGTGTGTGAATTGTGAGGGTTGTGAGGAGTTTCATTGTTGACTTAAAGGATGTTGGCAGATATGAGCAACAGTGTCATGTCTATAACTCATGAAAAAATAAAGTCTTGTGGGAAAAGTTCTAGAGAAAAGAGTTTGTAAACAAAACGAGAACTTTTCATCTCAATGCAGTTGTGTTGACGTGACTCTGTAGCGAGCGTAAGGCTCAGCGCCAAGTCCTCAGCAGCAGAACGTCTCAGTGTGGCGTGTGATGCAGTCTCTGTCACACACATGCTCCCTCCCTCCTTGGCTTTCTTCTTCCTCCAGCACTCGGTAAGTGATTTTCCTGTGCTGCTGGCTGAGGCTTTTGCAGGGGGAAGAGGATTTAATGTAGCATGGAGGCAGGCAGCTGGGGGAATCACGGGAGCGTGTGTGAGAGAGCGGCAGGATGAACGCCTAACATTTGAAGTTGGAGAGGAAGCTGAAGAATCCTGAGAAGCTCAGGGGGTGAAGGACTTGTCCTTGACCATGATGTTGAAACATGACTCCTCGTACGTTTCCTTTTACCTTGATATTACTTTTGTGCTATTTTTTTATGCTTTACTTATAAGTGCTAGATCTAGAAAATGTAAAGTGACCCATTTTAAATACCCGATTTGTAGTACCACATAGTGGCTAAAAAGATTTCATGTATTTACGCATATTAAATAAGATATTTATCATTTATTCGATCACAATCCCACCGGTTAAACATGTAACAAAACCACAAAATGTTCATTAGTTTAGTAGTCGCAGGATGCAGGTATATTTGCATCCAGGGCAGAATGTGGGGTTCCTTTGGTTACAGTGGCATCTGGGACGGTTATAGTGGCATCAGGGGCAGGAAGTACGGTCCAGTTGGTTACAGGGACATTGGAGGTGGGAACTGTGGTCCAATTCAATTGGTTACAGGGGCACTGCGGCAGAAACTGTAGTCCAGTTGGGTACAAGGACATTGGTGGTGGGAACTGTGTCCCAATTGGTTACAGGGGCATCAGGAGCAGGAACTGTGGTCCAGTTGGTGACAGTGGTATTGGAGACGGGAACTGTGGTCCAATTGCTTACAGGGACATTGGGAGCAGGAACTGTGCTCCAGTTGGGTATGAGGACATTGGTGATGGGAACTGTGGCCCAATTGGTTGCAGGGGCATCAGGAGCAGGATCTGTGGTCCAGTTGGTGACAGGGACATTGGGAGCAGGAACTGTGGTCCAGTTGGTGACAGTGGTATTGGAGATGGGAACTGTGACCCAATTGGGTGCAGGGGCATCAGGAGCAGGAACTGTGGTCCAGTTGGCGACAGTGGTATTGGAGACGGGAACTGTGGTCCAATTGGTTGCAGGGGCATCAGGAGAAGGAAATGTGGTCCTGTTGGCGACACTGGTATTGGAAACGGGAACTGTGGCCCAATTGGTTGCAGGGGCATCAGGAGCAGGAACTGTGGTCAAGTTGGCGACAGTGGTATTGGAGGCGGGAACTGTGGTCCATCTGGTTAGAGTGGTATTGGGGGCAGGCAGTGTGGTCCAACTGGTTGCTGTGGTTACACAATGTTTAGTCATTTAGTAGTTGAATGATGTTGGGCTTAAACTACTAAACGGATGAATCTCAGCACCACAGAGGTCTCACCTCACTGGCATTTATACACTCCACTGGACAGCATCAGTCTTCCTAACACATATCATGCCAAGTCTGTATGTTTGCCATGGACCTTTTTTTGCAACTTACTGCCGTCTTTGTGCTCTGATGCTTTTGTGAAGCTCTCATCCCTTCCCTCGTGTCTTTCAGTGCATCATAAAGCTCAGCAGGTTCATGGTGCTCTACCTTCAACCACAATGCACAGCCTGAACAAATTCAGCACCACGGACAGATACACGCACTCTCTCCTTCCTTTTGTCCACCAGTCAGTGCAGTCGGCCGGCGGCCATTTTGTGCCATTTTGCGAGGCCGTGTTTGAAAGCCGAGGCTTTCTGAAAGCTCTCATGTGCAGATAGAGCACAGCACTCGGCACCTCTCTCAGGCCCACTCAGCCGAGCGCAGCGATTAACCCAGCCGCACCTCTTCCCACGGCACACAGCTCTCTGCTTCTGTTCCCTCTGGCTAGCACTCTCACTTTTTGTCTCGCTCTGTCTCACTTGTTCTCTTTTCATTTTCTCTGTCTCTCTCTCTTACTTTGTGCTCTTTTGATCTCTCCTTCTGCTGCTTTTTCTATTTCTCTCTGTCATTCCTTATCTCTCAGAATTGTTCTGCTAACACCGCTAACGACTTTGTCCTTCCATCGTCTTTCCTGTCTTTCCTCTTCTCTCCTCTTTTTTCTCTCTGGCCTGAGTTCCTCTTGTTGTCCTTACTGTCTCATGTTCTCCGACAACGTTGCTCTTTGTTAATATAATGTGTGGTGTTATACATTGTCTGATTGAAGAGTTACCCTAGTCTATGTTTTCTGTTCAAACCTTCTGGTAGTCCTTTGTTCCTTTGTCGTAGGTTTGTTGTCAGCTATTTAGCTTTCTCTGTTGGCATTATCAAACAAAGTCAGGTCAACATGACCAGTATACATAAAAACGCTGTGGAGGAACGTTAAAACTGCAGAGCAACCCCTCAACGAGTCGATTCTAACAGCGCCGCTCCTAATTATTCCCATTTTTTCTCCATCAACAGCAAGTCCATGCGTAAATGCAGCTATCAGCCCTCCACCTTCATTTCTACTGTAATGTTTTAATTTGGCTAGCCAGTTTATTGACCTATTTACACAAACATGACAACTGTCTGGATGTAAAATGTGTAAGTGCATAATTCAGGGCCTAACCCTAACCCTCATGCACTCAGTCAGCAATGTATCTCAGCCTTCCAGATGTTCCAGCCACTGGAAATGTTCAGCATATGATCGGCTGTTTCCACTGTCACTCGGTAATTACTCCATAGGAAAAATGAGTTTCATTTCCATATCTGACCAAAACAATGAGTTCTGAGATTAACTACAGTGCGCGAATAATGGTTCTCTGACAGACAAACCTCACAGACATACAATATAATCGTCAATCCTCGTTTCCCAGAAATATCTCTGAAGGCCTCCAAAGCCCTGAAGTGTAAATAGAGTTAGTTAGTTAGTTACAGTAACAATTATAAAGCGCTTTTCTAGACACTCATAGCGTTTTACATAATAATGAGAGGGGGGAGGGGGATCTCCTCGACCACCACTAATGTGTCGCATCCACCTGGATGATGCGACGGCAGCCATAGTGCGCCAGAACGCCCACCACACACCAGCTATTAGTGGAGAGGAGAAGAGAGTGATGTAGCCAATTCAGAGATGGGGATTAAAATAGAAGCATGTGTAGGAATAGATTGCTAGCTAATCGGCTAATTAGCAGCTTGTATAAATCAACACGCTCAGGGCTGCTACACAAGCATGACATCTGGCTATATGAAGCTCAGTTGATAACATCACGCTTTGTTTCATTCCCTGCTGTCTCTCTGTGGTTACACTCATACATTCGCAGTGCATTATTGGTAATACATATGTCATAGTTCCTGGGGGGTTTTTTTTCCCCCTTCTATCTTGTTTTTCATTGGCTTGGACGTAGTGAGTTATCGAGTCTCGTTTTATCCTACATTTCTCCTTCTTCACTCTTTATGTACACGTTTCTCATCTCTTGCACACTCGCAGCTCTCTTCTTCTGTCCTGAATAAAGCACGTTGATGGCTCTTTTTTCATCTTTTCTCTCTGTACCTCTCTCATCTCATCTCATCTCCTCTACTCTCATCTCCGTTGTCTATTTGCTGCTGACGCAGCACGTCCCTGCCTCTTCCTCTTGTTTGTATTATGTCCTTTTCTCCCGCTCGGTGTTTTCACACTTGGCTCAAACACGCAGGATTGAATGGTCGATTCTGGGCTCATCTGGAAGAAAGGTGTCATCATCGCAGGTTTCCTTCACAAAGAGAAATTCCTGCCAAAAGAATTTTCTTTCTTACTCCGCTGTGTTTGCGAAAACGGGACACAATTTCTACCTCCCTTTATTCCAGATCCATTCGTCGTCCTGGTCAGGGTCAGGGCGGATCCGGAGATGGGAAGCCGTCTTAGTTTCGTTACAGAAAATAATGTAACGTCTTTATCCGAAGGTGAAATTATGTGAAAGTCTCGAAAAAGGGGGTGGGGGGTGGAGACAGAACCAGGAAGTGACAAAAAATAATAAAAGGTCACAGTAAAAGTCTGAGCAGAGCGTGCTGTTCTGGGAAACGTGCTGTGCACTGAGGGGATTCATGATGTCCACCATAAAGCATTTTTACTGCAAAATGTCAAATGGTTATTTCAACACATTTGTATTTTATCGCTTCGTCTCAGTCTCACCATGGCTACTGAAAATCCCCCCCCCCCCCACCTTTGCGAAAGGATGTACTGTAGTATTTATCACAGATCCCTCTATGTGAGAGCTTGATCTCACTGCTACAAGATAGAGAGATAGACACGTAGGTGTAACATTTACAATTCAGCCATACCGTTTGTGGTTTTTGACTCCTCGCCACCGAGGTACAAGAGACACCGGAAAAGTGCGCCATTCTGTTATTCTCAGCTGAAGTGGCGGTCAGACCAAACTCAAATAAATAAAGTTCTCTCAACGGAAAAGCAGATTCACTGAAGGGGAAAGGGCATGACATGTGAACGAGACGTGTATCGCTTCTGGTAAGCGATTAGTTTTACTTTTTGCTCGGGTGAACTTTGAATTCAAGCCTCTGCGTTGTAAGCCAATAGAAATCGAGAAGGTCGGGGCTGTGGTGTCCTTAGTTGGCAAAGAAAATGGAAGAGCTCATCGTTAACACACCAGAATTTTGTGTCGTTGCCTCTCTACAGTTGCTTGGTACAACCAGCGGGCAGTCGTTAGCATATCTGTTGTGAAATTTTGTTTTTGTTTGTTTGTTTGTTTGTTTTTTCTCTACCTACTTGACTTTTTTTCATTAGCATTGTTAGATGCTGTAAGCAGTGTCACGTTTCTGTGAATTTTCGAACGATAGAGACAACAGGGTGGCTTTTGTGTTGGAGAGGAACAAGCTCTTTCCCTGTTTCCTGTCCGCACAGCACGCGCTCCACTCCTAACCCGCTCGTAATGTCAGCATGCGACTGTCTCTAATTTCCCTCATTCTTACCTTCTCTTTTCTGTTTCCCTTTCTCTGCAGCCTTAAGTCGTTCCATGATGCCTTTCGGCTTGATGAGGAGGGAGCTGGCGTGCGAGGGTTACCCCATCGAGCTGCGCTGCCCGGGCAGCGACGTCATCATGATCGAGACGGCCAACTACGGACGCACCGACGACAAGATCTGTGACGCCGACCCTTTCCAGATGGAGAACGTGCAGTGCTACCTGCCTGATGCCTTCAAGATCATGTCACAGAGGTACACAGAAGTGTGTGTATGCGTCTGTGTGCGCGTGTCGGAGAACGCTGGTTCAGGGCAAACCAGGAACCGTTTTTCAAGAGCCGACCCACTTTACCACTTACACAACAATTACGCAACAAAGACATGCAGAGTGAGATGATAGACACTATCATGTATCTGAGATACCTTCAGGGTGCTTTCATACCTGCCTTGTTTGGTGAGGGTGTATTAACTTTTCTTCTTTTTTTTTCCCGGTCTCATTTGTCAGTTATTTTGTCAGTTCTTGCTTATTAGCCAACTCTCCATGTCACACAACAGCTTCCAAGTCTAAGCATGTGCTTCTTCTGAGGCACGTCAGTCTCATTTAACTGAACCTGGAAGCCCTGTTCTGCTTACATGAGCTCACGGACGCCCTAGATTGGTTAGTGTCTCTCCGATTGAAAGGAGATCGTGTAATGCCATTCCATTGCTCTTTTGGTGACCTGGTCATGGATCACTCTGGCATCATCGGTACATTTACATTTCTGAGCGTTTAGGAGACTCCCTTATCCAGAGCGACTTACCGTACATGTCCCTCAGTGGTGGAATGAACTTCCAACATCAATCCGTCGGCAAATCCGTCCAAAGTCACGTCGGCAAACCGTGCGAAACACGTCAAAGCTGTTCTGAGGCTCTGCTCCAAAACGGCGTGAATGCGACTTGCCGCTTATCACCACGCTAAAGTTTATTCTCGACAAGTCTTTGAAACTCCGGAACATATTGTGGAAGCTGTCGCTACCCGAGCCACGCCTCCCGCCCGAATTTCTGCCATTTCCGACGTTACGAGCACAGAGAATGACGCACGTGTGACAGGACACGGGTTTTTGTGCGGATGCCAAAAATAAAGGCCTCGTCTCCCTCCCTGCAGAACGTGCATGTATTCCACATCACACGTGGATCGATGCATTTATTACACTGATCCATTTCAGTGGCTTCAATACGTTATAAGGAATATACAGTATCTAAAAAAAATAATAATAGCTCTATGAGCTAAGCGTGTGCAGAAACGTTCGGAAATTGTTATTGTTATTGACCCTAAATTATTAGTATTGACTGTTTTTGTGTGTGTGTTTTTTTTTAATAAATGGCTCTTAAACAGCCCTATAAGTGCTAGGAGAATTATTAGAGTAATCTTGCGCTAGTAGAGTAATATTAGAGCGTTAAGAAACTGGTAGTTTACAGTATTATAAGTCTAGGTTATATTTTCTATATTCTCGTCGAGCATGAGGAAAGGAAATGTCTGTCAAATTCCTGACCAATCAAAGTACGCCTAGACACGTGCTTTAAAATCTTTGAAAAAGATAAAAAGTCACATGAAAAAACAAAAATATGATATTTAAAGCGATATTCAGATGATTAAATGTCCAGTAAAATATCCGTCCGTTCGTTCGTTTATCTTCAGTAAGCACGCAACGCAATTTGTGTTATCGATTTAGTATTATTTTCGACAGCGTGTGAACACGAACCTTCAAACCTGTTCACTATTCGATATTTTCCTCAGACGTGTCGGTACTCTAGATTGTTAATTTAAAAAAAAAAAAAAAAAGACTCTAGTACACTTTAATTACATTTGGCCTCAAACAGAAACCAAACTTTTATGAGTTCTGCCAATTTAAGGGCTTTTGTGTCAGTCTGTGAGCTCAGAAAAGGTTTACTTCACGAATGTGCCCCCTTTTTTGGCTGTATAAATGTTATATTATACGTAAATACTATTTGAAGTGTCAGAGGCATAGCTACAGGAGAGACAAAGAAGGCTTGGGGCCCCCATGTTTTGATTGGGTGTCCTGAAAACCCCAAAACCTCTAATAGGCAACGCTAAACCAACAGGACCCTCCGTAAAGCTAGTACGCGTTTCAAAAAGAAGAGCATTTACCCGTCTGGGATCAGAAAAAGAAACAGAAAGCAAGAAGAAGAGGAAGCAGGACTGTGGTAAGTGGTAGAAATATTCTAATAATGAAATAATTAAGCATGACAATAGGACAATAAGGTGTGGGCTAAGATGTGAAGTAGCGTAATGCTAGCCTAGCATCACTGTAGGACGCGAGCAGCTAGCTTGGAGTTGGTGCTCGGTTTGAAGCGCACATTATCTAGCTAGCGTCAAATTCGCCATTGGTCAAATTCGCCATTGTTGCTCAAATGATCTCGACAGCTTGAGTATAAAAGGCAACATTTTACCAACGGCGTTCTGTTGTCATTCAAGCCTACGCCATGTGACGATGGTTTGGACGATCTAATTGGAAAGCTTGAACACTTCGACAGTTCATCTATAACCAACACATCACACTTAAGCACATCATAAACCTAAGATAAGCCTAGAATAAAGCGAATGATCACATTTATGTACTCCACAGCAGCATAGTGGAACATTTAAAAGTCCATTCAGAAACGTTTTACTGCGTGTCTTGATTTGCACAAAGTGCTCCGTCGCGGTCTGTGGAACAGTTTTTTATAGGATTTGTATTAGATCGTGACAGAAACGGTGTTATTCCCGTTGCAACACGCAGGCTAAGGGACGCATTTATTTACACAAAGCGAAAATCCCAGAATGCAATGCAGCGATACGACGCGTTTGAGACTCGGCTCGGCTAGTTAGCGTAGCGAGCTACGAGGTGACGGGGGTATTAGCGGGAAAGTTGAAGCTTCGGAAGCTGGTCTGTTTGAGTAGAGTGTACGGATGAGGAGAGAGAGAGCTGGACTAAAGCGCCGCCGCATCACTCTCTTCTCAGCAGGTGGTGAAAGTGAACTTCTCCTGGCTGTTAGGGCGCTACGTGGGTCTACAACACTATTATAGCTCTGTGTAGTGAGCGTAGAAAGTGACTGGTTAGGATTTAGGATAATGTGGTGCGAAACATGATGGGTTTTGTTGTGCAGTGATCCTGGGTTACATATTAAATGCAAAACTGAGCTAAATATGTTTTTAAAAAAACACACACACAAAAAGAAAAAAACAAATGATTAGTGTGGAGTAGAGCGTGTGGAAGAGAAAATAATTACAGGCTTTATCTTTAAGGTAATTAAAAACTGAATGCAGCGTCTAAAAGAAGATGGCAGCGGCGTTATACACGCAGAGAGACACCTACGTGTTTGTGTACGAGAGCGAGAGAGAGATACAGGGAGAGATAGAGAGAGACAGATAGGGAGAGAGAGACAGATACAGAGAAAAGACAAAAAGAGAGAAAAAAAGAGTGAGAGAGATACAGAGAAAGACAACGAGAGACAGAGAGGGAGAGGGACAGATACAGAGAAAGACAAAGAGAGACAGAGAGGGAGAGGGACAGATACAGAGAAAGACAAAGAGAGAGAAGAAAGACAGATAGAGATATACAGAGAAAGATACAGAGTGAGAGAGAGATACAGGGAGAGATAGAGCAAGACAGGCAGCGATATAGAGAGAGACAGATAGGGAGAGAGAGACAGATATAGAGAAAGACAAAGAGAGAGAAAAAAAGAGTGAGAGAGATACAGAGAAAGACAACGAGAGACAGAGAGGGAGAGGGACAGATACAGAGAAAGACAAAGAGAGAGAAGAAAGACAGATAGAGATATACAGAGAAAGATACAGAGTGAGAGAGAGATACAGAGAAGGACAAAGAGAGATAGATATAGACAGAGAGATACAGAGAAAGACAGACAGACATACAGAGAGAGATACAGAAAAAGATAGACAGACAGATAGAGAGAGATACAGGGAACAACAATGAGAAACGGACTGAGACATACAGAGAAAGAGAGACAGAGGAAGACAGACAGACAAACAGAGAGACAGACAGGCAGCGAGAGAGAGAGAGAGAGAGAGAGAGAGAGAGAGAGAGGATTAGGGAGATGAAGAAGAGCAGATAGAAAACATTACAGCCACATGGACGGGAATACAGATGGTTGTTTGTGTGCGTGTGTGTGTCTGTGTGTGTATCTGTGTGCGTGTGTGTGTCTGTGTGTGTGTCTGTGTGTGTGTGTGTGTCTGTGTGTGTGTGTGTGTCTGTGTGTGTGTGTCTGTGTGTGTGTGTCTGTGTGTGTGTGTCTGT
>JANDJT010000141.1:17890738-17901362 GCA_024331685.1 Stegophilus panzeri | reverse complement strand
TATCGAATCGTTACCTTAGGAATCGAATCGTATCAGATTCAGTGGTATCATAGAAAACTGAATCGTTACCTTAAGAATCGAAATCGTATCGCAGTATCGTGTGGAAGCCTGAAGTTTACGCCCCTTTTAAACATGGCGTAAGCAAGTCCCGCCCTTCGATTAATAAAGATGAGCAGGGAAAAGTGTTGAGGAGAAAGGTTGTGTTTTAAGTTGACTCTTTAAATGGCAGGAGAAAGTGCAGTAGTTTATTTATTGAAATCGTACTGAACAAAAAACAGTCACGGTGTCACAGTGTAGTGTGTTAACCAGCATCCCTTCACTTCTGATGTTTATCCGTAATCAGTGTGAGCCTGTCATCCATCTCCAGCTGCACACACACACACGCACACACACACACACACACACTCCTCCTCCTCTTCCTCCACACACTCGGGGTGACATACAATGACATCACGGCCTCCACAGGGCACGTGCAGAATCACACGCCAGTCACGTGCCTCTCTCTCTCTCTCTCTCTCTCTCTCACTCTCTCTCTCCCTCTCTCTCTCTCCCCCACTCTCCCCCCTTCTCCCTCTCTCTCTCTCTCTCTCTCTCTCTCTCTCTCCCCAAACCCCTTCTGCATATCAGTGTCTCGAGACTCTGTTACTGCTCTAAAATGGCGGTTTGGAATTAGCAGTGGAGGTTTGAGATGGGATGTGTAATAAATTAGTTCCACACACAAGAGTGTTTTAAAGACAAAAACCTGACAAATGTCCTGAAATAAAAGATCTGAACGATATCTCGAGGTGGTAACTGTGGTTCAATTCCTTCAATTATTAGAAATTAATGCAGACCCGACGTGTAACGGCCTCCGCTTCGCCTCGCATTACCACCTGTGTGTGTTATTTTCTAATAATTCACCACCCTGTTGTCAATTATTCCTTACATAACTGCGTGTAATTCGCTCGCGTTATTCCTTTCTTATATCCGGTTATCAGACCCATAAAATGTCTTGCTGCTCGACAATTATTCATTCTCATTTATCCTAAAATTGTTTATATTCTTTACTGTAGTGGACACCTACCCTGCTCCAGGAGATCTACCTTCCTGCAGGTTTCATCTGCAACCAAAATCTAACACACCTGTTTTAGCTGATCAAGAACTTCTGAACTCAGTGATTAGACGGTCAGGTAACTCCAGTGTGGTTGGAGTTAAAGTCTTCAGGAAGGTAGATCTCCAGGAACAGAGTTAGTGACCACTGCTCTACAGTCTGTGTGATTTCACTTCAGTTCCATTCTAATAATAATAACAATAATAATAATAATAATAATAATAATTGCAGAAGAGTTGTGAATCATGTTGTTTTCTTTTGACTGTTCCATATTAAACATCCTCAGCCGTGAAAGACGAACATCTGAAAGACTCGGTTTCCAAGGAGGTTACAGTGATGTGGAATTATGACAGATTAATTGGTGTGTTATTGACGCTAACGGAATAATAACAAGCAAAAATATTGCCATATCCTTATCCCTTGTGTTCAGTTTGTGTCTTAATGATGGTATTTTTATTGCAGAGACAGATTACAGGTCATTTTGAGCTGCAAGAAGACATGAAAGTTATTAAAAATGATTTAAAATGAAAATGATGCTCGCGTTGTTTATAAGTTCGGTTTGAGAATCTAAAATAAATTGTACAGATGTAAGAGATGTTTGGCGTGATGGGTCAGCAGTAGACGCACACACACACACACACACACACACACAGGCTAATTAGCAAAGCCGAGCTCTGTCTCTTAGTTTAAACAGCGAGAGCTCAAAGGAGCGCGATCCTGCTGAGGCCATCGATCAAAGCCACCTCCACCTGTGGAGAACCTTATCGTCTGAGAAAGTGGGCGAGTGTGTGTTTATCTGCTAACACATCACACACCTCGCGGCCTGAACTCTCCGTCCTGCAGTGTGACCACGCTAAGCTTCATTGATCTGTCAGACTCGGCTGTGTGTCTTAGGGATTAGCGCTGCATCTTCACTTCACCGAGTCAGTCTCTGCTCATGTGACATCTACGGCTATCTTCTTGTTTATCGAGCGAGTGTTTATGAAGCGGAGAGAGAAAGGGAGTGAAACACACAGCTTGATGAAAACTCTGGTGTTTAGAGGAACCAAAAACATCACAGACCACTTTTAGAATATCAGATTGAGTTATACACAGAGGGGGTTAGGGAAGTTGATGTGAACCTGTGTTTGGGGTTTCTTCTCCAAAAGATCTGAACCTGGAACAGAAAATTGGGTTATTGGAAATGAGAGACACGTTTTTATTGTATTTCAGTCTTTGAGTGTAAAACAAATTGTCAGTGGTGTGCACGCATTTCTGACTGCAGTATCTATAATACTGTACATCTTTTTATTAATGCATAATGCAAACTTTATCCACTTATCCATAATCCTCCTTTGACCTCGACAAATCTTTACATCGTGAAATAGTTCTGTACGTCGAATCGGACAGTACGGACACACCGACACTTTCCTGTGGTTCGCCATGGCCTAAATTCATTTGATTTAATTCCTGAGGAAAGTTAATGAGCTAGAATTACCATTAAAATTAAATAAATAAATAATAATAATAAAAAAAAAAACCTCTGCCCATCTGCCTCTCTAAGATCCTCTTTTTATACCAATCATCTTACTGACCTGTTCCCAATTAACCTCCAGCTATTTCTCTTTACTAACACTTACTTTTCCAGCCTGTTGTTGCCCTGTCCCAACTTTTTTGAGAGGTGTTGCAGCCATCAAATTCAAAATTACCTTCTTTTTTTCCTTTAAACGGTACATTTCCTCAGTTTAAACATTTGATATGTTTTCTATCTTCTATTCTGAATAACATTTGTGTTTATGAGATTTGCATAATCATTGCATCCTGTTTTTATTTACATTTAACACAGCGTCCCAACTTTTTTGGAATTGAGGTTGTATGAGCTGTGTGACTGCACATGAACTGTCGACTGCTCCAGTATTACAGCAGAAAAGAAATAAAGAAACAATGTATTTTTGGTTATTATGAGAGCTTTTATTTAACATAACCTGTTAACAGACGCTGGGTCTGGGTTTATTCAGCGCTTTTCCTTTCAGAGATTTTTCTGTGTGTATGAAACTCCCCGAAGCAACGAAACCCTGGGATCGCTCGCCCACTCCTCCGCCATGCGGAAATTCGCCTGTAAAACACCATGCAACTGAAGAATAAAAACATTTGAGCTTTGGCTGTGTGGATCTCCTCAGATCTGCTGAAGAGAAAACATCTGAAGCAGAGCAGGGATTTTATATATATATATATATATATTTTGCTTTGTTTAAAACACCAACACCAAATCTATCACATTAGCGTTGTGAATGTGCACGGGATTTAAAACTGGTGTATGGTGATGGTGTGAGAGAGTTGCGGTTGTGATGATTATCTCAGACTACATCCTGGAACGTGCTGAAGCCTGAAGGACTGCTGTAAATGTTTGTTTTATTCCCGTACACACAGAGACATTAGATATTGCAGATGAACAGTTTCACCCTGGACATTTATACCACCGTCGTCCTCTCGTCCTTTCATTCTCTAACGCTGGTCTTGGTCTGCGGCTGGCCGAGCATTTCGCCACACTGATGTGAAGCGGAATGGCGGACATATTGGTGTACATCATTCCATCAGCAAACATTTAAACCATGACATCCGTATACGGCTCGAGTGATGACGTCTGTCCGATGTCTTTAAGCAATCTTCCCTGTGTCTTCCCAGTCCCGGTCCTCACATCTCCCCCTGCTGGATTTTATCTATTATATTTAGATGTTTTTCTTGGTGTTGGTCAATTCCCACCTGCTAGCCAGCTCTCCCATGACATCTACCAACCCTAAAGGGTGAAGGCTAACACATGTGAAGAGAAGCCATGCATCCAACACACTCACAGGAAAACGTAATCAGCCCTCTTCTACATACACGAGCTCATTGATGCACATGATTGGCTAGTGTCGCTGTGATTGACAGGGGAGACAGATTATGCCCCTGTCACCCAGACAGCATGGCCAGTTTTGCTCTCCTGGATGTCTGTGTTTGGATTCTTATGATCTCCAGATGATAGGGTGAATTGAAAAAATAGTTGTTTAGCTTCCATTTTTTGCTTTGAAAACAAATATGGAATAAAAATGATGATACTGTACAGGGGTTCCTCGCACATGGCTGGGACCGACGATGAACTGGAGTGATGTAACTGAGGGTGAGGAACTGTCCGAGTCAGATTTCACACACCACATACAGCGGTAGATCATATATTTAATTCTAAACAAACAAACAAACAAACAAACAAACAAACAAACAAACAAAAACACTTCTATTTTGATCAGATTTTGGAATTTTGTTATAACCCGTATGTAAATTCTGTAAATTACATCATTTGGATCAGATCCGTTAACAACTCTGTGCTCGAGTCTGATCAATATCACATGCAAATCTGATAAAACACAAATACATAATCAGATTTAAAATGAAACGTTGTGGTTAGAGGAGTAAATCCCTGAAGCAATCACCAAGTGGAAGTTGTTACTGCTAGAACCTGATATGGTTCTGTTTTCTTTTCTCATTATTTCTTTTTCTTCTCACGATATTTCCCATCGCAGGATGTAGAGATTGCGTTTCGAGCTCATTCTGCTCCGTGAGTCTGAGCCGATCAGAGAGATGAACATGGAGCTGACCCGTACAGGTGTAAATATAAAAATATATCACACATTTACATCACTGATGAGTAACGCTCTCACTTCACGCTAACTTTTAACATTTACTGTGAATATTAGCTTCGATGCTAGCTGCTCACCCGCTCCGGATCATTTCAAATATATAAAGAGAATTATAAATATAATTGTGTAAACTATATGATTCTTTTTTTAATGTATTCTTTATCTCTCTTCATTTCCCCTTCTATCTCTCTTTTCCTTTCATGTTCTGTTTTCCTTGCATTCTTTCTGCTTTTTTGCTTCCTTTCTTTATCTTTTGTTGAGCTATCTTTCATTCTTTTCCTTTTTGCTTTTGCACACAGTCTTTCTTTTTTCTTTCTTCCTTTCTTTCTTCCTTCTCTTTCTTCCTTTCTTTCATCCCAATCTCTTTTATCTGCTTGTAAGTGTTGTGTATTTTTCTTCCAGTAAATGCATTTCATTCACATCTGTGTAGGTTTGTCCCAAAATGCATTATTATTATTATTATTATTGTTATTGTTATTGTAGTTGTTGTTGTTTTTGTTATTATTATTATTATTATTATTATTATTATTATTATTATTATTACAGTGTTATTATTCAGTTGTTGTTGCTCATTTTCTCTCATTTGTATGTTAATCCGTTATAAAGCGCCACATGACTGCAGTTTAATGGTATTATTTCATCTTTGTCTTTAATCCCTGTGTAATTGCACTCAGTCTTGCTGAATCCTTAATGGCTGCCACACACATTTATGCAGTTAAAGGTCACATGACCAGCGTTTAAAACACAGCGTTTGGAAATTACAGGCAGATTTGTGATGGTCGAACGGGTCAGTCGTCTCAGCGCGGTAAAAAAAGCAGGTTAAATCCAGAATTGATTACAGCAGAGCCGTAAATCCACGGATATAAAAATTAAAATGAAAGAACAATGTTGTGGCCGTTGTTGAAGCTATAAATACATCCCGCGTCCAATCCCGTCTCGTTGTGTGTGAATTATAGCCGTGTTGGACATGTTTATGTCTAATCTCATCTTTCAGAGTCGATTAGTTCTTATTCACAGCAGGTGAAGTCTACAGTAATGGACTGAGGGTAATTAGACTCCTGAGGATTTACATTTCCGGGGATTAAATGTCATTTTCATTGACGTTTTATTCTTTTTTTCTGGGAAAGATTATAACAGTGGCACCTTGATGTTTAATGCTATACAGTTTTGATGAGTCACGCTAAAACGAACAGAAAGCATTTATAAAAGAAACTCACGGTACCGGCTCCGTCCCAAACACCAGCACGCACACCTAGTTAGTGTTCTAGTATTTATCCCAGATGCAAGAACACACAGACTGGGTTCTAATGAGATGTCTTTAATGTTGGTGCAGTTTTAATAAGTGTATTTTACCCATAATACTCTGAGAGGGTTTATAAACCATATTCTTTTCAGCATTCAAATGAACTCTATTTAACACTTTTTTCAGACGCTGGTGTCCGAGAAATGAGTTGGCCTTAAAGTCGTTTTAATATTTTTTCCCGCACTTAGGGCCGTTTGAGCGAGCGGTTCAGTAAAGTTTGAAAAACTGTTCTGGAGTCTGGGAACGGTCTACAGATCTGATCCCTGATCCTCTGGAGTTCACGTCTGAACCACACCACAGTCCACGTCAGGAAGCTATACGCTGCACGTTGAGTAACGTGACTGGTTTCCTTCATCATGTCACTTCCTGTTTGTACTTTTGTGAAATCGGGGAAAGAGTTGTTATGGTTACTGATGTATTAATCCAAACATGCAGAAGATTTTAGTGCTTTAATTAGTTCCCAACTGGAGTAATGAATTAGTTGTATAATGGGGAGGCAGGTGCAGGTGCAGTTGATGTTTATGTAAAAAGACGTGATATTGTCTTGTGTTTGTCAAAGGACAGAAAACAGGTAGAAATTCAGCGATCAGTAAACCATACAATCAAGAAACCAGGAACCAGAACACGATCAAAACCAGGATAGCAAAACATTCTGAACGGCTTGGTACATCAGGCAGGAAGTGACTACACCAAGTGGTGAAGTAATCTGTCCTCACACCACGCAGCCAAAATGTGCTGTTTTACTACTACCAAAATAATAATAATAATAATAATAATAATAATAATAATAATAATAAAATGCAGTAAACTGATAAACCTAGCAGCTGCCATTTTGCAAACGTCCGGGATGCTGAAGCTTTTTCATTTATAATAACTCTATTATTTGGACTCCTGACAATCCTGCTATAATGACTGTCATTGTCACTGTCTTTACTGCACAAGCTATCTTTGAAAAAGAAATAAAGAAAGAAAAAGGAAAGTTGGCCTGGGGAGAGACGATGCCGTCACGCTAGCCGACTGGATATCAAGTGTTTTTGAGGGAGAGTTTTAATTTAATTTTAATTTGAGAAAGTCACGATATGATCCGCTGTTTAATATCCTGTAAGCAGTTCATTAAAGCAGAAAGAGAAAGAGTGCTGAGATAAATTTATGAATCATCGGCATAAAAAATGGAGTTTTAGGTTGTAGTGATGAAGAATGAAGCCGAGAGGAAGCGAGGAGACGGAGAACAGAACAGGACCCGAAGCTGAACCATGAGGACCTGCTGCTGGGAGATTTCAGCGCTCTGATGTGAAGGAAGTTGTTTTTTTTCTGTCAGTGAAGTTTTATATAAAACACGGCGAGGCCGGGACGCAGACGTCTGAGATCTGAGATCTAGAAAAGGGAGAATAAAGACGAGGTCCGAGTTAAAGATCACCCGATAACGCTTTTCTTTTACAGTGCTGATAATGAAACCTAGGAAACTTTTATCTGGGATTTAAAGTGATTTTTAATTGAAGTGCTGCACTTGGACAGGTAACATGACGGTACTAAACATTCCTCCACACTCGGGAACACTACAGGATGAAACGCAGAAAAAACAAACCAACAAAAAAAGGTGAAAAATTAGACAATTTAAAACAAAATGGCTGAATATAATAAAATCAATATGTAAAAAAAAACTCTTTCTGTTGAAATAAATAAATAACATTACACAAACAAACAATAATAAAACTGCAAAAATCAACAATTTAAAAAGAAAACCTGTATTTTCAGAACTATTAAGAAATATAATAAAATCGATAGGTAGACAAAATCTAAAATGAATCAATAATCAATCAACAAGTAAACAAACAAACAAACAAACAAACAACTGTGTCTCTGTATAAATGTTAGAACAACATGTTTGTTTGTTGAGGCAAATCAGATTCATTTTTGTTTTCTTTACTTCATTTTTTCCACTGATATCAGTCCGATAGTGATATCGGATATCGGAGATCAGATCAGTTCCATTTTTGAGTGATTGGAACAGAGGAGGGAACTGATAATAATCTTATTCATTTTAAACAGAAGTAGAGTGTGTTATATGGATTACACCAGGAGAGCAGTGTGTGACATCACATGGATCATCAACATGTGACCAATCAGGACAAAGAGGCGGATCCACCCAACTGTCAATCATGTTAGCTATCAGGTCAGGAATTTTTGCAGTGATGATTTGGGAAGAGCACTTTCACTTTCTCCTGCTATCTGAACACGTGCACTGATGTAGGTTAGAGACAACTGAGCAACCAATCAGAGCGCAGCTTCACTTTACAGTTACAGTTATATTATACTGGGGGATCTCCTAACCACCACTAGTGTGTATCCTCCACCTGGATGATGCAACAGCAGCCATATTGCTCCAGAACTCCCACCACACACCAGCTATTAGTGGAGAGGAGAGAGTGATGAAGCCAGGTCAGAGATGGAGATTATTAGGGGGTGATAGAGAAGGGTCAATGGGGGAATTTGGGCAGGACCCCGGGGTTATACCCCTACTCTTTACCATAAGTGTCCTGGGATTTTTAACCACCACAGAGACTCAGGACCTCAGTTTAACGTCTCATCCAAAAGACAGTGCTGTTTTTAAAGTACATTGTCCCCGTCACTATACTGGGGCATTAGACCCCACACAGACCACAGGGTGAGCGCCTCCTGCTGGTCTCACTAATACCACTTCCAGCACCAACCTTAGTTTTCCCCAGAAGGTCTCCCATCCAGGTATTGACCAGACTCAACCCTGCTTAGCATCAATGGGACACCAGGTGAAAGCCACAGGGTGATACAGTTCTGGAAACATTATATGCTCATAAAAATTCAAATCAGAGACTTATTTTCACAGGGTATAGTTTATAATAGTCTGCAGTTTTGTGGTAATCGATGTTACAACCATTGTGCTTGGAGAAATATTATCAAATTAACAAAATTTCACTCGGCTTATTTATCAAGGTTAAATTAATTAGTTTGGCGCATAAACATGGAAAACAAAGCGTGCGTTATTAAATGCGTGTTCTTTAAAAGCTTGTTCTGCCTTTTTTCTCCATTACAGCACTTCTGAATAGGTCCTATTAATTATATTTGACATATCTTTGTTCTGAATTGCTTGTCTTGACACCTAAATAAAAAAAAAATAATAAATAAATAAATAACACAGAACCACTGCAGGGAGGAAAAATCAGCAGAAAAAGAAATCTGCAAATTAATCATGCTCGGGATTATTCGCTGTGAAAGCAGGAAGAGACGTGCTTCTGTTCACGGCCGCAATAATTTACCTCCGAGCAAACACGCGAACAGAGCACATTACGGAGGAGACAGTTCATCAAACTGAAATGATTCTCCTGAATGAAAGCAGAGAGAAAAAAAACAACACTACATTTCCTGCCACCTACCTGTGAAAAGATGCATTATGGACATGGACACGTTTCCTCCCATGATGCTCTGCGCCTTTCAGTGGGAATAATGGCCGCCGGGTCTGGGACGCGCTCCATAAATCACAGCGACGTGTGTCGTGTTTATCCTTCAGAGGCTTGCAGAAATAGTATCTGTAGAGTCCAGCTGTTCTGCTACGGCTAATCACAGCGCTAAAACTCACCTAAATTATCGTTCGCCTTTTGTCTCGTCTGGAGTTCGGCCAAACTTCAGCGCCGGAGTGTCACCGAGACCGGCGCTGTTTTTAGACCGTGCGCTTAGCAAAGTTAACACAACTTCCTTTCTGCTTTGAGAAGCACTTTTATTTCACCTCGCTACTTTCAGGTCAATAAAAGGAACGGCACTGCATCATTAGATCACTGCGGAATGGGCGAGCGAGCATCACATTAAACTCTCTCTCTCTCGCTCTCTATCTCTCTCATTTATGATGACCTTTCTGGTGATGTACAGATGTCATACAGCCATCACGGTTTAAATCATACACACACACATACACACACACTTAGTTTGCCTGAAACTGTAAAAAAAAACCCCTGAATATCTGGAGAACCCACATTTCTAATGACTGCCCTTTTTCCAATCCAAATACAGTAAGCTATACACACGTTTCTACCAGAGGAACAGCCAAAGGGTTCTATACTGTAGAAGGATGTAGAACCTATGGAAGAACCAGTGAAGATTAAATTCTTGCACATTCTCCAAATTATTATTATAATTATTTTTCTTAAATAAGATTCTATTCTTCATTTTTTTCTGCACCACTGCAAAGCATGATGGGATTTCCATGACTGAGTAGCAAATAAATCACAAGAACCCGATTTGTGTGTGTGTGTGTGTGTGTGCGTGTGTGTGTGCGTGTGCGTGTGTGTGTGTGTGTATGTATATATATATATATACTATGTGTGTGTGTGTGTGTATGTATATATATATATACTATGTGTGTGTGTGTGTGTGTATGTATATATATATATACTATGTGTGTGTGTGTGTGTGTATGTATATATATATACTATGTGTGTGTGTGTGTATGTATATATATATATACTATGTGTGTGTGTGTGTGTATGTATATATATATATATACTATGTGTGTGTGTGTGTGTATGTATATATATATATACTATG
>JANDJT010000141.1:17813671-17828915 GCA_024331685.1 Stegophilus panzeri | reverse complement strand
ACCTGATTCCACCTGTTTAATCAGCTGATCTTGGCTTTCAGTAGACTCAGGTGTGGCTTCTGCTTGGTTGGAATGAAGACCTGCACCAACACCGCCCCGTTCCAGATAAGATCGCCCACCCCTGGTTTAGATCCATCAAATTGTAAGGGTATCTCCTGTGCACAGCTCATTTCAGGTCACCCCACAGATTTTTAGTTGGATTCAGGTCTGGATTCTGGCTAGGTCGTTTAAAAACCCGGATCTTTTTTTGGTGAAGCCGTTCCTTTGTTGATTTGGCTGTATGCTTTGGGTCGTTGTCATGCTGAAAGGTGAAATTCCTTTTCATCGAAAGGTTTTGCACTCAATTCAACTGCTATTTGTAGGTATTCATGATTCACTCCAACCTTCATAACAGCCCCAGTTCTGGCTGAGAAAAAGCAGCCCTAAAGCACGATGCCGCCACCACCATGCTTCACCGTCGGTATGGTGTTGTTCTAGCAATGTGCTTTTTTTTCTTTTTTTTTTTTTTTGCAACGAACCTGAACAATATATAAAAGATCTTGCGATATCAAAGATATCTCAGGAAAGAATATTGTGACACCCACATTGACATTATTGATATTATTGATATGAGCCCTAACCTCACTGGCATTTCCTGTGGGAAAAAGTAAACTAGATCAACGTAGGCGGATTTGAGTTTGTTTACCGGAGGATCGACTGAACGATGCAGTGTCACCTGAGGAGAAATCCGGCGAAAAAATCCAACCCCAGCACCTTAATAGGTCACCGTTGTACTCTTTCAGGACTTCGTTAACGTTTCCAGGAGTTTTTCATTATGTTCCGCGTTGTTTCGGGCATTTACCATGACTAGACCTTTTAAAGCACTTTTAAGATTGTGTTCAAATTTTCCGATATTTGGGCAAAACGTTTCCGATAATATCTTGGTGTAAAAGCTTCTCATATATAACAGTACTCAGTGTCGGTGTCAGTAACATTCACAACACACGCTTGTTTCTAACAACGTCTTAAAAGGTTGGGTTTTTTCCAGCATGTGTTACCCTAGTTCTGTGAAACCGTCCTAGTTTTAGTGCCATTGACAGTTGTGTGTATGCGAGTGTATAATTTCTCATTTGTATGTGTGTGTGTGTGTGTGTGTGTGTGTATAGGTCCATAAGGAGTACAGTAAGTGTTTGCGTCACTCGTACTGCTGTGGACGCTCGTCTAACTCCAGCTCTCACGGCTCGCTGAAAAACTCCGCACTGCGCACCAACAACCGCTATTACACCAGCAGCCAGGCCCGACACGCAGCAGCACACAGACAGGTAACTAACACGCACACGCACACGCACACAAACACACACACGCACACATTTACTCTCACCGTAAACTCTGCGTTTTCTTGACTTTCCTTAACCAGCATTATTTACTACTTTAACAAAACACCACAATCAGTATTAGCAAACATACTGTAATTATCGAGCTGCTTTAATACACGTTTGTTTAAATATTAGCTGGGTAATGAACACCGGCACTAATTACTTCCTCCATAATTCAAATAAATCTGCATAAATTAGCATAAATTGAAATAGCTAAACGCCGATAATCAGCTGAACCCGGGTCAGCGAGTGTGAATGAGGGAGCTGCGTTTAGCCTCTCAGCTGTTAATTAACCACGGAGTCAGTATTAATTAAGGCATTAATGAATTCCTGTTGGTGGCTGTGATCTTGCTTTTGATCAACATTTAAACAAACATCAGTGAATAAAGGTGTTAATTAATCGGTATACGCTGGTTTCGTGTTTAGGAAGCTTTTAAAAATAATAATAATAATAATAATAATAATAATAATAATAATAAAATGTATTTTATAGAGCGCCTTTGAACGCAGCTTCTCAAAGCGCTGTACAGAAAATAAGCAGTACACAGTTGTTTTTTTTAATTATAAAAAATAATACAAATAACAACGACAATAATTATAATAATAAAAATAATAATAATAACAATAATAATAATAATAATAATAAAATGTATTTTATAGAGCGCCTTTGAACGCAGCTTCTCAAAGCGTTGTACAGAAAATAAGCAGTACACAGGGAAAAAAATTAAAAAATAAAAAATAATACAAATAACAACAACAACAACAACAATAATAATAATAATAATAATAATAATAATAATAATAATAATAAAAATAATAAAAATAAAAGTATTTATTTTCTTTCCTTTTCCCCTAATGTTCAGAATCTTGTCTTAAAATTCTCTAAAATACTTTTTTTTAATTGGTCAGACTAAATATATATAAAAAAATGTATATAGACATTTCTACATCTGGATGTTTTCTACATCTGGGTGTTTTCCCCGCCTCCGCCCTGTGTGCACAGAGTTCACATGTTCTCCCTGTTCTTCAGGGGTTTCCTCCGGGTACTCTGGTTTCCTCCCCCAATCCAAAGACACGCGTTGTAGGATGATTGGCATGTCTAAATAGTCTGTAGTGTGTGTGTGTGTGTGTGTGTGTGTGTGTGTGTGTGTGCCCTGCGATGGGTTGGCACCACGTCCAGATTGTGCCCTGAGTGCTCCTCGCGACCCTGTGTAGGATAAGCGCTATGGGAAATGGATGGATGTAACCGATGTTTCCTGAGGGAACCCTAGTGTAAAGCTTCAACTGGACTTCAGACTGTAACTGTGTGTGTACGTGTGTGTGTGTGTGTGTGTGTGTGTGTGTGTGTGCGTGCGTTCTCAGAGCCGAATCCGTCGCATGTGGAACGACACGGTGAGGAAGCAGACCGAGTCGTCTTTCATGGCAGGAGACATCAACAGCACTCCCACCCTCAACCGTGGTGAGACAGCATCTCTGTCTTCATCCCTGTCCTCCCTCTCTCCTTGTCTCTCCATTCATGATCCTCCTTCCACCGGTCCCTCCTCTCCCCATCCATATTCTCCACCTCTCTCCCAGTCTCAGTCCTCCATCTCTCTCGCTCTTTCTCCACCTCTTTTCTCCGTCCACTGTCTGTCTCACCCCGGCTCTTTCCTCCGTCCAGCCTCCCTCCTGGTTCAGATCAGAGATCAGTGAAGGGTGTTTTTGATTAAGTGTATGTTCTGAGAAATTATTCGAGAAATGATCTCAGGACTTGGCTGCGACGCTCCACCCACTGGATATGATTTATCTTCTGATATGTCGGCATGTTCACATGATCTGTCGGCACTTCCATGTCAGTTTCAGATCAAGATGTAGTCAGAGGACTTAAAGTTCAGGAGAGAGAGAGAGAGACAGACACAGAGAGACAGAGACAGCGAGATAGATGACAGTGTGTGTGTGTGTTATTATGATTATTCCCACTGAAGGTCATTAGTGGTCGCTGGGGCAGATTTTAATATGAGCAGAACATACCATTAGTGTTCTCTCGATGACTATGATGGTGATAGTTATCATCATCATCATCATCATCATCATCGGCAGCGGCGTGGGATCGGCATTTCCAGGAGGAGACATGGGCCAATAGCAGCACTAGCTAAATCAGCCGTCTCTCTCTCTCTCTCTCTGCGCTAATTCCATGGGTTTTTGTTTATAATGAACTGATTTGAGGCTGAGTGAACAGGGGGCGATTAGAGTGACACACACACACACACACATGCAGCCATGTTCTGGGGACTTTTAATCAAGCTGGCAGAGAGAGAGAGAGATGGAAATCTGCTCTACAGGACAGAGACAGAAGAATGGAGAGACCGACGGACTCGGGTGTCTTTTTGAAATCTTCGAGAAAAGTTTTGCTTGCGGAGTCTGAAAGCGTGAGAATCAGAACAATGTAATGCGAGTTCACACACTCTCTCACACACACACTCGCCCTCACGCAGCGTCTGGGTATCAGCCTTCGTCATCTCGGACCTTCGCCGTCTTTTTCTCTCCGTCGCATGCTTCCTTCGATCCTTTTGCTCTTGTTTTAGACTTTGTTCGCGTTTTTCTTTCGCCGAGATCCAGCACTGAGATGTTCACCAGATATGTGTGTGTGAAGGGAAGGCGCGCAGTGTATGTGTTTGTGTACGTGTGTGTGCCAGCGGGGGTTTTTCCTACAGGAACACAGTGAGACGCTTCCCAGCATGCGCTCTTCTTTAAACTCAGCGTGTAACACACACTCACATTCAGCGTCATTAATGCAACTAATCACTTTTCTCCCACGTTCTCACTCGTTCAAATTCCTAACCGTAATGCGAGATCAGAATTGTCAGTCAGGGGAAAAAAAAGAAAGACCTCACGCTGTGAAGTGCTGCTCTCACACGAACTACACACGTACACACTCTGTCTCATTCACACTCAGACATGTGTTTGAACTTGAAATGTGTTTGGGGTTTAAAAATAAAAAAATAAAAAAACATAACAAACGTCTGTTTTTCTACCCTGGTGTAGCGACACCGCGGCACGGCCTGCTGACGGGATTCCTGCTCTAACGTCTTACTAATCCGTCCACTAAATTCTGCGTGTCTCTGTCCACCTGAGATCTTTTTTTGCGCCCTTTTCTGGCCAGAAGCTTCAGGATCTTGAAGGCTGCGTCCAATCTGACTCCATGCTGTCACACAAGCTACAGTCAGGTCCATAAGTATTTGGACAGCGACGCAGTTTCGGTCATTCTGCCGCTGTACACCACCACGATGGATTTGAAATGATGCAGGCTTTCAGCGTTGATTCGAGGGGTTTAATTAAAACATCGCATTAGCCGTGTCGCCGTTTTGTTAAGGCGAAGAAATGAAACGTTCGACGACGACCTGACGAACTGAGCGTGCGTTTCACATACTGTAGACAAAACCGAAGGCGGGAACACCCGCAGACTGAAGCCGGCTTCAGTCAAAGGCCTGGCAAAACATCTCAAGAGAGGAAACTCAGAGAGGCATTTGATGATGTCCATGGGTTCCAGAGGATTTACATCCGAGTACAGTCTTAAAAATATTTAGGATTGTTGGTTTGTCCAATTACTTTTGAGCCTGTGAAAATGGGGGGAAAAGGCTGTAGTTCCTAAACAGGTTCCTAAAGCCCCTTATATATGTGCGTGAATGTGCTTGTTCTCCACGTGCTTCGGGGGTTTCCTCTGGGTTCTCCGGTTTCATCCCCCAGTCCAAAGACATGCTCTGTAGGATGATTGGCATATCCAAATTGTCCATAGTGTGTGAATGGGTGTGTGAGTGTGTGTGCTCCGTCCAGGGTGTCCCCCCCGCCTCGTGCCCCGAGTTCCCTGGGATAAGCTCCACGATCCCCGCGACCCTGTGTAGGATAAGCGGTACAGAAAATGGATGGATGGATGGACACACACAAACCTTTAGGAAATCAGTGCCTGAGTCTTTATATTCGTTCTCTCTCTCTCTCTCTCTGTTTAGCACCCATGGGGAATCACCTGTTGGCGAACCCAGTGTTGCAAACACGGACAGGTTCTTCTCCGTACAACACCCTGCTGACTGAGAGCTTCACACCTCCATCACCTGGAGTCTTTAACTCCACTGGTCAGTCTCTCTCTCTCTCTCTCTCCCACTCTATCTCTCTGTCTCTCTCTCTCTATCTCTAGCCCTCTCTCTCCATCTCTCTCTCTATCATTCTATCTCGCTCTCTCTCTCTCTCTCTCTGTCTCTCTCTCTCTCTCTCTCATATATGCTAACATTTCCGTGTGTGTGTGTGTGTGTGTGTGTGTGTGTGTGTGTGTGTGTAACTGTGTATTTTGTGTGTTTACATGCTGTCAGTGTGATTCAGACAAACGGACAGCATCCAGCCGACAGATTTAAAATCCCGCCCGTTTGACCCACGGCCTTAAATATCGATCTGAGATGAGGCCGAGGCGAGCAGAGCGAGGCAGCGTGATTGACAGCTGAGTGGGAGAAGAAGCTCCCTCGAGATTTAACACGTCGAGTATCTCAACGTCCGACTCAAATAACCCTGCTCTCTGTGACTGAGGGGGTGGGGGGGCACAGTCTCTGTGTCGGAGGGGTGAAATTTAAGACGCTGTCTCTGCTGAATATTTTACAAAGTTCTCTCTTGCGCGGCGTAACACGTCAGCCTCGACTCGGTTTAGCTTAGCTCCCCACAGCCCGCGGCACATTTTTAGAATATTCGCACAGGAGGAGGGCTTCATTAGAATGTCTAATTACTCTCTCTCTCTCTCTCACTCTCCCTCTGTTTTTCTCTCCTTTTTTTTCTTTCTAAGCACAAACGAGCATTGATTAACGTCATAGCACGCATTAAAATTGAAACCCCTCCAGTACGAGCGTCTAGGCGTTCGATATACGGTGACAGGTTCACAGAAAACTAAGGTGGCGCCGTGCGGAAGGCGTGAAAGCTGGAATAATCACCACCACAGCCTTATGAGGTCGTATGAGTCATGGATCAGGCTCTGGCTCTGTCAGCGTACATCTCGCTGCTCTGTTAAACATCCTCTCCTCAGCACTGCCCCCTGCAGGGTGAAGACAGCGGGACGGTGCGGCGGTGCCGTCAGTTAGCGTGCCGCTGCACGATGATGTCCGCCGCTGTGTGTTTCTTTTCGACAATTAAAAAAAAAAACCTCTGTTCAGACACGCAGCTCAAATTCTTGTTTGGTATATCCAATTTTAGGTTTTCTACAGTCTGAATATCCAAAATAAAATATTTACATTTAAGATTTTTTTTTTTTCTAGAAAATTATGCGGGACCAAACTTCACAAATTCACAGCCCAGACTTCATCTAGATAAAACTGCTGCAAAGTGAAAGCCGAAATAAACTTCTTGCGTCCTTTCCCCTTCGGTGAATCAGGTTTTCCACCTGCTGTTTCAGTGTAGTTTTCAGGTGTTTTCCCGTATAACCATCGGAAGGGGTCAAAAAAATGTCAACGCTACAGTATGACTAAACCATAAATGTTGCTACTCGTGATAACCGCCCCCCCCACCCCCCCCCCATGTTGGTATTTAACTAGCTGATTTTCTTCTCCTTCGCGCTACTTGGCGTATTCACATCCGCATTGTTACTATAGTAACCGGCGTGTTCATGCGAGAATATCTGTTCAAACAAACGACCTGGACTTAAATTTTAATCTGTCTCGAATCGAATGTAAGCTTCGCTCATTAATCATGACTTTCACAATAGAGGCTAAAGATCCCTTTTTTTCCCCAAAAATTGTTCGGCTGTGAAGAATATTGTTTGACATATCAATAAATCATTCTTTACATGTCTATGGTTTTCACGCTCTAGAGTAAGTGTGTATTTTATTTTCAGGGAAGTGTTAATGTGAGAGCGTGATAGCAGAAACGGATTATTTATCTGACAAAAAAACTGTAATATGGAAATTTGAATGAAGAAATGAAGGATTGCTGTTGGTCTGTTCATTTCCTAATCTCTCTCTCTATCTCTGTCTCTTTTTTTTTCTTTCTCTCTTGCCGTCCTGTAGGAACCTTCCGTGATCCAAGTAAGAGCCTTTCTCTCTCTCTCTCTCTCTCTCTCTCGTTTCCCACTTTATTTTAATGGCCACTGTTACCTTAATGATAATCTCTTAACCTGTGCAGTGGAGCTTCGTGTTTCTGTGTACACAATTTCCACTCCCTGCTAATAGCCAGTCTCCTTTCATAAGCCTATTAATCTTGCGCTGGAAGTGTCTTTATTGATTTAATCCCAGATTTTTGTGCTGTGAATCTCGGTGTTGATTAAAAAAAGGTAATGAAGTGTTCACTTTACCTCTTCTCCCTCCCTCCCTCCCTCCCTCCCTCTCGGCACACAGAGAGCACTCTGGCTAGGAATCGGGACCATGGCGGAATGGAGACGCTGCCACTGAATGGCAATTTCAACAACAGCTACTCTCTGCGCGCCGGAGTTGCCGGCCCGGGCGGACAAGGTGGCAGCTGCGACTTCCTCGGGGGCGGGTCCGACGAGAGTCCGCCTCCTCTGCTGAACCCGCGCGGTGCGGAGACACTGGGAGGGATCCGGCGCAACTTGTCTGACGCGGCCACCTTTGAGAAGATGATCATTTCCGAGCTGGTGCACAACAACTTGCGGCAAGGCGGTGGGGAGAGAATCGGCGGTACCCTGGTGCGAGGACGTACGACCGGAGTGGGGGTTGGGACGGGGACGGGGGCGGTGGCAAGTGCCGGAGTCGATCGGGTGACTGCTGCGGAACAGGAAGCAGAGGACGAGGGTCAGCGGCACCGGACGCCACAAGATGTGGAGCTGCTATACAAGGCTCTGGAGGAACCGTTGCTCCTGCAGCGTGCCCAGTCGGTTCTCTACCAGAGTGACGCCGAGGAGAGTGAGAGCTACATGAACGACTCGAACGAGAGCCACGGGCACAGTGCAGCTGCGACGGGCACCGGCACAGGTCCGGACTCGCCCGCCCGGGACTCGCTGTACACCAGCATCACCAACCTGCGTGACTCACCGTACCCAGACAGCAGCCCCGACGAGCTCTACTACAGCTCGGGCAGACCTGCACTGGGCAGCGCCATGCACACCTTCTACCCGACGCCCCCATCGAGGCCCGTAGCCGACACCCAAACCCACGCCCACACCCACAATCCCCCCGAGCCCCCACACGCCGAAGGGGATGGACAGATGCAGCTGGTCACCAGCCTGTGACTGCGAGTAAACCCCCCCAGTGTCTCACACCCATTCCGTTTCTGTTCCTTTCTCTCGGTTTGCTAGTTCGGAAGTGTAAACAGAGAGAAGTCTCAGCTCGGTCTCGGTGGCAGCAGGCTCTATAAGGCAGCTCCGGAGCAAACCTAGTCCACACACTCCCTCGGTTGATTCCCAAGTCCAAAGCTCCCTCAGCAACTGAGGATATTTTCAACCATTCCCCATGGATTTTGTAGGCGATACCTCTTCTGGTTTTTTTGGGGGGGTTTTTTTTGTTGTTTTTTTGGTTTTTTTTAAAATCCTTATCAGTTCCAAAGTGTTTTCTTTTTCTGATTTTACTCCCATTTCTTCTCCCTTTCATCGTTTATTGAGAGCTGATACGCCTGGAGAAGGAGGGTTCACCGTTACGCATCAGCGTGCAAAGAACTCTCTGTCTCGCTCTGAAAGCTCTTCAGTGTTGCCAAAAATACATTTTTTGAGCCAGAACACAAACTGGAACGTGCACGCACACACACACACACACACACACACACACACACAAGTGCACAAACATAAGTGCTTGTTACTGAACGTCAGACCGTGAAGAACTGCACTCATGAAGGCAGCAGCAGGAAGAAGCTGCCCCTGTGGAGTTGCCTTTATTCCCTCCCCTCCTCTCGCTCTCTTTCTTTCTTTCTTTCTTTCTCTCTCTTCAGATGGACTCTGATGTACAGGACTCTCAACAAGACTTCACACAGCTGCAACTGGCCACAGGACTTGTTACTGATGCTCTATTTAAAAGGAGTTTTTGTGTGTTTCTGAGACCGGCCCCGTGGACATCGCGGACATCACCCCCCCCGCAACCCTTTTTCGTTACTGAGGGTTCGGAGAACGTCCTCTTCTTCTTCTTTTTTTTCTTGTTGTTTTTTTCAAGGTTTTCCTGGGTGTTCTCCGAGCCTGCTACTAAAATGCCTGTACATACGAACCTTGAAAATCAATAACACAAAACCTAGCGCCAATCCTATTCTGTAAATAGAGACCAGATGAACAAAAGCAACAAAAAAAAAAAAAAAAAAAAAAAAAGTATGAACTACCACGAGAGCGACCGATTTCTTGTACTGAGACGAAAAGAAAAAAAAAAAAAAAAAGAGTGACGCAAAAATTTAAATAAAGACTTTTGGGAGTTTGTGATCTAAATGACACGGTCAATCCATCTCTCCCTCCCTGTTTCGTTCACTCTCTCAGGCTCTCATTTACCCCTGCCCCATTGAATTGTGGGAAAACTGTCTCGACAGTGTGTGTGTTTATGTGTGAGAGAGAGAGAGGAAGGAAGAAAGAGAGGGAACGTTTGTTCAGAAACAAGGAAAGTAAAAAAAACTAGCCCTGGCACAATTTTTATGTATTATAACCCATCGTTAAAGTTTGACAGGTTTCATGATTCATGCCTCGGGAAAGGGACACGGGGGCAGGGTGGTGTGGGGAGGGGTGGGACTGTGGCTTTATCGACAGCAGCCATAATGTAGTGTTGGTTGTGTCTTGTTAGACTGATGTAATAGATATCAGATAACTAGATTACCGATACCTAGGACAAAAAAAAAAATATATATATATATATATATATATCTGAGACGCAAACGATGGGACGCAATTCAATCACGAATCACGTCACGGGCGAAGCTCTATTTCACTGTTTCTAAAATCACAGCAATCTGCCATTGGAGCCAAATCTGGTTTGACGGTGGATTTGTGATTTGTCCGTGTGTGTGTGTGTGTGTGCGGATGTTCGGTTCGAGTGTGTACATTCGGGTGCCTGAAATGCTGAAGTGCTTGTACTTTAAGAAGCTATTTTTTGCCAGGTTAGTTAGACCCGTGTTAAAAGAGGAAGCAGAGTAAAAAAAAAAAAAAAAAAATTTAAAAAAAATAAATAAATAATGTATATCTATAAGAGAACGCTATATTCGCTCCCGCCTCGGAGCCTTCGCTAGGTGTCAGGAATACTGTTATTTCGGAGCTCAGCGCCATGGAAACTGGGATCATCAAGCGTCACGCCTGAAAAGGCAGGCATTAGCATTTCATTAGGACGGGCAGGCAGTGCTGACTAACGAGACACGTGCTCCGTGTGCTAGAATCACCGTGTTTAAATGTGCAGCCTCACGCGGAGGTCGTCGTGCGTCTTCAGAAATGTGTCCTTCTTTCGGGGGAAACCTTTTTCCACAGCGAGTATCAGAACGTTTTGGCACTAGAAAGCCAGAACTGTGCTTTTTTTCTTTCATCGACAGTGGTCCTGTATTATCAAAGGTTACGGTTGGAACAGTATTAAGTAACAGTACTTGGGGGCGGGGCTAGCAGCACTTTTCATTGTTCAAAATGTGTTGATTACATTAATTACAATGTTACTTTAGGGATTTTTTTTTTTTTTTTTTTTTTTTTTTTTCAGATTTTACCTCAACAACTGGTTGGAATAAAATCATTTTAATTTCATCACATGTTTTTGTCTTGTCATTACAATTGGCGAAAAAATTTCGATCCCACAAAATGACTCCATACTTTTCTACCTGCTAGCGTGTTTTTGTTTGTTTTGGGCTTTTTTTTTTTTTTTTTTTTTTTTTACAGCCCCAGAAGGGGCTGGCTAACGGGACGAAAGCAGAGCAGCTCAAGTTCCATTGGTTCCTGTAGTATATTATTATTTTTCCTCGCGTGCAGTGGAAATCCGCAACTGTTCTCAGATTTGAACGATTTTACGACAATATTCCGTTATTCAATGACTTAACGGTTATTTATTCGCTCTAGTGATTGGGAGATGTGGCAAAATCTAAAAAAAAAACAAAAAAAACCAAAAACCTTGCTATCTGAAGACAGTTTCACAATGTAGCGTATGTACCACAATATTCTACTGTATACTTGGAAACGAAACCGTGTTGTGAGATTTCTGTCTCATATCTTGGCCGTATCTTTATTACTCCGTCGATGAGTTATTTACGAACGATTACGTGAAGATGAAGAACTGGACGATCGGTAGTTAGGGTGGGGGGGGTGTCGGGGGGGTTGGTCCTGATTTTCACATCCAATCAGCTGCTTGGACAGTACTGATTATACTCACTGTACTCATATAGAGAGAACTGTATAGTGGTGTAATAGAAGCCCTAATTTATTCACACTGTTTTTTTTTTTTGTTTTTTTTTAAACTCTGCTGTGCCAGCTGAAAGTGGCGAGGGAAAGAAAGAGAAGGAGAGCGAAAGAGGGCGAGCGATAGAGGAGTGGAGTACATACATGTTTAATACCCGTCTCGGGAACAGTCGGTGTCAATATTACAGTTGTGTTCTCTGTCTAAGGTGCCACGGGAGAGTGACACCTGCTTTACAGTCACAAACAGACATGGAGCGGGTGGTGCATCCTCAACACATCATCTCTCAGTCACAGCATCACCTCTTTCTCTCTCTCTCTCTCTCTCTCTCTCTCTATTTCTATCTATCTCTCTCTCACTTCCTCCCAAACTTTTCGGAGTCTTCTTAAGGGACGTACGTGTGTGCAATATAGTGGGAACTTGGTCCGTATTAAAGGATGGCTAGATGGCCGCTGTGTTGTTGTTGTTGTTGTTGTTGTTGTTGTTGTTGTTGTTGTTGGTCTGCTTGCCTCTGACCCTGTCAGTCGTGCATTAAAGGGGAACTCGAGTGTGTTTCAACCTAATGTCTACGAACAAGTGAGGAAAGAACAGAAAGCCCGTCTACTCCAAATCTATTTACAATAACGTCAAATCCTACGTTCACAATAGCGATCGACAAAGCCGCGGTACACGTCCGTGAGACATTCTCAACTCTATGCAAATCAGATATGACGCGGTAAAGCGGTAAATCCGAGCGGCTGGCTCGAATGATTCTTCAGACCGGATCCTACGGCTCGTGGTTTCCTTCTTCGGTTCCCCAGAGCTTTAGTACCTACCTGCAGTTGATTCCAATTTACTGTTTGATGCACAAAAACGGCTAGAATGAACTGTGTAGGAAGGAAAATACAGCTCGGAAGGGAGCAGCAGATTGTTGGTGCCTCTGGTGAGCGTACGTTGCTATTACAGGTATCGTGCTTGCTTTGCTAATCTAAGCTCACAAAGGAGCTAGCATGAAACCGAGCACGTAACAAGTCAATCAAACCTTAAATGGACGTTAGAGAAAAGTGACGGTTGTATAAATCGTATAGTGTAGTCTATGCAGTTTGGATACTAGAGTTTATCATCGGAACAATCAATAAATAAATAAACGCTGCACAGTGCACACACGAGACAAAATACCAGTGACATGAATGCCGTGTCACTCGCTAGCGTGAATGTAGGTTAAGGGCAGTTCTTTAATTCTGTCGTTTTTTTTAAATAAAATATGCATTTTATAGCGTGCGCTATAGATCGCTTGGTCTTTTCAGAGATGAGACTATTTTTTCATGTGACCGGTGTAGTGTGGCTCAGATGGTGTATGAACACCACTATAAAGGAACCAGAACTACTTTTTACTGCTCCAGTGTTGGATAAATCTTTATCAGAGCAACTTTATGAACAACTTTCTTATATCATTTATCGGGGCGGCTGTGGCTCGGGTGGTCGAGCGGGTTGTCCGCTAATCGCAGGGTCGGCGGTTCGATCCCCGGCCCACGTGCCGCCACATGTCAAAGTGTCCTTGGGCAAGACACTGAACCCCGAGTCGCTCTCGATGACAGGCTAGCGCCTCGCATGGCAGCTCTGCTACCATTGGTGTGTGTGTGAATGAGAAACAGTGTAAAAGTGCTTTGTAGAACCGCTACATTTAAAAAGCGCTATATAAGTGCAGACCATTTACTTTATTAAGACTTTCTCTTATATCTGTCTCGTCCTCACACCTCTATTGTGAGGGTTAGCTTAGTTTGTATTCTACTGTATGGTCAAAATATTTGCCGAATTCAGCGCCCGCCCCTAGACTTTTTAGACTTAGTTTGAAAGTTTTTTTTTTTCTGGACTGTGGTAATCACATGTACACTACAGACGCAGTGGGTAGCGATTAAGTTGGGGGAAAAAAGAAAAGAAAAAAAAACGCTGGAGTATTCCTTCAAGGCTTAAGAGAGTAATCAGCCTTTTCCTACAAAATGCACATTTTGCTTCCTTTGCTTTCCTTGCAGAAATGTTGCGTGCTGATGAGTAGAGCCAGCGCGCGTTCGTTTTTCTTTTCGTTTGTTTGTTTGGGGTTTTTTTTTTTTGACTGGTCAGCGAGTTTGACCGTTTGAATGTATCCTTATGGTAAAAGGGGAGAGGAAAGAGGCTGGTGCTGAACGATGTCCTCTGAAGAGCCGTTCTCCTGAGTCATGACTCTCGTTGCACCTGCTGTAGCTCGGCGCCGCTGCAAACACTCGCTCTCGCTGCTCTACCAGCCCAGAGGACGGACTGTTTACCGCTCGACTCGTCCCTCAAGACAGTCGATGTGCGTCTCTCTCTCTCTCTCTCTCTGTGCCCTGTCTCACTTCTACCCTTCTTTCTCTCCTCTCTTATTCACCCGTATGCCACGTCTCTGCTTCTGTCATTCGTATTCTCCCCTCTCTCTCTCTCTCTCTCTCTCTCTCTCTCTCTCTCTCTCTCTCTCTCTGTTTGTTTTTTCTTTCTCTGCAGTGTTTTCCTGCGGCTTCTTTTCTGTGGCACTTATGGAGGAGTGGCGTTTCGATTAGTCAGAGGTTTTGTTTACATCCCACTGATGGAATAACAGAGTATGTGGGTTAATGATAGTGATTATACAGTATAAAGCGCCACAGGACTTAAAGCCTTCTCGTGGGATTGCTACCACCTCTGAAATCCTCAACACAACCCCTGATTATCATATTAATGCCGAAAACTGTAATCTACCCCGTATCAACCCACCCGGAGATCTAGTCGTTCTTTCTCTTTGCCCGTTTGTGGTCCCTTGTAGGGCGTGAGAGTGCCGGGATCTTCCTTTCTTCGTGCATTAAGAGGACACAACACAAAGCCTCTTGTTACGATGCTACTCTCCCTGCCTTGGCTTCATGCCATAATGGAGTATTGAGCAGTAATGGCTGCTGGATGTGGCTGGATTTGAACTTTCCACTCCTGCCGTCTACTTTCCAGCTCTTTGTCTCATCATTCCCTCAAACATAGGTGCCATCGATTGGTCTAATTTCCCATCAGACAGCGAGTCACCACGCTAGGGCACTTTAACCCTGATGTTCTGTTCAGATGAAAAACTTATTTTAAACCAGGAGCTATTATTAGCAGTAGAGCAATACTTAACATTCATGACTTCATGTACTTGGTTTAATTATACATATATATATATATATATATATATATATATATTATTTTTTAAAAAGCATAAATATGATTTAAAAGGATTTCGCCCTCGCTTCATCTTTACCTAAAGAGAGTGATGCGGCAGCCCTTTAATCCTTTAGTCTATATCTATATGTCCAGTCTAGGTTTCAGGGTGGAGATTTCCGTGGATCTCTGGCACTCATAACCTCATCCACTGGTGGAACAATGGTATTTCTATCAAATCTCTAAACAGGTAACCAGTATCAATGGGACATCCGATGCTACAAGTGAACTGAACATGACGGTTAATCCTGATCTCTATCCGTGAATGAGCTTAGAAGTCCTGGCTTCCCACCCCAACAGTCTTCCCTGCTTCCCTGCCTGTTGCCCCAGCCTCTGGTTACGTCTCCTCCCTGTTGCCTGACCGGCCGTGGTAGGGGTGGG
>JANDJT010000141.1:17776035-17786542 GCA_024331685.1 Stegophilus panzeri | reverse complement strand
ACACACACACACACACACACACACACACACACACACACACACACACACACACACACACACACTCTCTCTCTCTCTCTTCTATGTGGTGATAACAGACACAGTGGGTGTGTCTGCAGCCCTGTAGACATTGTCCAGCCCATGAAACACTTATCCCAGCTGCTCAAAGAGAAAAGGTTGTAATTACTCAGTTCAATGTTATGTCTTACACACACACACACACACACACACACACACACACACACACACACACACAACCCTGATGGATTCCCTGCCATTTTCAAGTTCATGTTGCCAGTTCAAACAGTGTGGCTCTTGGTATGAAAACAGAGTGACGTAGCACGATGAGGGAGAGAGTGTGTCATAAGAGAGAGAGAGAGAGAGAGAGAGAGCGCAAAAGCCTGTTCCAGGGAGCAGATTGAGATGGTACAGGCATTAGATCATGCTAAATAACTCTCTCTCTCTCTCTCTCTCTCTCTCTCACACACACACACACACACACACACACATGTCTGAGGTGACAGAGGAGACAGCTGTCTCCTTCTCTCAGCTTTTTCCACCAACAGCTGCACAGCATTGCACTTTTCGACCACAAAATTTTTTTTTTAAAATTAAATCAGTTCTCACAATCGGTTTGGTTCTGCAGTGACATTACGAGCTTGTTGACGTGAGCAAAATGATTCACGTAACACTTAATAATAACATTAAATGCAGCTATAAATGGATAAAAAAAAAAGAAAAAAGTATGACCTGTCATTCATTGATGAATAAGAATTGCTGCAGTAGAAGAGGAATAATACACTTCAGGATGTGTTTTTATTGATTTTTTTAAAGTGATCAACGTCAGGAGGAGATGCATGGTTGGGAGTCCATGACACTGACACTGAAGTATTCAGGATCAAACCTGGTTTTGTGATTTATTTATGTTTTTTAAACAAAAGGTTAAACAATAAAGACAATATTTCACAGCCTTCTTTGCTCTATATTTACCAAGGGTGCCAATATTAATGGAGGACACTGTATATTTGTATATATGATGATGTCACTTTGCTATATATAGATGTGGAAGGGTTTGCCTACTGGAGAGTAAAATATTCCTTCAAAGTCAAAGAGTAAAACATTCCACAGCATGCATTATTAAACTCCCGCATCTGATCGTGCAGTGTGCAATGGTTTGTCTTTAAATCGGTTGAAATACAATTTTCCCCCGGTTCCTTTGAACCCACACCCACTCCAGCACCAGCATCATGTCAGGTTACCTTTCCAGCAGTAGCTATTCGACTTATCGAGTAGGTAGTAACATTTTCTAATTAAACATGAAATTTGAACTGCGTAATTCCCAAGCTACAAAACGCGGGAAAAACATGGACGCCTCTGCGAAGGCGTGTCACTTGTTAGCAACAAATCAGCTTAGCGAACATTAGTGAAAATGAGTTTATGACGTATTTACTAACTCAAAACAGAAAATCGGTGTTTGGTCAGTGGTCTAGATTGAACCGATCATCTTCTTGCGTCCAACTAGTATAAACGACTGTTAACGGTGTGAGCGGCCATGTTGATTTGACGTCGCAGGTTGAACTCGGGGCGGAGAGCTTCCTGACTTTCCCGGTCAGAAATTCTGAGGTATGAGGTTTTTAGCCGAACGAGCAAAGGCATTAGCCAAACTTTAGCCAACTAGCCACAACGTTGTGCGAACGTAACCAATTAATTAAGCAAGGTAAACAATTAATCTTGGACTAAGTATTAAACAGTTAGAATCAGTACCCAGTTTTGCTAGCCAGCTAGTTAGCTAAGATTAGATTCTTATACAGTCCCTGCTGAAAAAAACAAGAGAAGCCTTCACAGAAATTCTAATGGTTTACACTGCAAATACCATTACAAACCATCAGCTAACCATTCAAACCATTACCATTATTAGTCTTTAATGGTATCCACAAGACGCGTATCGGCCCAAATCTGCGGTAATTTTGAAAATTAATTTATTGATTTTTAAAACTGCAAACTCCTCCGAATATCGCGGAGTGTTTCTGCAATCGCTAAATCCTTGAGGGACTGTAACATGCCACCAGTAGAAGGCAACAAATTACCAGTAGAGACCCAGAGGGACCATTACAGTTTCAATTAAAAGCAATACTATTCCCATTATAACCATTACAAATTCTATGAGGGTTTCTATCGTTTTGGGGGTTTTTTTCAGCAGGGGTGTAAACCTGTAGTTAGTTAGGTTTGGATTTGTTTTTGCAGTTACATTATTCTTTTTTTAATCATCATGTACATACATACATACATACATATAATCTGTTGCTTCTTATAGACTTGTGGCTACAACAGGTGACATCATGTCAACTAGCATGATTGTTTAGTGAACTGTACCTACAGTACATGCTAACGTTTCGCTTAGTGGTTAGCACGTTCGCCTCACACCTCCAGGGTTGGGGGTTCGAGTCCTGCCGGGGCCGTGTGTGCGGAGTTTGTGTGTTCTCCCCATGCTGTGGGGGTTTCCTCCGGGTACTCTGGTTTTCAGTCTAAAGACATGCATGGTAGGCTGATTGGCATGTCTAAAGTGTCCGTAGTATATGAATGGGTGTGTGAGTGTGTATGTGATTGTACCCTGTCCAGGGTGTACCCTGCCTTGTGCTCAATGCTCCCTGGGATAGGCTCCAGGTTCCCTGTGACCCTGAAAAGGATAAGTGGTAGAAGATGGATGGATGGTTAATAATTCTTATTCTTGGCTGCTGCTGTAGGTAATTACAGTAACTCAGCACTTCAGTGCCATCTCAGTGGGAGTTCACTGATTATTTCTGGGTTTGTTTTATTTATTTATTGTACATTTTGAAATCAACAAACATGAGCAAGACTCGCCAATTATCTCTGGTGAAACAGGATTCGGTGTGTGCAACAGTTGGGAAGAGGGAGGACTTTAGTGAGCAGAGCCTGGATGGAGGTCGAACCAAGGTCAGAAGGGGCTATCAAGAGCAAATCCACAGTCACAAGCCAGACAGGTCAAAGCCAGGAACAAACAGACCATGGCCAAGCTAGAGCGCGAAACGAGGACTTACAGTAGGAGACCCAGAGACCCACAGCTTAGAACTGCAAGCACACATGCAATACTTTAAGAGCTTAAGGAGAGAGGAAACAAGGAGCAGGCGAAACTAATTAGCGGGAATGTGAGCAAACAGAATAAGCAACATGGGCAGCCAAAGGGGTCAAAACTACTGAACTATTTGCGACATGCTTAGCGATACTGGAGCGCATATATCAGCTGGTGCTGCATTTTCTTTATTCCCTTGAGAAGTTTATACAGTTACAATGCCGTTTAATAGGACATTAAAAAAAATGTATCTCAAACGTAACATATAACTCAAGAGCAAGAACTTCTTTTCTTCTTCTTTTCACCATTTTCCAGCGACGTTCAACATCACATTAATGATAAATCCAGTGTGGAAGCTGTGGAGACGTTGGAGCAAACGCTGGAGCCATTGTTCCAGAATGCAAACGCGGCTATACGCCAAAGTCGCGCTGAGTTATGGCAGAGGCTCGACTTGCTAACGTGCAAGTTAGTAATCTACGAGACAACGAGTGCGACGTGGCTGACGTAGGTATTAGCATGAACATCGAAGCTTCGGAATCTGATCTGTTCGAGCAGAGCGTACAGATGAGGAGATGAGCGAGCTAGACAGATCAAAGCACTAAAGCGCCGCTGCATCATTCCCTTTAGGTAGATTTTGAAGCAAATCCCATTTCACCGCTGTCAGCAGGTACGTGGATGAACAGAATCGTGGGTGGGAATTGGTTGAAAACATGTCAATGAATTATTTTTATTTATTTTTTTTTTATTTTAAACAAACTCCATAACGAATTCCATTACAAAATAAAGCCTGGAGTTGACTGAATCCGTCACAGGTTAAATATACGCGATTCATAATATGTAAGTCTTCAGGGTGGATTTTGCAGAACCAGAAAGTTAACGTTCTATCAGATATGTCCGAAAGAATGTGCAGAGTAGGATGGTGGTGTTATAAAGGTTAAAATGTGGACGTGCGAGTTATCGGAGAATTTTTTATCTCACAAGGGAGATGCACTTCTGAACTTTTGAACTGGTATAACTCTTTTTTTTTTTTTTTTCCCTACTCTTAACATCTTGACATACACTATTGGACTATTTTTGTTGTTTGTGAGAAAGAAAGAACATTGCAAAACCCAACACAGCAATGGAATGTCTTTTGTCTCCGTTATTTCGTCCTCACCTGTATATCCGTACGCACAATTGTGGTTCGTGTTGCAACACGGATGCCGTCTAACCTAAAGGGACAGACAGATGCCATCCAGAGCTGTTTATGTATGCGTAGGAATGGGATAAGCAACCTGCGTGTACTATAAACACCTCGGAAGGCTCCTCTCGCCTTGTTCTTGATGCAGAGAAAGATTAAGAGAAAGCACAAGTACGGATTTAAATAACGCAGAGTATGTACGCACTATTCTAAACAACATTTTTGGTGTACTCATACTCATTGTTCATCACCACATCACCCTGACCAGGAACCCTAACCTGACACGAGGTTGTTGTGGGGTTTTTTCGTGAGGTCGAAGCACATTTATACGACGTGTGGGGGGCAGTGGTGGCTTGGATAAGATCGGAAGGTCGGGGGTTCAAGCCCCAACGCTGCCAAGCTGCCACTGTTGGACCCTTGAGCAAGACCCTTAACCCTCTCTGCTCCAGGGGGCGCTGTATCATGGCTGACCCTGCGCTCTGACCCCAACTTCCTAACATGCTGGGGTATGCAAAGAAAAGAATTTCACTGTGCTCACGAAGGTCTTCAAGTGTAGAAACAATATGAAATTATTTATGTGTAATATTAGACTTTAATATTGACCAATAAGTTCATACGATAACTATTGAAACGCCATGTGATTGGAAACAAGAACAACATTCAAACAACATTTTTTGGGTCACCTCAGCCGAGATCTGTTCCTCATACACACTTACACACCGTGACCCTCGTATAGACGCGCACTCGTCTTATCAGCGCCTTATCGGGTCTTATGCAAGTCTGACAGATAAGCGGCGTTAAACATCTGCATGCTGTAAAGCGATAGAGTAACAAATGTTCTGTTCCCTGACATTCCGTCCTGTCTGGTCTGGATGTTTCACGCATGTTTTTCTCACCCTGCACTGTGACACGTGTATCGATGCGTGAGTGTGTGACTTCGTGCACGTGTGGTCGAGTGTGTAGAAGGTCAGGGCGCTCGTTATCTCAGCCACTGTGTGTGAGAGACGTGTACTGGCATCTCTGAACCGTGACGTTGACGCTGGAAACACCACAGTGAGCTTCCCGGGATCTGATAAAAGATCATTTGGCCTGTCCTGATCCCAAATAACAGGTGCAGCCGTGTAAATGAGCGCCAACTCTACAGCGCTTTTTTTTGAGTAAGTATTCGCGCCCCTTTGAATTTTTCCCCTTTTTACCTGTTACTGAGAACCTGTAACTTATGTCATGGAGCTAAACAAAATAACATGTGATTATAAACTGTGAGATTATAGCACAGAGATAGCGACTGGAGTAAAGGAGGAATTAGTCTGCGAAACAGTTAAGAGTACAGTGATGCTACCACCACCATGTTTCATTGGTTGGTGTTCTTAGGGTGCTGAATGACCACACTGGCTGTTTTTCCACTGCATCCTAGAGCTGAATCCTAGTTCTGATTGGTTTTCCACCAACTTGTGAGATGATGTAACCATGACAGCAATAAAATCGACTGCATCATCACTATGCCGCAAATGCCAAGTGCAGTTTACCGTCGTCATATCAGTTGCTCGGTTTGAAGAAGGTTTTTTTTTAATTAACGGTGAAATCATTTGAACAAGTTCTAAACATTTTGCTCAGTTTTGACAGAGCATGAGACGATACAGCGCATAGAAACACACAGCAATCTCTGTCAAGTTGCAGCTAACGTGATCAAAAAACAAACACGTTTCTTTTCATGCTTTGTTTATGTGGTTATGCGCGTCTGCCTCACACCTCTGGGGTTGGTGGTCGAATCCCGACTACGCCCTGTACTCCGGGCACTCCGGTTTCATCCCCCCGTCCAAAGACATGCACTGTAGGCTGATTGGCATTTCCAAATTGTCCATAGTGTGTGAATGTGTGCAATTGTGGTCTGCGATGGGTTAGCACCCCGTCCAGGGTGTCCACCGCCTTGTGCCCCGAGTTCCCTGAGGCTCCGTGCTCCCCCGTGACCCTGTGTAGGAGAAGTGGTATGGAAAATGGATGGATGTATGGATGGATGGATGGAATCTTCACCTATGCTAATGCATATTTCTAAGAATGTACCTATACCTGTAGTTTTCACACTACCTGTTGTTACCCAGATGAGGACGGGTTCCCTTCTGAGTCTGGTTCCTCTCAAGGTTTCTTAACATCTTTAAGATGTTCCTCTTAACATCTTTTTCCTCGCCACCGTCGCCACTCAGTGGCTCGCTCAGTTGGGATAAATTCGCACCTTTAATACCTATATACCGTGTTGATATTTCTGTGAAGCTGCTTTGAGACAATGTCTATTGTAAAAAGCGCTATATATATAAATAAAATTGAATTGAACTGAATTAAGAATGTGAACCCTTTGAAAAGCCTGAAGTTGTTGTAAAGGTGATTATAAAGACTACTATACCCAAAGCTGAGACAAAGTACTTGGTCAAGGTCATGTTTATATTTGCTCTCGTTAATTAAATTAAGAAAAAATTGCATTTCTTCATCTGTTCAAACACACCATGAGTGTCCTTACTTCATGTCCATGTTTAGAGACATGAAAAACTGTTATGTTTAGGTTTTTTTTAAAAAAAAAAAAAAAAAAAAAAAAAAAAATCAATTTCCATCAGTTTTTTCCACATCATCAATAGTCCAACTTTTCAAACTCAGTCCAACTTTTAAGTGTTTTTCTTTTCTTTTCTTTTCTTTTCTTTTTTTTTTGGCAGGGTGAGAGGATTTTCCACTCAGTTTTCCTTTTTTTTTTTTTCACTTTGCATATAAGAACTGAATGGAAAACCCCACCGTGGTGTGTTAACTTCTCAAATGGGTGTAATGTTTTAAAAGTTGAACGTTTCGAGGTGAACGTTTCGAGGTGAACGTTTCGACGCTCGACGTGTCAGATCTTAAAGGGTTAAGTGATTCGAATTTTTTTTTTTTTTTTTTTTTTTTTTTTTTTTTTTTTTTTTTTACAGAACACACTTAAATTTCGAACAGCTCCTCTTTTCTCCTCCTCTATCTTCCTTTCATGCCCATAAGTGTTGTAGATGCAGACACGATAATAAATCTTGATCTAACACGCAGCAGGTATGCGACGCAACTGAGAAGCTGGAACACCTGGAGGTTCTTGTTTCATTACACTTAAATCACTATCAAACAAGAATGCCAGTTAAAGAGAGATGGAATTGAGGACAAAGGTTTGTATTCCCCAGTGGGTATAAAGGGAAAATATCAAGACAACAATACAAAGCAAAAGTCAGCAGAAAAATAGTTTAAAAAGACGTTTTTGCCCGAACCTTCTTGTTCTCCAGACCTGATTTGAAGACTTGTAACAGAAATACTGGGGTCTGAATATCATGTCTTCAGAGAATACAAAACAAAAGTCACTTTTAAATCAGATTCAGAAAGAGAGACACCATCTTTGGGCTGATATTTTGATTTCCTCAGTAATAATATCCTAACAATCACTAATTGACAGTTTTTGCTACTTCGTGAAGCAACATCCGTGTCCTGAGGATGTGCAAACTTTTGCACTTAACTGTAAATGCTGGTGTTCCACAGAATTAAGACCAATATACAGTACATACAGTAGAGGTCCAAAAGTCTGACACCACGTTGAAAATCCAGGATTTTTCTTCTTTTTTTTTTTTAATTATTTTAAAATTGGAAATAAACAGAAAGGGTTTTGTTTGTTTGTTTGTTTTGTTTTTTTGTTTTGTTTTTTTAGAATTTTGAAATATATAAAACAAAGAAATTCAATGTTCAATATCATGAATATTTAATATTCATGATTCGGCACTGTTTCCGGGTCCCTATTTAAGTGTAAGCAAATGTGTGATATTAACTTCTTTGTACAAAAAAGGTCAGATATTCCTCAGGTCTAATCTCTTCTGCTGAAGCGTGCGTTCAGACGATGGGATGGGTCTGATCTAAAACGAATCGTTAGGACGTTCCAAATGCTAAGAAACTCGTGAAAAATATTTCACAGATTCTACTTTTTACTCAAGTTGTTGTCAGTATCATAATTTGTAATGAAAACTGTTGTGTTAAATTCGAAAAGGAATGCGAAATAGAAGCATTTTTCACTAGTGTTCTCAGACTTTTGGACCCCACTGTAGGCTGCATGTTGGCGTAAGGGTTAGGGTTAGAGCGATTCATATCTTGCTTATTCTACAATGACCTGAAATAAAAGTAGATAGTTTCCGCTAAAAATTGTTTCATCCTTGATTTTAGTCTTATTCTTGCTTTTTATTGTATTGTTTGACAATGTTTTATATTCACTAAATTATTATTATTATTATTATTATTATTATTACTGCTGCTCATGGTGGGTCCCTACCTGCACTTGGTCTAAATGCTCAGTCTAAATATTCACCACAAATATACCTTTATAATAGTGATGTAGCATTTGTGAATGAGTCATGTGAACATTAAACTCTCTCTCTCTCTCTCTATATATATATATATATATATATAGACGCACAGTATACAAGTCATTTCATTTTGAATCCATAAACAGTGTTGATACTCTTGCGTACTCTACTCTTTTTATCCTAAGATCTGTTTGCTGTCTTATACGGAAATAAAAATGGCAATGAATCATTTAGGAGCCAAATGAGTCGAATGGTCTGACTCGGTGAAAAGAGCCACTTTAAAACAGAAGAGCATCAGATAGACATAGACAGATGTCCTAATCGCACGTTCATGTCTTAATCTTCACGTTCTAATCACTGTCCTCCTTTCATGCACGTAGGTGTCCAAAACGTAGAGACAATGACTGCAGATTGATTTGACGTGCAGTGAAGATGCTGATTGGACAGATACAGAGGTGAGCTACGTGTCCTGAGGAACACGCGCTCACATTCCAGAGGACGTCTACATCTCATCTCGTCCATCAGTTTGCCGTTTCCACCCTCAGGGACATCCTCCAGCTTTTTAATCTTTTTTTTTTTTTTTCGAAGGTGGGGAGGAACGGGGCGCTGGAGCTTTGGGAAGATGGCGTGGTAATTTATGGCTCTGTTTATTTTTTGCTTGTTCTCTGTCCCTGGTCTCAGAAAATAACAGGGGGAAAAAAAAAAGGTATTGACCATTAAGCGGTAATGTGTTTCACAGGACACACTGTGATGTTGAGAAAAAAGAAAGAGTTATAAAAAGCTGTCGGTGGTTTCATTACGGAGATAAATGGCACACACCTTTATGAAAGCAAGAAAGGAGCAGAGCTGCGGAGGCAGGACAGCCAATTAATCCCGGCTAATTCTACCAGGAATTGTGTGTGCACGAAGTGAGGGAGTGCAAAAGTGATAAAGCGTGAGCCTGAAACTCTGAGATTTATCCGTTCCCTGAACAGATTAGGCCCTCTAACAAGACCTGCATTAGGGGTTGAGGAAGGAAAATGATTTCTCATTCTAATAGCCGGCGCTCGCGGCCTGTAGATTTACGAGCCAGCTCGAGAAAGCCGAGGTAGCGGAGTGGAGGATTGCGGGAGAGCACAGCTAGGGAGGAGGCGATATCCAGGTGTAGGTGTAGGCTCGACCTGCCAGGTATGCAGGTGAGGTACGTGTCTGGGGAAACACACACATATACACCTACACACATTGTGCTGATCTGCTGCGTCACGCTCAGCGATCCGCATCTCCTCCACACTGCCCGCAGTTCCGCCAGTACGACCTGCTAATTTTAGCCACTCGTCTTATCCTGAATTTTGTAAGGAGTGAAATGATCCAAATCTTTCCTGCGTGTCAGGGCCATAAACACATTTATTCACGTACAAAATAAAGCAAAGTATTTCACCAGCTTCACCCGTTTACCCTTTAGTTCGGCCAAAACTGTGACTAAAACCAAAACTATTGAACTATTGGGGATGAACCATGGCTGTACAATGAGAAGTATGTTGCACAGTGTTAGGTTTTCCACCAGAGATATCCAATATCAACAGGAAACACTATGTTTATGGTCATGACGGTCTTCTATTAGCTAAAGTAGAGATCGTAACTAAACAACAGGAGTTTGCATGTACACTAGTCTTCATAAAACCCAACAAGAATCTAACACACGGAGAGAGAGAGACAGAGACAGAGAGAGAGCGAGAGCCAGAGAGAGAGACAGCGAGAGAGAGAGAGACAGAGAGAGAGAGAGAGACAGAGACAGAGAGAGAGACAGAGAGAGAGAGAGAGCCAGAGAGAGAGAGAGAGAGAGAGAGAGCCAGAGAGAGAGACAGAGACAGAGAGAGAGCCAGAGAGAGAGCCAGAGAGAGAGACAGAGACAGA
>JANDJT010000141.1:17747632-17758282 GCA_024331685.1 Stegophilus panzeri | reverse complement strand
CTTTTTACATATTTAGCGTATTTATACACACCCCCCGCCACACACACACACACACACACACACACACACACACACACTGGCAGGGAAGCTCTAGGAGTACATGACTGTGAAGCGTGCACAACATAAATAACACAACATTTAACTTTTACTTAAAACACACACACACACACACACACACACACACACACACACACACACACACACAGTCTGGATCAATACAGTAGAATGGACTGGACGTGGATTTTGGACGTGGATTCTGTAAGGAATAAAACACTCGTGTGTCACGCTGTCACAGGAAACTGATCCCTGACGCGGTGGTTGTAATGACGTTACTGTCGTGTTCAGTATCCTGAAGTGGATTATTTTCCCGTAACAGCATGTCCTGAAGTGTTTTATTCCTGTCATACCACAGCAACGTGTCGACGATTACAATATCTCATTTGTTAAAAAAAAACAAGTTGTACTCTTTATCTGTTTATAGTTACACAGTTCATGTCCATGAAACAAGGCAGCTCCTGCTATCACTATAACCAGCAACTGTAAACAGTCGTTCCCGCACTGGCCTCTCCTTTTTCTCTCTTACGACGTGAAAACACACACACACACACACACACACACATACACACACAGCTCGGCGCGCTACTGAGAAACCGCGAAGCGTGAACTCTTCTCTCCTGAAGAGTTTCCTGTGACAGAGAATGTACAGCTTCATGATCTACTTCCTGTCCTTCGCCATTCAACGGAATGCTGTGGTTCTATCTTCAGCTTTACTGCGGTAGTAAAACCAGCACATGTCTGATTTCCAAAAAAACAACAAACATATTACGGTGAAATGTTCGTATAGTCACATTTAACGGGTTGACTCTGCTCTCAGTTACAAAAACACCACAAAAAGGTTTGTTTTCAGAATATTTTGAAATTTGTCTCTGATCATGACTCACGGTTCCACCCTCGTTCATCGGTTCAGTCTATAATATAATCACGGGAGTATACAGTCGTCCATATTTCCATATTTAGTGGACTAGTTCAACAAAGACTTCATGTTAAAACCATAATGAACTTTCTTTTACTTTCACACTATCCGTCGTTACCCAGATGAGGACGGGTTCCCTTCTGAGCCCGGTTCCTCTCAAGGTTTCTTCCTCATATCATCTCAGGGAGTTTTTTCCTCACCACCGTCACCACCGGCTCGCTCAATAGGGATAAACTCACACGCTTAAAATCTCTATCCCGTGTTTATATGTTTCTGTAAAGCTGCTTTGAGACAACGTCCACTGTTAAAAGCGCTCTACAAATAAAATTGAATTGAATTGAATTGAATTGAATTGAATATTTCATCCCACTGTCCCACGTGTCCAGGTACGGAATGGTAATAAATACTGACTTTGACTGGCTCCTGAGAGGAACTTTCTCCTTATTGAGCCTTATGAGCCAGTCATGGACATCTGTTAGCCTAGATCAGAGTATGGTTGTGAAAGCTCTCCTCGGAGCGCTGAAACCCGACGTTGCATGCTGGTATAAGAAAATAATCAACAACAGTTTGGCGTGATGAAGCAATGTTGGTGTTCCCATTCCAAACATCACTATTTTCCCATAACAGCACACCCTACGGTGTCATCATACTCGTCATTTTATCCGTTTATAGTCACAGTTTATCGTATAGTTTAAAAAAAAAAACCTTCTCATGTTACTGAGAAACTACAAAGCGTAACCTCCTCCGTCCTGAAGATGTCAGAAAACGTACAGTTACAGCTGTCTTTTACACTGGCTTCGGAGACTCCTTCCGTAAACGTGTCCACAAAGAAAACTTAAAACCGTATCAACACGCGTCTGCCATACGGGTCCCTGCGTACGAGCCATTACGATGGAAACGACAACGCGTTCAAATACAAACCTGTGATTTGCCCCTTCTGACCAATCGGAATCAAGAACTCAACAGCGCTGTGGTGTGAAGCGCGTTATTTATTCAAGTAGCCCACGTGTGTATATCAATAATCAGCTTTATATACGTTTCATTTACGTGTATCTTTTGCAGTATTTGTACGCTATAACAACCAAACAGAAATTTAGAGTATATGTGTGTGTGTGTGTGTGTGCGTCATTCCACTACTGTTACGCTTTTGTTATAAATGAGGCATAAAGTCAACAGAAGAGACACTTCATCGTCATTATTCGCAGTCACGTGACACGTCGGGTCACGCGTCACATGCTGAGAGAAAAAATCCAAATTGGACATGCCAATCAGCCTACAGCGCATGTCTTTGGACTGGGGGAGGAAACCGGAGTACCCGGAGGAAACCCCCGAAGCACGGGGAGAACACGTAAACGCCACACACAGGGCGTAGCCGGGAATCGAACCCCCGACCCTGCAGGTGCGAGCCAAACGTTATTTATATCCACTAAGCCACAGTCATACACTAATATATCAAGGATAGACGACTCGAGAGAATAAGATAAGTACTCTATACGTTAGAACCGAGCGCAATAACTTAAGCGCTCACACACGTGACAGCAATGAACGAACGAACGAACGATTTAAACAGATTAAAACATGAAACTCGAAAATAAATAAACAAACAAACACAGAACCGAAGACCCAGGCCCCGCCCACACTATTATACGAATATGAATATTATTTCATTCCACTGTTACTCCTCTACCAGGAGTATCCTGTCAAGAATAAAGTTGCTGAAAGTCTCTGAGAGAAAGTCCTACTCGTCTGTTCGATGTATTTTAATAACAAAGGAAATATTTATTTATTTAAAAAACATTAAGGGAGAAATAAAGTTTTATAACAGAGTATAAATGGTATTTGGAATAATGAGCCGCATTCCACCATAAAAAAAATTAAAAAAAAAAAAAAAAAAAACCCAAACAAACAGAAACATATTTTAGGAATAGATATTATATATGTCAATAAAAAGAGAAAGATGCAAAGAAAAGCAGAGATGGAGAGAAAGAAAGAAAGAAAGAAAGAGAAGTGACAAACATGTCTGCTTTGATTCAGATCCCTCACTCAGTACCACTGCCAGGAGCACCACATGTTCCGCAGAGCACTTCTCTCCTGGCCTCGTTAAGCTCTGTGTGTGTGTGTGTGTGTGTGTGTGTGTGTGTGTGTGTGTGTGTGTGTGTGTCGAAGGGGCTCTCTGATAGACTATCCGATAACGTCTCTGCACTACCTGCTACAGTTCTGTAGTTCATTAAAATGGAAGACACTGAGCCTGCTGAGGAAAAACGACTGCCCTGGGTCAAGAGAGCCGCTTAATTAAGTTATTTATCGAATGTACAGGAATAAACTAAGTTATATAACCAACCGATACGATTTCAGGCTGTCGGCCATTTCTCTGTAAACTGTGTACAGCGGGAGGAGAATCAGTTACTCGCAGATCATCAGCTGCTCGTGAAGTAGACCGATGACGACTGTTTGTAAAGTGAAGGTGAACACAGTAACGTTCATAAAGTGCACCAATAACTGTGGAGTCAAACAGACTAGCAACTGTTTGTAAAGCAAAAACAATCAGAAAGTTTATAAAGTTCATTTTTACAGCTAATTTACAAAACGGTTAGTTGGTTTTTACTCTATGAAGCCGTTGTAAAACTTTGTAAAGTCGTAAAGTGAAATAAACCTGTGGATGTTTATAAAGTAAAATACATGACTTTATCGTAAGGGGTCGGTAACATTTTGCAAACTAGTTGTAAAGTAAACCGCTAACTGTTTGTAAAGTAAATCAAACAAATATCAGGTTGTAAAGTAGGCCAACGGCTGTTTGTAAAGCAGAACATGAACTGTTTGTAAAGTAAATCAAACAAATATCAGGTTGTAAAGTAGGCCAACAGCTGTTTGTAAAGCAGAATATGAACTGTTTGTAAAGTAAATCAAACAAATATCAGGTTGTAAAGTAGGCCAACAGCTGTTTGTAAAGCAGAATATGAACTGTTTGTAAAGTAAATCAAACAAATATCAGGTTGTAAAGTAGGCCAACAGCTGTTTGTAAAGTAAAACCGACCGGCAACTATAACGTGCATAAGAATGTAAAGCAGAGTAATAACTGTTTTCAAAGTGAAACTAAACTGTAAACATAGTAAGAGTTACTAAGTAACGGGAACAAATTCCTGTAAAGTAAAACAGAACTTGTTTATAAAGTAAACTAAACCAATTACTGTTCGTAGAGCAAAATATATCAGCAATTGTTTATAACGTAAAAACCAACCAATAATTGTTTGTAAAGGAAATCAGACAAATATTGGATTGTAAAGTAGATCAACAGCTGTTTGTAAAATCAGACTATTAGTTTTTAGTCAAATCGACCTACACCTGTAAAGTAAATAAGTGTAAAGTTAAATTCAAATTTTAAAAATTAAACTCAACCCCTAACTATTTGTAAGCTAGTTGTAAATTAAAACAAACACATAACTGTTTATAACTGTAAAATCAATCAGTATCTGTTTATAAAGTAAAGCAGAGCAAAAACTTTTTGTAAAGTAAAACTGAACAGTAAAGTTTATCAATTAAACAGCACAAATAATGTGTCTATTAAAAGTAATAAAGTTCACTGTGAAGTAAAACAGACCCAGTCACTTTGGCAGTTTTTACTAGTAACTGTTTGCATAGTAAAATTGACCAATCACAGCTTCTAAACCGGCTGCAAAGTAAAATTGCATATCCGTTCATACTGTAGCTTTTAAAACTGAGACCCTGTGCACCTTTTTAACACTTCATCCATTCATCCAAGAGCAGTATTTCCGTCAGGAAGTGTTTATCGAATTGAACCAGGTGTTCGAAAATGACCACCAAACAAGAGCAGTAATCTCTGTGAAACATGAACGCTGATACTTTTGGCAGTTTTCCAGGACACGGTAGTGAGAAGTGCGAGGACCTTCACACCTGATTATCAGTACAGACTCAATTAGCACACCTGTAGTGTAACCTGGAGTGAACGTCACTTTAACCACTTTAACACTGGAGCTGTTCGAGTGACATTTTGCCACGTAACTTCACTCGCTTCTTGTCATTTGATGCATGCAGGATACTTTCCGCTAAACTTAGCCTCTATATATATATAGAGGGGGGGGGGGGGGGGGGGCTATTAGTCCACATGTCAGACCCAGCTGTTAGAGAAACCGTGCAGATGGTCAATGTCAGAGTGAGGAGCTGACACAGCAGGACATGTTAGCACACAGGGAACGCAAGCCTCCTACTGAGAGAAACAAAACAACATGTGCCCCAAAACACAGCCCTGAGGTACACCGCTCGACAATCCTGCAGAGTTCAGCTGCATCCTTAAATACATCTTTCTGAGATAATTCAAGTTGAATGATGAATATTAGATGCAAAACTGTCAGGTCAGTGCTGTAAGTACACTTCACTGGGTTGGGCCTTAACAGTCAGGATAAGCTTTCCTGACACATCTCTGTTAATTAACGTCGCCGGAGGACGTCTTTATTAATGATGATTGATTCACTCATTGTCGTTAAGGTACAAATTCGCTGTATTAGATACGCCTCATTTTAATTACAAAAAAAAAAAAAAGATTGTTTTGAAACTGTTGTAGGGGGCGTGGCCACACATGTTGTGCCTTATAAGTGTGCTAGGAACTCATTGCTTTTCTGTTGTTCTGAGATCCAATTTCAAACAGGCTATGTCACTTAAACAAGGATCGTATTAAGATGATCTACGCAAAAATAATAATAATAATAATAATAATAATAAAAGATTTTAAAATGAATAAGAATAAATTCATAAATAAACATTTACATTTGAAACACAAATGAAATGCAGAGCGGATTTCTAGAATTTTCAAGTAATGGGGTTTTGGGGTTTGTTTTTTTTTTTCAGAACGTTTGAATTCTTAATAATGAAATTACATAACGTTTGTCACGAATTCGGAGGACGGTGGATTTAAGCGCAGGCGTAACCTTTATTAAAATCCAGAATTTTCCGACAGAATCGCGGTCGAAAGCAGGCAAAAGTCCAAGGATCAGACAATACAGGAAAAACAGGAATAAACACAAGAAAGCAGAAAGGTCGAAACCAAGAAAGCACTCAGGAAATAACGCTGAGAGTTGTTAACTGTTAAGATGGCTAAGACCTCGCCAAGAACAGCAATGGCTGAGTTGTTTAAATACACAAAGTTCACTGAAGATAAACAGGAAACAGGTGTGTTAGTGTTTAGAGAGTTACGTGTGTCGTAAAGTCCGGGTTGGATTCGGGTCAGGACGAGGAGTGATGGCCCGTGGGCCGGCAGAGGAACCGGACGTGACAAAACTGAACGTTTTGAATTAAACGTATTTCAGCAATCAGAGAGTCACGTTTTAAAATTCAAATGGGGTTCACGAAGTCAATAATTCAGATTCAGATATTCAGAAACCTTTATTCAGGTTGCTCAGAAAAAGACAAAGCCAATAATAAGACACAATATGACCAAAAGTATGTGGACACCTGATCATCACACCCATATGAGGTTCTTCTCCAAACTGTTACCACAAAGTTGGAAGCACACAAATGTATAGAATTTCTTTGTATATCCCTTCACTGGAACTAAGAGGCCCAAACATGATCCAGCATGGCAGTGCTCCTGTGCACAAACCGAGCTCCATGAAGACGTCGTGTGTGAAGGTTGGAAGAAGGTAGAAGATCTCGAGTGAACGCCACTGAACACCTTAGGGATGAACTGGAACTGGAGCCTCCTTACATCAACATCAGCGCCCGACCTCAACCTCACTAACGCTCTCGTACCTGAATGATCACAAATCCCAACAGCCACGCCCTAAAATCTAGCAGAAAGCCTTCCCGGAAGACAGAGTGGAGCGCATTCTAACAGCAAAAGGGGAATAACTACTCAGAGAACTTAAATCAGATCCAAGTCATGATTTTCATACCGTGGCTCACAGCGCATTGTAATATCTTTTCTTTTCATTTTTTAAACACATTTCTGGCAACAAGCTTCACAATCCGGCTCTATGCACGTCTTTGTGTACATACTTCTGTATGCTAGCACTAGCACTAGCACTAAAGCAAACTGTTGGACACAGTCAGATAGACCAAGTCGTAGTCACAGCTAATGGCCTCGGCATACTTCAAGTGGAGACGACGTTCTGCTGGCTTCCACATGCGAAGCTTTCACTCGCTGTGTCCTACGCATGACAAAAGGACAGCTGGGTGAACTCTGTGGCCGTATACGCTGCATGATCAAGCCTCTAACTGGTTCAAGAAACACACCAGATTCTCTAGCAAAAGCTAGAAGTCTGTCTTGACTTGACTATGAACTGTAACTAGACTTGTATTTGCGTATCTATCTATATATTTAGAGACTCGGACAGCGACTTGGACGTTGGTCTGATGCGTAAATCAATAAATAATTGTTTCCTTGGACTTGAAACTCCACTTGGACTTGAGCTTAAGTGCCCTGACTACAGCGCTGCTTCTACTTCAGGCACTTCAGGCAGTAAATAATACTGAAAACGGTATTGACCTTCACCGAACACACAATTCTGCCTCACAGTTTGTTGAGGAAATGAACATGCCTTCATAACGTAGTGACTCACTATGAGCCAAGATGAAGATTTTTGGGCTCTTCACACATTTATACAACTGAGCAGTTGAGAGTTAAGGGCCTTGCTCAAGGGCCCGACAGAGGCAGCTTGGCAGTGCTGGGATTTGAACTCACGACCTTCTGAGCACACGTCCACCTTCTTAATCTCTGAGCCACCACTTCCCCCTAAATTATTCATAATAACTGGACTCTAACCTTCATTTCTCAGTTAAGTGACAATAGGTTTTGCTGCCTATGTCAGGTTTTTAAAAAAAAATTTTTGTTAGACTATTCCCTTCATTCTTCTATTCCGTTGGTTCAAAGGTATTTAGGATGAATATCAGAGCCAGATGTGTAATATTAGAGTTGAAATTCACTGTACAGCGCTGCCAGGCATTGGCCAGGCTCAGAACTCTGGCATCCTCACTGCACGTACTGTTATTGAAAGCCAATAGGTTGTTATAGAGATCGTGTCAAAAGCGCAGGAATCATGTGACTTTAACACACACACACGTACACACACACACACACACACACACACACACAAAAAAAAAAAAAAAAAAAAAAAAAAAAGAGAGAGAGAGCACTGAATAGATTTTCTGCAATCGGTGCTAGATTACAGAGAACTGGGTCATTCAAATCCAAACATGTTATCGATTGCATCACAATGTGTCAGGACAAGCTGATAAACTCCCGCACGTGAGCGATCGATCCTTTACAAATGAGCGTCACACGCAGTATTAACATAACCTTGCATTGAAAGTGAAATCGAGTAGCCGAACTGGCCTCGTCTCAAACTGCAAAGAAAAGAAAAGAAAAGAAAGTATCAGTCTGGGGGGAAAAAAAAAAAAAACGACTAACTAAACCGAGTGAAAGTTTAAGGTTGTAAAAAAAACTTTCAAAAATGAAGCAGAAATGGTCACTCTGCATGACAGCTGTGATTATAACCTCTCAGCAACCGCAAGCATCAATTCATCATGGTCTCGTGTTCAGTGTGTGGAAGGAGAGGCCTGAGTCGCAGAGAGACACTGCAGAAAGATTAACGGCTCTTACTGGAGAGCCGGGTTTATCTGAAGCGCACGGATAATGCACCTAAAGCGCAATGAGAGACAGCTGGGAGTGTCTTAACTCATCATTCATAAGTCGGGCCGAATCAATGATATTGACTGGGCTGCATCCTACAGGCTGTTCCATTAGTGTGTGTGTGTGTGTGTGTGTGTGTGTGGTCCCGAAAGATTGGAGAAAAAATGGCAGTGGTTTGTACACAGAGTGCCGTCCTCTCTCACTTCACAACAAGCCTCTAAACAGACCGTGTTCTGCCTCGCACATCAGACAGAAAACAGAGGAGAGGAGAAGAGAGGAGAGAAGACAGAGAAAGAGACCCATGAGAAGAGAAGAGAACAGAAGAGAGAACGGGGAAGGGGAAAGAAGAAAAAGAGAGGAGAAGACAGAAAGAGATGAGAAGAGAAAACGAGAGAAGGGAGGAAAAGATAACGGAAAATCAGAGAACAGAAGAAGAGGAGAGAGCGGGAGAGAAGACAGCACAAAAAGAAAACGAAGAGACGAAGAGAAGAGAAAACGGAAAGAAGTGAAGCGAACGAAAAGAACGGAAAATAGAACGAAGAGCTGAGAAAAGACAAAAAGAAGAGAACAGAAGAGAGTGAGAATGAAGAAGAGTGTGTGGTGTGAAAGCGCGAGAGAGAGAGAGAGAGATAAAGAAAGGAGGACGCATGTGTCTTTAAGAGAACGTTCTGTTTCTAATTCACACTTCGGTACACCATAGCACAGAATGAGGTCACCACGAATCAAGAACAAAACAAGAGGAGAAGAGTGAGACAGCGAGCGTGAGACAGGCAGAGAGAGTGAGACAGAGAGAGAAATACAACTTGCACTGTAAACTGGGTCCCATCAAATCACATCACACACACACACACACACACACACACACACTTTAAAAAAAACTATAAAAAGTCAAATATATATATACGTTTTAAGAAATTATTTTTATTTTTAATTGTATAAATGTAAAATGTCTGAATGCATCTGAATATTTCTGAGTCTTTAACAGCGAGAGGGAACGTCACCTGTCGCACAACGCTGCACTGAAAACTGTCTCACTTTCTCAAGCAGAGGAATTGTTCAAATCGTGAGCACGTTTCATCAGTGTGAGCACAGGAATGTTTTATCTGGCTCAATTTTCCATGTCTTAGTCGACTCGGGACGCAAACATGACACCCAGACACCCACTACAACATTACTACCAAAAAAACCCCAAGCATTTATTATATAACATGACATGCATCCGTGCTCTTCTAATATATCAAATAACACCAGGATCATCCATCCATCCATTCATTTTCCATACCGCTTATCCTACACAGGGTAGCGGGGAGCCTGGAGCCTATCCCGGGGACTCGGGGGATGCCCTGGACGGGGTGTCAACTCATCGCAGGGCACAATCACACACAGCGGACAATTTGGAAACGCCAATCAGCGTACAGCGCATGTCTCTGGACCGAGGGAGGAAACCGGAGTACACGGAGGAAACCCCTGAAGCACGGGGAGAACATGCGCACTGAAATGGTTAAGTAGTAAAATTTGTTATATTACACAGTGTAAAACATAACAGTCGTATGTGGTGCCGTGGACTCTACGTACTGCGGAGAGAGAGTGTGTGTGTGTGTGTGTGTGTGTGTGTGTGTGAAGGTGTGAAGAACGGCAGTGGTGGCTTGACAGTTAAGTCTCTGAGTTACTGATCGGAAGGTCGGGAACTGCCAAGCTGCCCCTGTTTAACCCTCTCTGCTCCTGTTTAACCCTCTCTGCCCCTGTTTAACCCTCTCTGCCCCTGTTTAACCCTCTCTGCTCCTGTTTAACCCTCTCTGCCCCTGTTTAACCCTCTCTGCTCTTGTTTAACCCTCTCTGCTCCTGTTTAACCCTCTCTGCTCCTGTTTAACCCTCTCTGCTCCTGTTTAGCCCTCTCTGCCCCTGTTCAGCCCCTCTCTGCTCCTGTTTAACCCTCTCTGCTCCTGTTCAACCCCTCTCTGCCCCTGTTTAACCCTCTCTGCCCCTGTTTAACCCTCTCTGCCCCTGTTTAACCCTCTCTGCCCCTGTTTAGCCC
>JANDJT010000141.1:17725593-17747532 GCA_024331685.1 Stegophilus panzeri | reverse complement strand
GGGGCGCTGTATCATGGCTGACCCTGCACTCTGACCCCAACTTCCTGACATGCTGGGATATGCGAAGAAAAGAATTTGACTGTGCTGTAATGTATACGTGATTAATAAAGACTCGTTAAGAACGTGAAAGTTCATCATTGAAAACTAGAAAATTTAGCCAAAACATTTCGGGAAATTTAGCGAAACACTTCAGAGAGTGAGATGCATTCTGACAGCTCTAACAAACAACAAATCAACGCTGTCCTAACAAACTTTCAACACGCACACACACACACCCACACTGTAAACTGTAAACTGTCTAGCATCACCACAGAAACCACCAGTTCTACTTCCACAGAGCTCCACACACACGCCACACACACGCCAGCCAGCCACACGTACCACAGAGGCGGAGCTGCAGCTCAGGAACCGGCGCAGGACATGACCACAGTTAACACTCAACCAAGTGACCCGCACGCACACACACACACACACACACACACACACACACACACAACCTGTGATTATATAAGACCACACAACTACTGCGCCTTGGCCCAACGAGAGCTGTATTTTGCAAAAGTAAGTGTGTGTGTGTGTGTGTGTGTGTGTGTGTGTGTGTGTGTGTGTGATACATTCACATCACGATACACATTTTTTGGACATTGTTTGTATAGTCAGGTGTGACATCACTGTTACTCGATATAACAAGTACCTGTTACATTTTTTTCTCCCGATGATATCACTTTATTTCTCTCTTTTACTTAATCAAGACTCATTCTAAATCTGAACGTTGCTATAGTAACAGCTCACACAGGGCAGACGCTCCACGTAATCTAACCCTAATAATGAACAGATTAAAAACATGTCGCTTTCATTGTGAACGAGAGCTGGCGACTTCCAACGCTGTGGGCGTGTCCGGCCGACCGAAGTGAAGTTGAGAAAAGTTCAACTTTATGCAAATTTGGAGCGACTCGCTCGGTGCAGCGACTACCAACGGGACTGAAGACAGAAGAGCGCACGCGGGCCGTGATCCGCCATGCTGCCTGCGAGCCCGAATTGTTTCGAAGACCCAGACGCTCGCGCTTTCGCCGCAGATAGGCGGCCGCGATGGCAAAGAACGCGCACTGCTTCTCCTTCAACTCGTACGATATGATGCACAAACGCTCTCGCTCCAGAATGTCTCAGCCAATCAAAAGTGGAATGCTAGTTGCGCCACCCACTGGCAACCAGCAGTAGTATCGACGCCTACTGGCGACTTCACAGTACAGTGACCGGTGACAATAAAAAAAACCGTATGTGCTCGATTTCTGTAAAGAGATTTCACATTTATGGAAGGAGTCTCCAGTGTCAGAACTTTGTAGCAGTCAGAGGTAAAGCTGTAACGTTTCAGACATCTTCAGAACAGTCACGACTAGCTGTGGGGTTTTTTTGGTCTTATTAACTTAAAAGAGAGAAAAGAGAGGCAGGTGAGGGAACGACTGTTTATAGCTGCTATAACGTAAGTGAGAACAGGAACTAACTTATTTCACGGATGTTCCACAACATTAACTGTAACTTTATATGAATAAAAACTCTGATATGTCATTCAATCCATCCATCCATCTTCTATATCGCTTCTCCTTCAGGGTCCCGGGGAACCTATCCCAGGGAGCTTGGGGTACAAGGCGGGGTACACCCTGGACGAGGTTCCAATCCGTCACAGGGCACACTCATACACTACGGACACTTCGGAAATGCCAATCAGCCTACCATGCATGTCTTTGGACATGGGGGAGGAAACCGGAGAACCCGGAGGAAACCCCCGCAGCACGGGGAGAACATGCAAACTCCGCACACACAGGGAATCAAATGGCGGGAATCGAACCCCTAACCCTGGCGGTGTGAGGCGAACACGCTAACCGCTAAGCCTACGTGCGCACATGCCAGTCGATAATAAATAAAAAATTGAATTGCTGTGGTATAAGAGACATGAAACACTTGGTGATGTGGACTATTACAGGAAAATAATCAGCTTCGAGGTGGTAACAGTAACTCCGCTTCATTTACACCAACCCATCGCTGACTACTTTCATTTAACAGCATGACATGGAGTGTTTGATTCTTGACTTATCAGCACCACGAGGCTCAAATCATGCTGCAATCACAAACCAGCCTTGAAAAAAGCAGAAGTGAAAATTTCTACAACTTTTCCACTTGTTTGGTGTCTCATTGCTACCAGTACACAAACCCATGACTTGCTCACGTACAGTGCGTGGACTTTCCGAGAGTTGCCCGGTGCTCATCACATCGATCGGACTTCCTTTCTTCAGGAAACGGACGATCATTAATGGACTAATGGACTGTTTCACCGTGTTAGGACTTTTTATGAAACTTTCATCTTAAACTTTCAAAGTTATGAAACTTTTATGAAACTGTCTTCTGTGAGGAACCATATAAAGTACAGCCGGGTGATCAAACAAAGTTTTTGCTGATGATGCCATTTCATTGTGGAAAATTCTGAAATGCCGTGATAAATTCATTGCAGGTGCATGGATAATGCTCAGTGCAGATCATTGGAAAGCAGCCGCCCAATCAGCTCCTGATTTTGGAGGTTACGTCGCACGGATCCTTCTTTCGGTATGCACGATGGGATCGTTCTGTTCGACGGACCAAACAGTAACTCCAATTACAACTCCAAGACCGTACAGGATTTCGCAGAGGGGTTTTTTCTGTGTGTTTTTTTGCGTTTGTTGCGGCCAAACATGCTCGATTTTGCTGCTGCTTTTTTCTAAATTTGTCATGCAATTTGCAGATTTTTTTATTCCGGAAACTACTTGAATCGGCGAAATCGCAATTGCACGGATTTTCATTTTGCACGCTCGTTCGCAGCGATGTTTGTTGGTAAATGCGACCGTTTAAGCTGTACTCATGTTCTCAAAGAGGGCTTTGGCTGAATGCGAGTTGTGATGACGTCACATGACACGCGTCTCGGCCCGAATCTGCTGTAATTTTGAGGTTTCCGTGTGATTCTGAGTTTAGTTTAGTACGTTTAGTGAGAACTGCTTGTCTCGTAGCAGACACGTTTGCTTTCGTATTCGTGTTCTTGGTTTCGCAGGCTAGGTGGTGCACTGCTCATGCTGCTGATTGATATATACAGATGAACTGGTTTTGGTCTGCCATTCCCTGTTATTATGTAAAGAATGGAGATTTCGATATGTTACTCAGCCTTTTAGTTGGAGTAATTCATACTACAACCATTCAGAGGGTCTACTTTAGAAGTAGGAGTAGGCCAGGTTTTCATTTCAAGTTATATACTCTATGGTATTGTACTGAATCTTGAACGTAAAGCCACAAAGTGCAAAGCCGTGATCACTGGGTTAAGGGGCTGGAAGTTAGCCGTTTTAACAATTACAATTAACAAGCTCGTGAAATCGGATGTAGCTAATTTATGCAACTTGGGATAGTGAATAAATATGTGTCGTGCTTATTGCACTCAGTGTTGCCAGATTAGAGACTTAATCTGGTATGCCATGACTGAACGCCGTCAGAGACAGTGCCTGCTGCCTCTCAGCCAATCAAATAAAAGAGAGGAGGCGGGACTTACACACCACTATCTCCCCTCCAAACATGACGCCCCACGAAGACCATAATGCTATAATTATCTGTTTATTCGTTACAGTGCGAAAAAGAAATATCATTATAGTGTATTATTATTATTATTATTATTATTATACTGTGGCAGTATTTTAGAAATATATATATATATATATATATATATATTATGATCCAGTAATGATTGACATGGTTTTATTTTGGCCACATTGTTCAACTCTAATAAAATCAAATATTGGGATAATATTGTGAGCTGTGATAAAAAATTTAAAAAAAAACGTTGGTAGTTATGGTGATTTGGAAACTTCACTGTACGCTGACACTTGCTTACAGCGTGCGTGTTACCGTGGTTACCCTGATTTATGAGCTATTGGTCACCATCTCTCTGTCTGCCCGGCATGTTTCGACCAGACAACGGGCGCCTTTGTGGAAAAGTCCGGAAGCTAGAAGAGATTGAATATTAGCTGGCGGTGATTGGGATCTGAGTGCCACCCCTTGCAGCGCTGTGTGAGAGGGGGTGATGGGAGATCTCTTGTCACTGGGTGTTCTGTTTAGTCTGCCCCGATCCGCTCAGGACAGACAAATCACACCAAGAACAAAGACACGACAGAGAGACAGAAAGAGAGAGAGGGGGAGAGGATAAGGGCAAGAATCGAAGATAAAGACCATCCTTCACATCACTAGTAACCCTATCTCTCATCATCTGAGGCCTCACACACACACACACACACACACACACACAGGTTTAATGTTTGGAGGACGCTGATGCCAGGAGACGCATAAGAGACAGACAGTGCTTAGGAACCTTCCCGCTAAGTTAGTAAGCTAGGCCTTAAGTTGGTGGGTGTGGCCTCTGTGCCTCAGTCCCAGATTGGGAGGTGTGGCTTCATGTGAATCACACGGGGCCACCCTGAAACAGCTCTGACTCCCCATCACTGGTGGGTTTTTTATGAATGTATGTTGCGTACATCGAGTTTTTGATCATGTATCAACACGTACACAACATCTCATCTCACACACCTGGCGCCAGTTCCTGGAAAAGTTCAGCATCTCTGCCAGGTACTTTACTTTCAGTTTTCCAGTTGGGAAAGAAAAGCTTCACACATTGGAAGAATTGTGTGGCTATGGGAGAAAGAACAGGAGTAAAATAATGAGGCAAACAAAAGGTGCAGCTGAAGCGGGGGATAAGCTCCAGCATGCCAGAGTGACTCGAGTCGAGTCCAGACTTGTTTTCCAAAGTTGTTAATGCACACAAACATCTGCCAGTAAGGGTTGTTTTTTTTTTTACAGCTCCAGACTTGAGGAATGTGTGTGTGGTAGGACCTGAATACTTAAATGTTGTTAAGGAGATCAAATGTCTGTCTGGTATAATTTGTCAATAATTGTGGTTTATTTTCGCAGAAAGACGCAATTTGATTGACACGGTAGACCTTGTATGGGGGGGTTGGTTAACACGTTTGCCAGGGTTGGAGGTTCGATTCACATCTCCGCCCTGCAACCTTGTATGTTCTCCCTGTGCTTCGGAGATTTCCCCCAGGGTACTCCGGTTTCCTCGCCCAGTCCAAAGACATGCCTTATAGGCTTATTGACATCTCTAAATTGTCCGCAGTGCATGAATGGGTGTGTGAGTGCGTGTGTGTGTGTGTGTGTGTGTGTGTGTGCCCAGCGTAAATCCCTGTTATCGCTATGAGGAAACGTTTTCCATGCAAACTTCCTGTTTGATGTGCTGTTTGCACTCTAAACTATATGTATGAAGCTAGAAATCTGTAGAGTTAGCATACTCACAAAGTGAGTGATTTGCACCCTACAGCTGTACAAAATAGTGTCGTATTCATGACCATGCTTGTTTCCCGATAGCACGGGGGACATCTTTGATTTAACAAACCGATAATCTTCTGGAACCTTAATATCGTCTGAGTGATATCAATACAGCGATGTATCGGTCAAGTTTTGAGCGATGTGTGCAGAAGGCTTCACCCGAGGGGCTCCGACGGAGGCGGATCTTCATGCGCAGGGGGAGAACGGAGAAATAAAAACCAGGGCAGGAAGAAGAGGGACCATGTGGATCGAAAGGCGGGAAGAGAAGCAGGAGCCAGGTCGACTTAATACGGCAGAGTTCTCTGAGAACTAAAGAACGTCGGCGTTGTAAACACACACGAACCAGGGGCAGATGCATATTTGCAGCACTAGTCAGGTGTAGGTGCAGTGAGATAATTGCAGGTCTTGGGCACTTTCCTGATGACTGGAATCCTCTCACTTGTCGTAGGGAGGAGACACGGCGGCTTCCTCTGCCCTCAGGTCCTCAAATCGTGTCCCCCGTCCTCCTTGCAGGATCGCTCCTCGCATTCTCACACACACTCAACACAAGCCTCAGGTCGTGTCCTTGCTCAGACCTGTCTCACCACTTGAAACGGGTTCTGGAACATGTGTTTGGGTTACCAGATCTGCACCACAAAAGCAGCCCAAATTGGACCAGCAGTATTAGTGCTTCGTTCGAGGTGAAGTTCTGTAGCGTGTAATTCCGGTAACAGCCACCAAAAGCGCCACTTCAACTTGGGGTAGTCTTCTCAACTACCCGTTCCTTCCCAAGTCTACGCAGTGACGTCAAATCAAGATGGCCGCTCACACCGCGAACTGCGTAACGTACCCCTTCTCTGCTTTTAAATGAGTTTAAAGCAGTATTTGCCGACACGCTACGTGGTTAAATCTATAACACTGACCATGCTCATCGCTGCTTCAAGAAGGTTGAGGTAGCTTGTTGATAATGCTACTCGCTATTGTCTACTCGTGCTGCAATGTCAGTCCGACATGTTGCACGGACGTTTAAAGGTTACTATAGTAGAGCAGAACTAATAGCCACTCAAGCCTGAGAGTATAAAAGTGCACTCAAGTTAGCGTTTTTATGAGCGGTACGTGCTCTGACAGAACAAAAAATAGACAGACTTTTCGCGGAGGCGTCCACGAGCAACGTACCGAGGCGGGAAAAGACAATATTATAACTAGCACGTGACTATTTACCACGTAAATTAGACTTTTTAAATCGAATTTTTGTTTTAAGAGGAATCCGCATCGACACGTGCATCAAATGACATGGGAATTATGTGAAAAAATTCAAGCTAATACTCTTTTGTGCCACCTATTTTCAATAAACAATGCGCAACTTAAATAATTAAGCACTGATTTACACCTGGTTTTGAACCGCAAAAAAAAAAAAAAAAAAACAACGGGTGAAGATAATTTCCCAAATTTCAGAACATCGAGTGGTGTATATATATATAATCAGCCACACTTCCCATTTCCCCAGCTTTTATTCAGCGACTTCTCACTTTTTACACGATCCCCCCTCATGAATATTCATGAAGGGAAGAAGCGCACTTCATGTACGGTGCATAAATTGCGTGTTTAGGCTTGTACACCTAAATTATACCTAAAAACAGGTACAAGCAGCTTTATACATCTGGCCTTGGGAAAAATACTGTGTGTGTGTGTGTGTGTGTGTTACTGTTGTGAACCCATTCAAAGGGCAAGTAAGAGCAAATGTTGAAGGCATGTACAGAGATAATGATATGCTATCAATCTTTTTCTGCAGCTTTTCACGGTTGAGCTAATGTCTCATTTGAAAGACACGATCGCAAGAGTTTAACCTCGACTGCTTTTTGATTCTGACTCTTCGGACTACTGATTATGGGAGAGGGTGAAGTACGGCAAACGTGCTAACGTTCATAAAACGTCACGAAGGTGAGACTGTGTATGTGGGGAATGACGGAGGGGGGAGGCGACGGTGTGAAGCCTCACTGTACCGCCTCTCTCAGACATGTTTATAATGGAGAGGTGTGGGATTTTACCTCAAATTATTACCCGTGAAGTAGACGTGAGTCAATATTTGGTTGGCTGAGACGATAAGCAGACATGATAACAATTTGTGAAGAGAAAAATTCCTTCTAAGCAAAAACAAACAATCACATAGTTTTGTTCTGTAAAATGTATTTTTACTTAACATGTTTATTGTAGCGGGGACGGTGGCTTAGTACATTTTCCTTGCACCTCCATGGTTTGGGGTTCGATTCCTGCGTCTGCCCTTCGAGCGCGGAGCCTTGGGGGTTTCCTCCGGGTACTCCGGTTTCCACGCCGGTCCAAAAACATGCGTTGTAGGCTGACTGGTGTTTCCAAATTGTCCGTAACGTGTGATTGTGTGTGTGATTGTGCCCTGCAATGGATTGGCACCTCGTCCAGGGCGTCCCCCGCCTCGTGCCCCGAGTCCACTGGGATAGGCACCAAGCTCCCCGTGACCCTGTGTATTATAAGCGGTACAGAAAATGGATAGATGGATTGATATTATTTCTTTTCTACCATCCACTTTATTAGGAACACCTATACACGTGCACGTTCACGCAGTTATCTTATCAGCCAAACATGTGGCGCAGCAGAGCAGCGCAAAAAAGAAACAATCATGCAGATACAGGCCAAGAGCTTCAGGTAATGTTCACGTGAAACATCAGAATGAAGAATTAGTCTGATCTCTGTGACTTTGATCACGGCATGGTTGTTGGTACCAGAAGGGCTGGTTTGAGTGTTTCAGAGACTGCTGATCTCCTGGGACTTTCACACACAAGTCTCTAGAGTTTACACAGAATGGTTCGAGAGAGAGAAGAAAAAAAAAACACACTGAGTGAGCAACAGATCTGTGGGTGGAAACACCTTGTTGATAAGAGAGGGTCAGAGGAAAATGGTTCGCGCTACCAGGAAGGATATAGTAACTCATATAATCACTCTTTACAACCGTGGTGAACAGAAAAACATCTCAGCATCAAACGAACAAAACATCCAACCTTGAGGTGGATAGGCAACAAGAGAAGAAGACCACATCAGGTTCCACTCCTGTCAGGAACAGGAATCTGACAATAATTTTTTTTTTTTTTAATTAAATAACAATACATCATACTTTTTTTTTCCATTTCCAGTTACTTTTAATGTTGCAGAACATCCACGAAACAAGTTCGCTCCTGCTAGGAGCTCGTCATAAATACTCAGAAACCGCGACGTGTACAGTAATCTCTTCAGTCCTGAAGACGTGTTAGAAAACTCCTGGAAATTGGAAACTCCTTCCTTAAGTGATGAATAAACGTCTCAGAAAGCATAGCATCCACCACTGTTGTTACCACAGAAAAGACGACGTATTAGAACGAGCGCGTACAGCGAAAAGTTAATTACATAAGAGTCAGAGTCAAAGGTCGTGTCGATCGCACCGGTCGAGTTGAGAGCGAGTGTGTAGGCAGGCTCTGACATGCTCAGACCTGTTTGCGACTCGTCGTCTTGCTCCTCACATCAATGAAAACATAAACTCTGACACAGAGACACACCTTGAAAACACTCAAACACTTCGGTCAACTCCAGTGTGTCGTGCCGTGTGTTGGGATGTGCGTCTGGAATAAAAATTCCACGATAGAAAGGGGGATAGAACGCGAGAAGGGAAACGGACGAGACATTTCCTTCAGTCCGGAATATTCCTGTTTCTGATCTCTGGGTTAGATGGAAGATTAATCATTCACCATATCAGGTTCCCTCTCTCACTTCTCACCCTTCCTTACTCAGTCTGTATCGTCTAGACGTGCCTCTTTGATGTCTCGGGACTTTCCTGACCTTTCGTCCACTTCCTGGCGTGATCTACTAAATCTACCTTAATGCAAATATCAGAGTCATATAAACATTTAAAGGTGTGGTCAGGGATTTTTTTTTTTTTTTTAAATCAGAACACTGCGACTAATATTAGTCGAACTTTTCTGCTCACGTTCCAGCAGCTTCGATAAAAAATATTTTCTCCGTTACCGGATGAAACGTTGTGGCACGTGATGCTATACATGGGAGACAAAAACACACGAGGTGGACCACCTGCATGCATGCGACCAATCAGGACAAGGAGGAGGTTCTACTCACCTGTCAATCATGTTGTCTGCGTATTGAGACAGCTCTGCCTCTTGGACTAGTTCAGGCCTTGTACTTGTACTTATTCTTGTACTCATTCAAAAATAAGAAGCTGGTAGGGTTTATATTGGACTTATTAATGTCAACAAAGAAAGAACAAATATAAATGTCATTGTTGGCAAATTGCTGTGGGATGAAGACGAATAAGTAAACGTACTGGATGTGTCTTTATAGGAAAATAAACCATTGTGGTGGTCCTCTTTATAGACCTTGCATTTCATAGAAAAAATGACAACTTGTATGTTATGGGGTTTTTTTTGAGGTTAGGAGACTTGGATATGAACCAAAAGTAACCAAAAGTAATAAAGAAATCAAATATTTTTGTCCAGATGGTATGAGCTTCATCGGCACAAGTAACATCAGTGACCTCTGTGACCTCTGATCTGAACTGGGCATCACCTTTCAGGCTCGTCCTGCATTTGATTCCTTACGAACCACAACAAATTTAAGTGCCGTGTTCCCAGTTACACACACACACACACACACACAGACACACACACAGATTCTGCCAAGCTTGAAAACGAGAGCCAGCACGGGTGAGTGATCTCAGAATGTCCAAGGGCCTTCACATACAATGCACCTTGTTGTTCAGCGTTGTTCTCCGGAGGCCTGCGGCGCTTTTTACCAACACAGCAGGCATTTCTGAGACAGATCTGCATTCGGAGCCTTGCTCGCTCCAGTTCTGCGGATTTATTAAAAGGAGGATCGGAATGCCACGGTATGAATACGCCATTCACGACCCACGCTAAACGCCCGAGAAGACAAATGAACTGTAACGAGCTACGGAATGGCCATGTCGGTCTGGATGCATGGTACTGTCACACAGATTCTCACGGCTGAATGTTTTAGTTGTCTGACTAGTATATTCACGTCCTCTACATTGTGTACCCGATCCTGCTACGAGAAACCCCAAAGGCTTAGAGGAGATCCAGATTAGCTGGCTCAAAGTGCGCTAGGTAAGCCCTGGACCTAACGTTACACATCCAAATGGGGTCACGTGTCAACTTGGTTATGATTCGATTCCATGGAAACGTCGCGCTACGGTATTAACGTCAGATGTTGAAACTTTTTCACAGCACTCACAAAGGTCACAGGTTGTGACACAAAACTGACATTTCTCAATACAGTGGAACCCATGGAAATTCAGTGTAATGTGTAATTACAGTCAAATGTTCATCATATGAAGGCTATTTTTAGTCATTTAACAACACGTGAGGGAAATGTTGATATTCCCATTGGCTCGGTGATATTTCCACTGTCATTGTTTACACTGTCTAGATAACAGACTTACCAGCTATGTGCTAGATAGTCAAATTATTTGCCTCGGTCGTTAGCTTGCTTGCATGCTTCGGTAGCCACATTCCACGTGTCGTCTAGTTCTCATGACTTAAATCGCTGAGAAATAACAACATTTTAACGCACCTTTTTTAACGTCCTCTTGCACCATTAACCCGTTTCCCTCGGGGTAATTCCTGTGGCCATATTCAGGGGTGTTGTAATACATCATTGCTGCAAAAGCTACAAACTTCAAGTGGCTTTTAGACAGACAATCTAATTTTTTCATCTGTTGATGAAGGGTAATGTAACTTTTTATGATAGATATGACACAGGGTTACTGTGTTACTTGGGCAAGTGTGCGCCAATTAAAAGACAATTTGCACGCTCCTTGCTGTACTGAAAGATGCCAGTTGGGGACAGCGCATTTACTCTTCGCGCTCTGACGATTTTAATATTGGTTAATAATAAATAATGTCCAAGTGGACTTTTCGATTTTTCAAGCATTTTTACAGATGTGATGCAGACATGCACTTCTTGCATAGTTGCAAAACCTTTTTTTTTTTTTCTTTTTTTTTTTTGCGCATAGCTGTTGGCAGTTTGCAACATCCTTATCATAGTAGCACTATCAAGGATGGGTTCCTTTTGGGTCCTAATGCCTCTCAAGGCTTTGGGATGTCTGCCTTGCCGTCGTCACCTCTGGCTTGCTCATTAAGGATAAATCTGAACCTATATCCAGATATCTGTGAAGCTGCTTTGTGACAATGTCCATTGGTAAACGTGCTGTATAAGTAAAATGGAATTGAATTGAATTATTGCTGAAATTTAACACGTATTAGTCCCTTTCTCGAGTCCAAATCAGAGCAAAATTGATACTTGTGGTTTGTTTCTTTGATTTATTTTCTATACATTATAGGAGAATTCTATAAAAATTTCTCCAGCATTTCTCCAGCTCTACAGCTCCGTCCTTTGTCTCGGTATAGCAGCTGACATCTACAAAAAAAAAAAAACACAACGCTGCAGTCCTAAACATGTGGCATGTTTGGTTTACTTCATGCAGTCGAGTCCATTCAGAGTCAAATCCCTGTCTCGGCGAGTTCACTTGGAAGCGGAACGAGACCACATCGCTCAGATGCTCTCGGACCAGTGTTTGTGTTCTCACCTGCCTACAGATCCACACTGATTTGAAGAACAACACCAGGGTTCCATTCAAACCAACTAAATCCTGCCTATGTGAAAGCATGCTATTTAGACCGATGAATGGAAATCGAAACACTGTTCTGAGAGTCGAGGGGAAGTTAAAAGCAGTATTGAAACACAGACGTGTGATTAAACCAGCAGTGATGCTAGCATCTTGAACCCCACCTGAACGCTTATCATGCAGTAAACATTATGAATTATTGAGTAATTACGCTATCTCCGCTAGTCATTAGATCGAGGAAGGTACGTGCGGATGGATCCTGGGAGTTTAAGTGGTTTAACTGACTACAGGTCAATGTCATCAGAAGTTTGGCTTCTGGCGTAACCGGTCGCTTAGGTGACTACAAAAAAAAAAAAAAAAAAGAGGAAGTAATGTAGCTGGAAAAAAGGAAACAAAATGCGTGTCACACTCGGCATAGTGGCATACAACGGATGATCCCCTTCCTTTATAACGTCAGTGGTCATTAGATCATGACTCACGTCTTTACTTGGTGTGATGGAGAAAGCACTGAACTGCCTCCGGACTGACATTGTGCTTTATCATGGTGAGCATGCAAATCTCCATCATACCATGTGGACTGATAAAAGTGCATCAGTGAGTCAAGACTCCAGACACCGTGGCACTACGGGGTATATGGGGCAAAATCACTACAGCACTGACGAAGGGTTTGGATGGCGGCCAATCAGCGCGTCAGCAAGGGTGCTTCCTTTCTGCTGACAGTCATGCCATAGTGTTAGTGGTAGCTCGGTGGTCAAAACGGTGGCCTACTAACCACAAGGTCATGAGTTCAAATCCCAGCACTGCCAAGCTACCACTTCTAATCCCTTGAGCAAAGCCCTTAACCCTCAACTGCTCAGTTATATAAAATGAGATAAATGTAAGTCGCTCTTGTTAAGGGCATCTACCAAATGCCGTAAGTATAAAACAGTGTACCCACGAGCTAAGAGGCAGGAGAGGTAGGATTTTATCATGTCTCTGTTATGGAACACAGGGAAGTGTATCAGACAGCGTTAACCTGTCGGTCTGCCTGGACAGGTTCGTCTGGGCTTAACAAACAACACAATTACGGCCAGGTTTTATTGACTAGCACAGAATGTTAGATTAAAGAATAGATTAAAGAATAGACTATTTACCCAAAATGTCTGTATTTCAGACCATTTGTTTACTCAATTTTGAGTAAAAAAAAAAAAAAAAAAAGCAGTAGAAAGAGGTTGCCTGGCTGCTACATACCATTTTCTCTGAATTGTACCGGCTTATGTAAGCGCCAAAAGAGAGAGAGAGAGAGAGAGAAAGAGAGAGAGAAAGAGAGAAAGAGAGAGAGAAAGAGAGAGAGAGAGAGAGAGAAAAAAAAATTGGCACAAAAACACACCCGGAATGCTAACAACAACTTTCAGCATCTAAACAATAACAGACTTCATGTTGTTCAACTTCCGAACTCTTTTTTTTTTTCCTCTCTCAAGGACAGGACAACAGCTTCATGGATATGGAATGCAAAAGTTTACACATCCTTGCTTCAAAAAAGAGAAAACCCAAGAAAACTAACCCAGTAAAACTTTTTTTGCAAGTTAAGTTTTACATTTGTTCCATTTATTATCACAAGTAAACAAAACATATGATAAAGTTTCTGTCCTTCTGTTCTCTTTGCCTTCACGTTTCATCCATTTCCGTTGGCAGCGATCTCCCAAAACACTTTGACATGTTTGTCTCCAGCTCTGCGAAATGTCAATCTTTTCTGTTTAAAATCGTTCTCAAAGCTGTTTTCCTTATCACGCCAAACTCCTTTAAACTTCCCATGTGACTTATGAGAACGTAAACGTGCCTCTGTCTGTTTAAGGTCATTCCGCACCTACTGTAATAAAGCAATTTCAATTAAACTAACTAGAGAATGTCAGGATGCAAACTTCTCAGCTTGTTAATTAAGATAACTGTCGTCGGCTGTAATGTTTTGGTTAAAGGTGTTGTTACTCAGTCATAAACCATACCATTCCTTGTCTCTGGGGTGATACGTACATCTTCCGTACCTATAATATCCCCCTTTCACCTGGAAACATGGATAAAATGTGGCTTTAATAAGGTTTTAAGGTACATAATTGCACTACAATTACCATGTAGAGTAAAGCTGTACAGGTACATTACATGCACCCTTCTAAGAAGGTAAAAGATAGCCTATTAACTAAAGGTACAAAAGGTGGACCCTTGAGGGTACCGCCCCAGCAACAATGAATGGTACCAGCACGTTTAGTACTGTTTTGTTTTTGTTTTTTTTGTTTTTTTAAGACTACAGGTAAACTATCTAGCAACTGACCTTGCTTCTTTTTTTTTTTTTCTTTTTTTTTTTTCCTTTTTTTACACCCAAAAACAAAGGGGTGCAAACTTTAACTTCTCGGTCAAGTGGAACTGCATACTAAACAGAATAGCAAAAGTGGTACAACCCATTTGGTTACCATAGTGACCACGGATAGCCTATTACTGCGACATACTAATTAATTAGCAATTTACCACATAAACAATACTTAGCATAAACAAACTTTCCACGTTGTTCTTGTTTAAAAAAAAAAAAAAAAAAAAAAAAGCTCATATGTTAGGTCTTTAAGGAATTAACCATGGTGTATTAATTTGCAATAGTGTAGGTTATTATCTTGTCATATTATTAAGTAGCCTTTAGCATCAAGGTTTTGGATGAATGAACTATGAACTTAGCATTTTTTATTTATTTATTTATTTTTTCCATTAAGGAGAAACTGAAAGATTTTGTGTAATTCCGAAAAATTGTTGTCTCAGTCACAAATCTGTCATTGTCAAGGACTTGTTATATTGTAAATAAACATCTAAGCAATCCGACGTGGTTCTACTTAAAGAAGAAATGAATAAATAAATAAGTAAAATTCTGTAATGTAGCCTAATTGATGTTGCTTTTTATTTTAATTGTTTGTTTGTTCTTTTAATCATGCAACATGATTGATCCATTGATCCGACCAGCGAGGAGACATTACACATGCAACCTCAGGAAACTCATTCTTACCCACAATCAGACACAAGAGGTCCAAACCGACCAGCATCCTAGGGCTGGAGCTGTGAGCCCCGGTCACGGTTCGGTTCTGACCGGCTCCGGCTTTCCCGTTCTCCCGCAGCGGCTCCATGACCTCGACGCCGTCCGCCAAACGCCCCTGGATCTCCAGGTCCCGCTCCACGTCTCCACCGTCGCTGTTCACGGTAAACTTCTCCATATTACTGCTCAATAGTTCAATAAAAACCAGAAACGCACTTTTCCTTCGTGTTCTGTTGCTTTTCCAGTCCAGCGCCCGCGCACATGAAGTTTATTTATTTTATTTTATTTTATTTTATTTTATTTTATTTCGTCTCCCACAGGTATAAAAGTTCAGCTAGAGATTTTTTGGAAAGTCAAGCACTACTGCGCAGGATATCGGGTCATCATGTTTACAGAGAGATCCTGCTTTAACCGAGCGGATTAATAAATCACAGACACCTCAGCCGGAGCCAAGTCCCAAATCTGAAGCCAGTAGTCACTTTCCGTGTGTTTTTTTGGGGAAAACTCGCCATCCTCATGCTGGATTAAAGCCGGTCCAGGAGCTGTACAGGTCCAGTTACAGACAGAGAAACCACACGCTCTTTATAAGCACTCCTCATGAGAAAAAACAACACTGAACACACTCCTCAAACTAGTTGAGCTGCTGAACTCCATATGGGAGCTTTTCCGTCCTTCACGAGTAAACTCAAAGAGTGAGAAAACTTCTAAGTGTGTTTTGATTTGGAGTATTATTCCTCCCCCTACTCCTCCCTCTCCCTCTCTCTCTCTCTCTCTCTCTCGCGCTCTCTCTCTCTCTCCAACACAACCACAATAAAACACTGGTATCAATAGTAACACTAACTGTATAAAAATTCAGCAGTAATAATTCAGTGGTATAAATATATATTTGGGGTATGTGGTGTGAGCAGGGGTATGTGACTCATTTTGTGGCATATGTAGGGTGTGATTGGTGGCATGCTTGAAGAGTGTCCATGGTATGGGGTCGGGTATGATTTGGGGTATTAGTACAGGGTATGGTGGAGTGGTGTATGATTGGAGGGTATGGATACAGGGTATGGGGGGTATATGAATGGGGAGTATGAGTACAGGATATGGAGGTATATGAATGGGGAGTATGGGTACAGGATATGGGGGGTATATGAATGGGGAGTATGGGTACAGGATATGGGGGGTATATGAATGGGGAGTATGGGGGTGTATGAATGGGGAGTATGGGTACAGGTTATGGGGGGTATATGAATGGGGAGTATGGGTACAGGATATGGGGGGTATATGAATGGGGAGTATGAGAACATTATTATGAGTACACATATAAATTTCAGGAGAAAATTAGTACCTTTACTTCATTACATTCAGCCATGTTTTTCTAACAACATTTTTTCATTAGTTCAGCTGATATTCTGTTTGTTTTGTTCACTAGAGATTCTTCTAGTTCATTCAGTCCTCCACTGCCTGTCCAGTTGAAGTCATACTTATGAACATTATGAACGTTCCTCATTACAAGATCTCACATTGATGTAGAGGTCAGAGGTTTGATTAGGGAGAAAATGACTCTGAGTCCTGCTTTGGACATTGTGTTTTGGTTAAATAATTTGCACAGTGCCCTCTGCAGGTCAGGTGTGCTCAAGACTTTTCTCTCACAGCTTCTGGAGCTTGCACTATAAGGTTTGGTAATATTAAACATAAATAGCACTTTTTAGTGAATTGAACATTACCATAACGTATGTAAATTAAAGATCTAATAATTAAGATGCTTTCAAATAAAATAATAGGGTTCAGTGGCTGCAGAACTCATTTTTTATTCTTGTCATTTCTATAGTTGTATATAGCTCCTTTATTGTTCATACAGTTGCATATTATTCTTACGTCTATAGTTTGTCTAGATATTATAATGTTAATGATTATGGCATTAAACTTATTTTATAGTCAGTGGGGGTTTTCGGTCTTTTCATTTGATCAGATTAACATAACCGGGGCAATAACCACAAAACCATGGATTGGTTTCGTGCCATTCAGGCATGTGATTGTACCAGCATCCCACTGATCCATGGACTATGTGTATTAATAAACACACCAATAAATGTTGTACCTACATTATTTCAGGATATATACAGTGGATAGATAGAAATCTACACACCCCTGTTAAAATTTCAGGTTTTTCTGATGCAAAAAAAAATCCTTGGTTTGAAATTAAACCAAGACAAACCATGTCAGATCTTTTTCCATCTTTAATGTGATATAGTGAACAACAAAATTCAAGTGAAAAAAAAAAAGGAGAAAGGAGAAAACAAAGAAAAAGTAAAAACTTACAATAGCCTGGTTGCATAACTGCGTGGAGTCACCAGTACTTACCAGATATTCCTGTAGCTCTTTAAATGTTGTCATGCGTGACAGCCTCCCTGATAGTAGATGTTTTCTCTTGTTCTGTTGCCAGATTTGAAGGGATGTCCTGTTCTGTTCTTGGTACTGATACCTTTCCACATTGTTCCTTTGGATCACGTACATGCTTTGTAAGATCTTTTGCTTACAAAAGGCTTCAGCAGTCAGACATCAAGAAATTCCCACACAAACAGCTGATCTTTATTTGGAGTTAATCGCTGATGACATAAGTTTGAATGTGATTTGGTTAACTCTATGATTACACCCATTATAAAAGGGGGTGCACACTCATGCAAGCAGGTTCACAGAAGTTATTTTCTTTTTGTTTTTAACTTGAATTTTGGGGTTTTTTTTCAATAAATAATTTTTTTTTTAAAAACCTGCAAAGTTAACATGGGTGTATAGACTTTTATATCCCCGGTATATGTTACAGACACACACACACACACACACACACACACACGCTTTTCTTTAAGAGGATAAGTGGAAACAGCACAGAGCCAAGTTTGTTCCTTTGTTAATTTGTCACCAGTCTAATCACCTTTATTAATTTGTCACAAGTTATAATTGTAAGTATTTTACACTAATATATATATATATATATATATATATATATATAGTGCAATTGTCCAAGGTCTCTGGTTCAATTCTGAGCTCGGGTTACTCTCTGTACAGTAGTTTTGCTGTAAGAGACTTCGGGTTCTCTTTTTTCCTTCCACATTAGAAGCATATTGTTGTTGTTGTTGTTGTTTTTGTTGTTTTTTAATGACTTACCTTACACTACAATCATTATTCTGTTCAAAACTGATGTTCAAAAGTGCACACTGATTCTTTGTGCAAAACAGGGATCCTTGTCCCGGCATTAAAAATGTCATTTAAAATGTAAAAAATACAGTACTCTATATTTAACCTACATTAAAATATCAGCAGTAGTAGAGTTTAGTTTTGTGAAATATTTAATTTATATAATATATTCCCCCACTTATCTCAAGCCAGGACATATTTGGTGCGTTACTGCATTAGTATTGCGCTGAAGCTATAAAACTAATGTCTCTTTTCTGTAAATACATGCCTCTGGACTATCCTCATACACTTGCTTCAAAAGACGTCATTAAGTTGCGTAATACTATTTTGAAATAAACGATCGTTGTATTTGATTTTGTAAAATAGCAGAGATGGTCTTTAAAGTAAAACTTTAATGCTTAAACACATTCATGGAAAAAAAAAAATAATCAAGTTTTCAAATAAATTTGTGTCTAAGCCTGAGAGTTAAAGATTTCCTGGACGTAAAAACATTTGCTTATTTACTCCCATGGTTCTCAAGGGATCAAAAGCGCTATATAAGTGCACCATTTACGTAGCCAGTGGGTCAACTTTGCCACAGTGTGTTACTGGGTAAGACCTTTTAACCAACGTCATGCTGTTGAAAAAGTTCTGTTTAAGTGTTGATTTGATTGAACAGTGTTTGTAGGAATCAGGCCTGGTTGCATCTAGTCCAGTTGAACCCCATTATGAATGCAGTTTCATAGATTTGGAGAATTTGTAACTATGGGGGCAAATACATTTTCACACAGGCCCAGTTGGTACTGGATAACGTTTTTTGCTTCAATAAATAACATTCATTTAGATATACTGTACACAAAAACACAAGAAATCAGGTGGGGGCAAATACTTTTTCACAGCACTGTATCTGACAAGTTGGGTCAGCGGTTATTCCTGTGATTGGCGTATTTGACTAGCTAGCTCACGATATCTCACAAGATGGGTCAGGGATACTTGTCTCAGACATTCCTTGCTTTTAATTAATGCATTTGTCACCTGACGTATAGACCTTTGGCAGGAAACTACTTTATTTTGATTGGCTCTTGGAATTGACAGGCACATATTGTGTTTTAATTGCCTTAAAGGCAATTAAAAAAGGACTGTTACAGTGAATCATGTGCTGAAGTACTGTAACCAATCCAATGTAGCTTGTCAGCCTTGGTTAAAAAAAAAAAAAAAAAAAAAAAAAAAAAAAAAGGTCAACTGGAATCTAATAACAATTTTAATATAAATGGGTTGTATGGGTGGAAAGATTAGAAATAAAAAAAAAATAATTAAATAATTAACTGTAAATAACAAATATTATTATATGTTAGTCATAATTGCTTGTGCAAAAAGGTTTGAGACCCCCACATTTACACGACTCTTTATCTATTTTTTATTTATTTATTTTTGTTTTTGTCTTGCTTTACATTTACTCTAATCTGCATTTACATTATTACACATAAAATATTAGTGGCCTTTATTTTTAAGAGGAATGATTTGTGAACAGCGATGGTCTGGGGGGATTTTTGCTCTGCAGCCAGCATCGGTGTTGAAATCAGGAGGGTTCCATGTGGTGTGCTTGGGTTTGTCGTTATTAGGGCGGTTTGTGTGAATAACAGCTGGCGACTGCCTGTGAAGTTTATTTTCATATCAGATATTTCCTGTCATACATTACTCATTATATTTATTTATTACATTACTTATAATATTTCCTGTCATACATTACATTAGCTTACGTTACGGCCTGTAGATGGAGACAAACGCTGTTTATGTCTGGGAAGACGGGGTCTGGGCTCAAGCACTGATATTAAAAGCTAAAGGAGAGTAAGTACAGTGAAAGTGAAAATGAGTTGAACTGAACAGGACCGTTTTAACCGACCTTATATTTCTCTGGGTGTAATGAGGGAGTGTGTAAAAAAAACCGCCCGTATGAGGACGGTACAGAATTACACCACACTCACAGGATGGCTACGGATACGAAGTGGCAATGGTGAAACCTAAATGAAACATGGTCCTGAAAAAAAAAGTCCTTATAAACCTAATCACCTCAAACTCACTTGCGTGGCCTGTTTTCTGCACTAGCCTGATTGATTACGTAAGCAATAACATAGTATTTGAGGGCAGTGGTGGCTCAATGATTAAGGGTCTCGGTTACTGCTCAAAAGGTCATGGGTTCAAGCCCCAGCACCGCCACACTGCCACTGTTGGCCTTGAGCAAGGCCGTTAACCCTTCCTGCTCCAGGGGTGCCAGATCATGGCTGTCTCTGACTCCAACTTCCAACAAGCTGGGATATGTGAAGAAAATAATTTCACTGTGCTGTATATGTGACCAACAAAGGCTTCTTCTAATGTTCTTCAATCACAGGTCTATTATTAGCGGATCCATTCTCACCCACACAGAGATTGACATTTAGGGGTAAATAAGCATAACCATTCATGTTTATGGCATGTTTATGAAAGGTGAAAGGAAACCAAAGCACCCAGAGGAAACCCACAAAAACAATGAAAAAACATGCAAGACTCCACACACAGTAACTCGAGCTTGGGATCAAACCAGTGACCCTGGAGCTGTGATGAGACAATGCTACCCGCCCCATATTTACTTTTTAAACTCATATTTAAGGCATAAAACAGGCCCAAACTCTTAGTCAGTGGAGTCAGCAGTAGCACAGTCAGTTGTTCCAGTCAGCAACAAGCTACAATGGTGACACTCACTCTGCACATGAGCAGTAGCATCCTCTGCCTGGCCACGAAAGGACAGTAACTTAGTCATGGCTACGAAAATCTGCTGTCGGAATGAAAGTAATGTTGTTGTTTTTTTGGAGAACATTTTGAAATGTGTGCTCGCTCTATCTATCTATCTATCTGTCTGTCTATCTGTCTGTCTGTCTGTCTATCTATCTCTATCTAAACACTAAATAGATTCCACTTACTTGAAAAAGAGTTTACTTCCTGGCACAAGATAAAGTTCAAATAAATGCACATATCAGCTGTTATTGGTGTGACTGACATATTGGTGTGTCTCAACATATTTGCATCCATAAATGATCAGTTGTAACATTTTGGTTCTTTGATTTAACTGTATATATCCTCTGATATTAACATGAAAATTACATTTGATTATTATTAATAGTTAACATACAAAATGCACTGATTACGGATTTACTAATTACTGATTTAAAAAAAAAAAAAAAAAACAAACAAACAAAAAAAAACCCGGGGCTTTAGAATAGTTTGCTCATAGGATTTGCAAAAAAAAACATCACTAAATGTTACCAGTTACCCCACTCTCCCCACTCACCAAATCAACCCATTTTCACACTGATCAGTGCATTATTTATTTATTTTGTGTTTAACTAGTTAGCTTTAGAAGGCTAACTCCTTCAACTCTATGTTTTCATTTATTAGGGCCTAAATATATATTTTGGGGTCCTCACCAACTTCTTTACACAAACAATTAACCTCAGGTGCAAAAAAAACAAAAAAAATGGGAAAAAAAAAAAAAACAAAAACAAAAAAAAACAAACACACACACACTGTGGATCAGGTGGTAGAGAGGGTTGTCCACTAATCGTAGGGTCGGCGGTTCGATTCCCGGCCCACGTGACTCCACGTACTGAAGTGTCCTTGGGCAAGACACTGAACCCCAAGTTGCTCCTGATGGCAAGTTAGC
>JANDJT010000141.1:17692405-17718680 GCA_024331685.1 Stegophilus panzeri | reverse complement strand
GGGTGGAGCTTCCAGCAGGACAACGATCCAAAGCATACAGCAAAGGAAACTCTCAATTGGTTTCAGAGAAAATAAAACAAGGCGTTAGAACGGCCCAGTCAATCACCTGACTCGAATCCAACTGAACAAGATTTAAAGACGATATGTTTAGAAGAACGGGCCAAAACCACACCTGAATACTGCGGCCCGTTAATGTCTTCATACAGGAGGCGTCTTGAAGCCGTCATTACATGTGAATAGCCTCACTGGAAATATATTTACTGAAAAAAATGTTGACACCTTCAATACTTATTTCCCCCGCTGTATCTGTAAGTTTATTTATAGATAAACTTATTTTTCCAGTTCTCATTTGCCATCTGAAGAAATCTATGTACAGTTTTTTTGTTGCTTATTTCACAGCCCAGTGGTCTCCTAACCATTAAGCATATATCCTAGCAACCAGAAGACTGACCCCAAACCCCACTTTAAAGCATGGCATATTATTTCTATTCAGTTACACAGAGGCATGGAGATGATGTTTGAAAAGCAGCTGCTTTTCATATTGTTGTTGTGAAACTTTCCAAGGCAGACCACAACAAGCCACAATGCCACAAAGACATTACATGTCCTGACATGCATGCTATTACAATAAGATACAGAAAGAAACATGTGGCATATGTGAATCAGAAAAATACGTATACAAAATACTGAGGTTAGTAGGTCTATTGGTTTGAATGCGAAAAATATTTTTTTTCATGAATGAATCGAGATCTGATCTACTGCCACACGAGGAGTGTATTACGAGAAGTTTTATCTGTACAGGATGGAAAATCAGGGCAAGGAAATGATTAATAAGACAGGAGATGTGGTGGTTATATTTATGCCATCTTCACTATTCGGATTATTGTTTAAATTTTTTATTTATTTATTCATTTTTAAAGACCTACAAGTGACCTACAATGTCCCTTCAGTTCATAATTTGGGAGCTTTAGAAATCCGTTTAACGCCCAGGTACCTGACTTTTACTCACATTTACACTTGCACCATGACGGAGGGAAGAATGGTTTCTGTGGTCGACTGTAGGCAATTCTCTACAACTTATTTTCACTCATCACCGACTGGGCCACAGACATGCTTAATTATACATGTCTGACCTATTACCTAAGGAAAGTTATGAAGTTACCACAACAGAACAGACCCTTTAAAAAGTTCATATCAATACCCTTGAAAGTAAGGGCTTCATAAATAACGAGCACATGAAACTAGTGACACCGTTATTACTCTGATATTATTATTTCATTCACATTTTTCGGCTACATGGTTTTCTGACTCAGTCGAACAGCACATTGAACCTCCATTATGCTACAAAAAAAAAAAAAAAAAAAAAAAAAAAAAAAAAAAAGGAAAAATAAACTTGCTCGAGAGCTACATTCATACATTAGATCTGGTCATCATGAGTTACTGACCAGCCAACAACCAAAACCAATCAAAGAAAGGCATTGTATTGTCCTGATCTCAAAGTAAAATCCTTCGCTCCTAGGGGAAATAGAAAGAGGAAAAAGAAAAAAAAAGGAAGTTCGGTTCAAATTATCTTGATCGTTTCTAGAAAAGCAATTTGTTTGTCGGTTTCAAAGTTGCGTTTTTAGTGCATGACACGCCTACGACACTCTTCTGTGAAATTGTTGTAATGTAGCGTGTTTCCGCCGTGTTGTCTACATTGTTCTTCCTCTGTACGACTTCTGACATCGTTGAGAGGGCCCGTCCCTGCACAGTGGGAAGGTATTTCTCTCTCTCTCTCTCTCTCTCTCTCTCTCTCTGTGTGTTTCCCTTCACTTTCATCAACTTTGCTCAGGAGGGAAAGTACGTTAGAGATCACCTCCTGGACACCAAAAAAAAAAAAAAAAAAAAAAAAGGAACTTAACAGCAATCGAATACGCTCTTTAATTTGGCCCCCCCACCCCCGACACACACAAAAAAAAAACAACCAGAAGCACAGGAAACAAAACTCAGCCCGGAGTTTCTCTGCAGACATAACTGAAGCCTGACTCATACACCCTCTCTTTCTCTCTCCTCACATCAAGCAACTGCGTGTGAGCTTCCTCGCTGCCTGGGCTATGTGTGAATCTGGAAAGCATTGTCATGAAGGGGAAAGCTGCGGGGCACGTGTGGATCAGCTGAAGAGACTCATCTGGGTGCTGATGATCTGGGTCTCGATCCTTTCTCTGGTCTTGGGAGCCTCCATCGCTCTCCACATCATCTTCAGTCAGGGATCCAACACGACGGTAACGGTACATTCTTCTCTACTGAATTACAGTGCTTGGCGTTAGTATGAAACGTTCACGATGATGACACCAGACAAGTGCAATCAGTGCCTCGAGCAGCATTTAACAGATCGGTATTATATCAGTATTAACCAACGCTAGAAACGGACGAGTCGGTTACCGAATGTTTATGAAAACTTCATACGTATATATCTGTCCTTCAGTGACAGTCACTGCCGCGTTTGTATGACGAAAGGGCGAACTGATACGATTGGTATTTGATTCTTGATCAGGCTGTACAAGTTGCCGGTAACGAAGTGACAGCATGAGAGCGGCGATACAGCACGAAGAGAAACGGCGTGACGGAGGAAACACATGTATTATTTAAAGATTGCGCAACATGTTCTTTGCAAGCAGGAAGCATACATCAGCATTTTTTTTTTTTTTTACCTCAGTGCATTTTTAAAGGTTTGGACCAAATGAATTGCAGAACCGGACAGGTTCTTTACAAGTGTTTGTAAAAATAATAATAATAATAATAATAATAATAATAATAATAATAATAATAATAACAATAATATTTACCTGACGGATTTCTGGAATGATTTCAAGGTCATTCCAAAGAAACATGTTTAGGCATGTTTAAACCTGCACTGTTACTGCAGCGCCATCGTTTATTGGTTTATTTAAACTTAAAAAAGCCAGGTTCAGATTTTCATATATTTCGGATAGGTGGCTATTATAATTTCTTTATACGGAGCTCTGTAAACCTTGTTGAATTACCTTTTGTCTGATAGCTTATACTACATCAGCGTGTCTCTAAGTATAAACCCCGGACAGCACTATTACCTCTGATCCACCGACATGCTACTTCCAGTGTTAAATAAAGTTATAAAGCCCTGTGTTGGCTGTTATTTGTGTATCACTACAACGACAGTCAGTACAGGCATGGGATGCGCAACAGAACCAACTGTCTACCAATAGAACTGAGAAAGATAAGAGCATGATTCATATGTAACGTAGTCATTTTCAGCCATCAAGGAAATAACCGCAGAGATAAGATATGGTATGAAATCTTGCTATGAATCTGTTTCTTTTTTTCACTTACTGTGCATCAGTCACGCAGCTTTATTTCCACCAGGAGTTCATTCTGCTCATTCCAAACTCCACGGTGAAGCACGCTAAACATGTTCGTGGTGTAGTTAGTGGCTCTGTTACTAATTCGTTGGTTGGTGCTGTATTCTCGTTATCGGTGTGAGAAGTTAGCAGATGCGTGTTGTTCCGATTTTAACAGTGTTACGATGGTGTACAATAAGAATTTTTTTTAAAAATTTCAATGATCTCAAACGTTCGGAAAAACAAAGGAGCAAGAGATTCGTTTCTCATTCAACATCATGCTGTATTAATAAGAAAGTCTGTGTAGACGTAGTGGAGATGTTGGCGCAAATGCTGGACTGGACGTGCCAGAACGCAATGGAGGCAAACAGTGCGGTGGCGCCGAGTTACGGCAGAGACGTGACGTGCAGTACGTGGCGAGCGAAGGCTATCCCGTCTGGTCCGGTCCCACAGAAGAGCTGCCGTACTCCACCGAAAGCGCCTACAATGGATGGGCATGTGAGCATCAGAACTAGACCATGGCGCAACGGAAGAAGGTGGCCTGCTCTGATGAATCAAGAACAAGGAGAGTTTTCAAGAAGGCAAGCTGGTGGAGGCAGTGTGATGCTCTGAGCAACATTCTGCTGGGAAACCTTGCGTCCTGGCATTCATGTTGATGTTACTTTGAAACGTACCACTTACCAAAACATTGCTGCAGACCAAGTACACCCGTTCGTGGCAACGGTACCCCCTAATGGCAGTGGCCTCTTTCAGCACTGTCACACTACACAAATCAGAGCTGTTTTGTTGGCACAAGGGGGATCTACACAATAGTAGACAGGTGGCTTTAATGTTGTTTAAAGGCTGATCGTTGTATGTCTAAATCAAAAGTCATATCTGAAATACAAGTTAGTTCCCGTTACTGCTTGTTATCCCAGTTAAAAACAGTCTCTCTTTTTTTCCTCTCTTGACTTGCAAACTCCTCTGTCCTAAAGACTCGCCAGTGTTGGCCTTCACCACAAGTTTTTTGTTGTTTTTTTTTTAAACCCATTTATTATTAGTCTTAGAATGCATGGCACATCTTCCATACAGGTCCTGGTCCATGAGCAGTTATTATAGAATTAATAACATTAGAGTGAGCACAATAATATAAACCTATCGTTTATGTTACAGCCAGAACTACTGTCAGAACTGCGCAGTATTGTATGTTAATTTGTTGTAGTGAAACTTTCCAAGGCAGACCACAAGACTGGGCCACATGCCCACAAGAAGCAGTGGTGATGTTAGGTTCTGGGGGAAAAGCCACAATGAAAACAGGGACGGAATAAGGGCAGGAAAACTGGTGTGTCGGTCAAGAGCTATCTTTCCTCATCCGCTACCTTATGATGGCTGTAACCAGGGTCCGATCAGAACAAGAAACTGACAGCATGATAACTGTACGTCCCAGTATCACGGTTTCAGTACATCGTGTAGCGTCAGATTTTCATAGACAACATTAAATACCGTATACTACTAAAGCAGAAACTGCTCAAATATCTTCACTGCAGATTTGGTAGTAATTGATGAAAACGATGTAGAAGTGTTGTTTTTCTTGATTTGTTCTTTACAAAGTAGGCAATCCTGTTTCGAAATTTTTATGAGGCATATTTTAAGTGAAGAGCATAGAGATATATATTTCTTTTCTGTTCATGTGACAGTATAACGCTTTCACCATTCCATATTAAGGAAAACAGGTCATGCTAGCGTATCATCGCAAGCTAGCATCGTTGTGGTTAGGCTTGGCTTAGGACTACAATTGCTATGATAGCTTTAGTGAATCAGCGAACAGTGGAGAAGTTCAACAAAACAGACGTCATGTAAAAACTGTAATGAATTTCCTGGTTACATAATTGCACTGTTTGACCATGTAATATTAGCACATTTATTAAGGATTTATATATAATCGCACTTTCCGGTGCCACCCAGAGTCTGGTTCCTCTCAAGGTTTTTTCCTCATATCGTCACAGGGAGTTTTCTGTAGCCACGGTCGCCGCTGGCTTACTCATTAGGGATAAATTCATACATTTAAAATCTATATCCTGAATCTATATATTTCTGTAAAGCTGATTTGGGACAATGTCCACTGTTAACTCCACTGTTAACTGTCCACTCCATTGTTAAAATGCCAGTATGGTGCATCATTACAATGCAGTTACACTTCCAAGTTTGTGGGGGGGACACACACACCAGAGCAGTGTGAACTTTCTGTTTTTAAACAAACTATTGGAAACTGTTTAACAGTCGGATGAACTGAAAAGTAAAACCAACAGACCCAGTTCAACGTCTGCAGACTTACACGTTCTGTCAAAATCACCTGCGGGACATTGATCTGAAAAAAACTGAAAAGTAATATACAATCCTTTAGCTGTTTTAGATAAAGGCCAAGCAAATCAAATCATTGTCTGCCACAGGAAAGACTTCAGGACGGAGGAGCTTCTGCTTTCTGCTGGCTGTTACAATCGACGTGAGAACAGAAAATAAAGTTCATTTAACTCATTTAACTCAAAAAAATCTGAGGAATCTAATTACCTCAAAATTTTGAAGTTGATATATCAATTTCTTTAAGCCAAATACACTTGAATATAACGAAAATGTAACTCAAACTTGTTATATTTAAGTGTATTTGGCTGAAAGAAATTGATTTATCAACTTGAAATTTTTGAGGTAATCAGTTTCCTCAGATTTCTGGAGTTATATGAACTTATACGGTTTTACAGTGCATAAATCCACTAACATATAATATACAAATGGTTAAAAAAAAAAAAAAAAAAAAAGAACGCGCAAACTGCTATGTGTTGTTCATTAATAAATAATACGTTACAAATTATAATCATTGGCAAATCTCTGTGGTATCAAAGAAATAAAACACTTATAGGAATATAAACGCTTTCGGGATGGCAGCGGTAACGTCACTTAACACACCAGCCCATCGATTATTTCCCTATAACAGCGTTTTATTCCTTAAATATTTCGTATTTCTGATTTGTGGAGCCTTTATGTGTCTTTGAGGGAGAAAATGAATGCATTTGGTCACTTTATTATTTCCTTTTCCAGATTCCCCATAAAAGCTTCGAAAGCACGGCCAGCACACGCTCTCAACTCACGTCATACTTCTTTGGTAAGACTGAGTTTTTGGCTGCTATTATTCATTGACTGTAAATCCACTGCCGTATTTACCCACTGACACCACATACTAAATCCCTCTGCTGTGTCCAACGTTTCTCAGAAATTTTTATCAAAACAGTTTCTTGAAGCGTATGTTAGAACCAAAATCATCATAATAATCCTTCTCTTTGCTTTTAGACAAGAATAAAAACCGGGAACATGAACTGGAACTGCAGTGGCGAAAACAAGATGAAGACCAAGGAGATACCGCAGTAAAAATAGAAGAGGACGGGAATTATTTCCTCTTCCTCAGAGTAACCCTGCAGTCCCAGAATAAAGGTGTGAATTACACGGTCAGGGTTACAAAGACGCCAGAGGGTAACACTTCCACAAATATCACTGTGGGACATATCAATGGAACAGAGAACTCGACTGGATTCATGGGTATAGGAGTGCTTCTAAGTAAAGATACGTTGATAAACGTTATCTGCAGCCCCCAGGCAAAATTCGATGTACATAACACTTACTTGGGCCTGATCAAATTCTGATTCATCGTACTTCATGGATGCATCTTCATGGGAGTAGTTTACATGTCCACTGGAAATCATTTGTTCATTATTATTATTATTATTATTATTATTATTATTATTATTATTATTACCATGGCAATCAATTATGGAGAATGAGATAACAATTTTGACTTGCTGTTCACTGGATTCGAAATGGTTTGAACGCGAGACGTTTCCAACACAGCCATCTTTTCACCAAAAAAAAAAAAAAAAAAAAATGCATATTACTTCATAGTGTTTAACGAAGGCACAACATTGCCAGGAAGCTCGTCTTTTAAGGCCCGGTTTAACCGGAACGGTTTGCTTTTTTTTTCATGTCTTCGTGTTCAAGCTTTTTTCCTCCCTATTTGGACAGCATTCGATGTTCAATGGGAGCTCCGGTAAAGCCGGAGGTGCGACGCTGCGATTTTGACATGGCCTTAGAAATTGGATTCTCATCCCGACAGACACGCCTGTGGTTTTTACAAGCTGATTTTGACTGCTGCTACATTCTTTAGATGTCTCTGCATATACATAGAACACTTTTAGCAGCCACAAAAAAAAAAAAAAAAAAAAAATGGATGCTTTGACAGGGTCTCTCTTATTTACAGTTTATTTACATTTTTACTTTATCTCCATATTGTGTTCACGAATAAAATGAAGTCAGTCAAATGCGCTACAGGTAGAAAGCCTTGTCCGTGTAGGCTAATAACCTGCTGGATGCTTTTATTTTAAAGGATTTATCATTTGTGTTTCTACTGGTTTTATTACACTTCCCAGCCCTATCAGTGTGTATTTAGTATTGAGTGCAAAATACACAGAATTCAGCACTACCCACATTTTTTACCTGTAACCTAGTAGTCCATAATATAGAATTCATCAGAATAAATTTTGTCTAAATAAGTAGGTTTTGGTTTTTTTTCAACCTAACTTTTTTTTTTATTATTATTATTATTATTCCCTCTGCATGTGCAATGTGTTTCAAAATTCTACAAAATGAACATATTTAGTCTTCGTGGTTACTATCCGTGTTATTCTGTAATTAGTTAACGTACTTTACATACTTTCTCTGTTTTGTTTTTTGTTTTTTTTATTTCTTTTGTTATATGCACTGATTTGTACTGATAGCGAAACCAGCGCTGTTCCAGTTTATTATATACGTCAAAGTAATAGAAAAGCTAATGGTTTTAGGTTTATTAAAACCTTGAGTGCTAATGTCTGTATTTAACTGAATTCTTTTTTTAATATTATGTTTTGCTTAATTTATTTTTAGTTCATTAATGCCGATCATTCAAACTGTACATAATAGGATTTTTTTTAAAAACAATTTCATGATGTTGATATGAATGTATTACTGTTAAGAGCTGAGTACAAGTTACTTATCTTGTTGCACATTACGAATGTAAGTCGTTTTTTTTTTTTTTTTTTTAATGAATGAAAAAATGATTAAAAACGATAATACAACATACGGCATGTTGGCACCTTGTCTTTGAGCGCTTTCTTTTTTCTTTTTACCATCGAAATGTTCTTTTACATTTAGATATATCATTTACATTGTGTTGCGTATCGGTCTCAAATCATCATTCATCTCGAGTCTCATTTTTTGAAATTTGCGGGGCATATTTTAATCAAATTGGCAAAATTGCGAAATGTCTTTCACCATGATGTTTGTTGGTAGCTGTACTCGTGTTCGTCGCGCACACTGTAAAACCGGATGAGTTCGTTTAACTCAAAAAATTTGAGGAAACTAATTACCTTAAAAAATTTTAAGTCGATAAATCAATTTCTTTAAAGCCAAAAACACTTAAATATAACAAGTCTGAGTTAAATCTTTGTTATATTTAAGTGGATTTGGCTTAAAGAAATTGATTTATCAACTTCAAAATTTTGAGGTGATTAGTTTTTAGGTAATCTTGCAACTGTTTTCAACATGGATAATAATAAATGTTTCTTGAGCGGCAAATCAGCATATTAGAATGATTTCTGAAGGATCATGTGACACTGAAGACTGGAGTAATGATGCTGAAAATTCAGCTTTGGTCACAGGAATAAATTTCATTTTTACAATATATTCGAATAGAAAAGTTATGTTTAAATAGTAAAAATATTTCACAATATCACTGTTTTTGCCGTATGTTGGATCAAATAAACGCAGCCTTGGTGAGCTGGAGAGATTTTACCGATCTAAAACTTTTGAATGGTAGTGTAGGTCGAATGTTTTTAAGTAAAGTCTTTATGTAAAGAAGATGTATAGTCAGATGACTTATTTTAACTTCAACTTGATTTTGTGAATGAGCTACAAACAATATATTAAATCATGAAGTTCCTACATTCACATCCCTCATTGATGGGCCCAGGGGAGGGGTCTCTGTCTCCTCAGGTGTGAATCACATCAATATTCATAATAATTCACACTAAATGGTAAAATGGTCTGCACTTATATAGCGCTTTTATCCAAAGCGCTTTACGCTGTGTCTCATTCACCCATTCACTCACACACACACACACCAATGGTAGCAGAGCTGCCATGCAAGGCGCTAACTTGCCATCGGGAGCAACTTCGGGTTCAGCGTCTTGCCCAAGGACACTTCGGCATGTGGAGTCACGCGGGCCGGGAATCGAACCTCCAACCCTACGATTAGTGGACGACCCGCTCTGCCGCCTGATCCACAGCCGCCCAATACCACCTCGCACACAGCCTTTCTGACACTAAAAAGTGTCTTGCAAAAGTTAAATGACTATATTGTTTTGCATGAATGAGTGATCGGGATGGATTTCACATCATTATGTAGCAAAAACTCTACAATAGGCTACAAGATCCGGTTCTCAAAAGTCTTGAACAAATGTTTAGCGTGTGTTTTATGGGCTTATTTCAGTGACTTTTTTGTTTTTTCAAAAATACAAAACGTGTACATACACGCCGCTCACATATTACTGTAGCCCTGTTTGTGCTGAATACAGTGTAATCGGACTTCAGCCATTCATATGTTTATAAGCAACTGAAAAAAGCACAAATATCAAGGCATGTCAAAACTTCTCCAGGGCCCAACACACCCTCGGACCCCAGAGGGTGAAATAGTGTATGTTTTTCGTGTTAACCAATTTCATGGCTTATAATAGGACTATTAACCTTTTAATCCTTAGATGATGATGATAATAATAATAATAATAATAATAATAATAATAATAATAATAGTAATAAAGTAACATTCTGATTAATTTTAATTAAAAAATATATTTAACATTATTATTTTCAACCATTAAAGAATATTTTTTCACCAATAACTTTTATTATATTTTTCCCTATAAATGTTATTTCAGTAGAAAGCTAAATCTTTGTGGGACCTTTCGTGCACGAGATCCAACTCTTTACTTTCTTGTGGCAAAAAAAAATTGGTGATTACATTTTAAAAAAAAAAGTCTTTCCTGATTAAAAGAAAATACTATCTGACAGATTTTAATACAGCTGTATTGGTTGAGTCCTTATATTGTTTAATTAAAAGCTGTTTTCCTTGCCATTTATAAAATAATGACAACTCCCTAAATGGTTAATATTGCTCTATTATGTAAAGCGAAATAAAAACCAGTTGTTACCAGTGACAGACGAGGCGATTCTCTGTGTAGGAGTGGGATCACAAGACTAGACTGTTTCGACATTTGACTGTGAGTCATCACCACAAACCCCCGATAGAAACTCTGCGTCAAGTGGAGGCTCTCATAAGACATTAACGAGCAAACGGTGAATTATTTAAACAGTAATAACGCAGTGAATAATTTGTTTGTGCATATTTATAATGCTGTTATATTGTTCGTGGGCCCAGCAAACATGCCTCCCGCTTCACACAGCTCCCATTAGCTTATCGTCGAAGTTTAAACTCTGCGAGACTGCCCGTGACGGGATAAAATACCGTTTCGCAACAGTGACTCAACCGTGAGACCCCGGCTACAAAGAGAAACCAAAACAATCTGAGAGACTGATTTGACACATAACACTTTCTGTCAGCTGAACAACAGCTTTCGAGGAACGATGAGCTGTATGCGGCCCCTCTGTCATACTCGTGACGAGATAATACTCTCCAAACGGCATGATGGTATTATAATTACATCAAATCAACAAAATGTTCTGCTGGGTTATTGCTTGAAAAATTGACCAATTTAAATATTTTGTGGGTCTGTAGCAACTGTAGCAACATTAGGGGTGTTTTTACTTTAATTGTTATTAGAATCAGGGGCTAAAAATGACCTAAACACAGTCAACCATACCATTCATTCATTTCCAGTAACAGATTTAATTCCTCAGCATACTTAATGTGGAGATGGCATCTGTGAGAGTCGAGTCAAAACAAATCCACCTTTGTGTGGTTAAAAGCTTGCTAACGTACTGCAGTATTCTAATGGCCACTGCAAACAGGTGCTCCAGTACTGCAGGTGGCGCTATTAAAATCTCATGACAATTTCCAAGACTACAGCTCATCAAATTCATTTATCTTGGAATAAGTGAACTCGCCTTGTTTTAACAACCAATCGCAGGCCTGGTGGTGCAGCATGTTTATCTGACACGCTTAGCCTTTGCACTTCAACCATTTATTCGGCAATTAGATCATAACTTGGGCGGAAGCCACCTGAACGTGGACACATGAAGTAGGTTGAGGTCTTTGGTTGGTACCCTCAAAGGGAGGTCTTTTCTAACTTTAGTTTATACATAGTTTGTATATGGGGCAGTGGTGGTTTGGTGGTTAAGGCTCTGGGTTACTGATTGGAAGGTCGGGGGTTCAAGCCCCAGCATTGCCAAGCTGCCACTGTTGGGCCCTTGAGTAAGGCCCTTAACCCTCTCTGCTCTAGGTGTGCTGTATCATGGCTGACCCTGCGCTCTGACCCCAACTTCCTAACATGCTGGGGAATGTGAAGAAAATGAATTTCACTGTACATATGTATATGTGACTAATAAAGACTCATCATTATATATATATAACTCTACAGCGCAGACGCTATTGTCATAACCCATGAGAGGGTAAGAAACCACAATCTCCCACTATTACATTTTGTATTTATAAACAGGCTGGTGGTCTACTGTCTGGTTCCTTTTTCTTTTTTCTTTTTTTTTTTTTACTAAATTGACTCTACAATGACCTGCTGCTAAGGAAATGAGTGACAGAGGAAAGTATTTATAAATGCTGATCATGGATTTTCATGTTAGTTACCTCAGGATGCGTTTTCAATGGAACGAAATCCCCTACGCAGTCAACAGCGAGCTAATAATTACTCCGCTGGGTGTCAAATAAGCAAAAGCTATAAAGGTCATTCAGCTCCTACATCACACCCACCCACCACATCAACTGATGTGGTATCTTGTGTGCTGTCCTTTCAATCTGGGTACCATCTTTGAAGGATATTATTTATTGAAAACAGAAACAAGAACACATGAAATCTTTCCCGCTGTGATATTTCGGTTTTTGTGCAGAGCTCAGACAGTAACGCATATGCGCGGTGAGGTAATCACACACACACACACAGGGAGGGTTGTGTAGTTAGACTCCTGTATTTTACCTGTGTGGGCGTCGTGAGCAATCGAATCAGTCATCAGCGTCACATTACATCGACAGAGCATTCAAGAAGATTGTCACTTTTGCCCACTCTTCCGCACTACAGCCTAGCCTCAGCTCTATTCCATATAAGATGACGAAGACATGAGAGAAAAGAAAGAGGAGATAAAATGCAATCTGAAACCTGACTGAAACAGAAGAAAAAAAAAAAAAAAAAAAAAAAAGAGAGCTTGATAGGGAAATAATACAGCTATGAACGCAAATTAAACAATGGGAAATAATTCTGCGTTTATTAACCGCATGTACTTATTTTAGTAAATTACCTCAGTTACTGTAATGTCCTGATAAGTTTGAGGAGTCTTTTAGTCATTCTCATTCATAGTAGAATCTAGTTTTCACTCAAGCTCTGTGTTATGACGCTGCATTTCCCCAACCGCTTGAGTTCTGGTCGTAACTCTCTTTTGTTTATTTTCTCCTTCCCACAGTGGAACAAGAAACTGAAAAATGCACATGACGTGCTGGATCAACAAAAAAAATTTTTTTAAAAAAAGGTGAATGAGTTGCCAAACTGTAAGCATCTCTCCTGAGATGATGGGATGGTTGTAGATCAGTAGACAGTCAGATAACTTCTGACTCCATGTTGATAAGACAGCTCTGTGTACAATCTCTTCTCATATATAATCTCTGTTCATTTCTTCTCAAAGTCTTCTAATAGTTTCTAGGGGGAAAAGAAAAAAAAAAAAACCTTTACAGGGGCTGCTCTTAGTAAGGATGAACCAATCTCAGTTTTTCCATTTGCGAATACATCGCCGAGGCCAGAGCTCAGAGACCCAATACTCAACTGCATTCATATCATTTACATACACCACGTTTAGCAGACGTTCTTTTCCAGTTTCATAAGTCAGAATAATGGATAAAGATTTTATAATAAAGATTTTCCTATCTGAGCAAATTCTCCCACACAGCCTGCATTAGCAAACCAAATTTGTCACCGTTACTCGTTCGACACCAAAACCTACAGCTTTAACCGACAGCAGCTGAACAGTTTCTTGTGGCCCATTTGTACAACCAGTTATATGACCAAATTCGTGTTGGTAGCAGGTGAAATGCCAGCGTGCAAGACATAACTAGCAATCCATTTTTAAAATGGATTTTAAAAAAACCATGGTTAACACAGGGCAGTGGTAGCTGACATTGGACTTCTGATTGGAAGGTCGTGAGTTCAAATCCCGGCACTACCAAGCTTCCACTGCTGGGCCCATGAGCAGGGCTTTTAACCCTCAACCGCTCAGGTTGTATAAATGTAAGTCGCTCTGGATAACCAAAATGTCTGCCAAATAACATAAATGTCAAATGTAACATATTGGACATTATATGCGTCTCATCCAGCCTCATGCCCAGAGTTCCTGGGATAGGCTCCAGATCTACAGCAACCCTGACCAGGATAGAGATCTACATGATCCAACAGTTTTGGGTTTTTTTTTTTTTTTTTACTTTCTTGAGGGCAGTCAGAAAAGAAGCTTGTGCGATGAAGAAAGGCTATGTTTGATGTAAGATGAGAGTTTTTACAGCAGTAGCGTAGCCACGTATTCATTTTATTTACAATCGACAAGTGATCTGTACAATTAAACTGATAAATATGATGCGCTCTTAGCATTTTAGGTGGATGCATTTGTAGAAGTGGTGAAGGCACGGATTTATTTCATCACTTGAAGGCAGTGGCTCTCAAAGTGGCGGTCCCTCCGGGGTTTCACGGTCGCAGAAATGAACACACAATCAAGCAAACGCCGCAATATTTCGGAGGAGCTCGCGATTTTTTCATTTAAATTACCGACGGTTTTCCGCAGGCGCGTCGAGTGGCGTCATCACGACGTGCATTTAAAATGTCAAAGCCCTCATCGGTCCACGTCCGTCGAACGTGAGTACAGCTGAAACGTCTCATTTACCAACAAACGTCACTGAGAAAGACCTCGCAAAACAATTTCATGCATTTACGATTTCGCCAATTCGAGTAATCCTTTACGGACTGAAGTGTGGTCCGAGAATTGGTTTAATTCAAGCCTCGGTAACTGAAAAACAACTAGGCCAATCAATAATGTAACTTACATCTAACGTGTTGATATGGGTCGAAATATTATTAGACACATTTAAATAATGTCCGTGCAATGAATCTGTGAATGAGGAGGTTAGGGATCCCTGGTCACAAATAGTTTAAGAAACTCTGATTTAAGGCACAATCTACAGTCTTGCCAATCTACCGATCTTGCCATAAAATACATTTATGCTAAGTCCACTTAAATGATTAGCACAGCATGCTAGTAACAGGGAAGACTTACATTTGACCTTATAAGAGCAGATCTGCCTCTTTTTCTCCTCCTACACTTCCTTCAGTACTGTTGCTGCGTTCGACGTACCTTGGAAGTGGGACTTGGTATCACATCATTTCTTTTATCCTCTGTGCATCTGAGCTACGAATTGGGGAACCAAACTTGGGCGCCAGTTAGCTTTTGTTAGCAACAAGCTAGCCAGCTAACTGTGATGAGTGACATGCTGTATTTAGCTCCTCAAAAGAGCGAACTGTTTAGTAAGCATTATAGATTTAACAAGCTAGTATGCTGATTGGTCTAAAGCAAATACTTTGTACAGGTATATACCGTATAACTCATTTGAAGGTAAGAAGTGCTGCTGTGTTTACTCTTCATGCTGTTGGCAGCCATGTTGATTTCATGTCACTTGCTGAACTCTTTGAGTTCCTGAGTAGGAGTTCTGAGTCGAGGGGCATTTTCTTTAGTAGACAATAAAATAAAATTAAAAGAAACCATTTGACGGGTGATTTGACGTTTGGGAGGAATTCGGCTATAATTTGATAAATCGAACCAACTGAGTAGTTGATGGGTCGCTCGGGAACGATTCGTTCGTTTTGAACGACTCTTTTATATGACTCGAGAATCGCAAGGTGTCTCAGAGAGTGATTCATTCATTTTGTTTTGGTTTGTTTGTAAAACATCCTTTGGTCCGTTTGTAAACTGAACGCTGTACAGGAACCAGAAATGATTAGTTCACCTCCAGAGTCACTTCGCCGGTCCGAGTCTTTCGTTCGTTTGTCACGTGACGTGACAACCGCGTATATTCTGTATAGGATATTACTGTAATTATTAGATGACAACCTGGACTTTCTACTCGGAGCTGTTCATGTCCTCGGGCTTGGAATTATGCGTTTCTATACGCCAAAATGAGTCCGTCTGCGACGACGATGTTGACAACGGCAAAGTACGTAACTACAACATTAAATAGCATTTTTTATGCTAGTGTAAAATACTGAAGAACACAGAACACGTATATCAGGTAACAATAACGTGTTTATTAATAAGGCAGGCGTTGGTAATGTGTTGTTGCAAATCGAAACATCTTCAACTCTGTCTTAGCGACATTAAACTGTATTGTATGTCTTTTGTTTATTTCCAGATTAAGCTTGCATTATTAAGACATTAATAATAGTCAATTATACGGATTAATACGCAGAAATATTACGAGATAGCTACTCTGACGACATTTTACTGCTGAATCTGCCGATATTTCGAGGGTTTCTGCATGACGTCGCAGTGGTCAGGTGGTACAAGTACGAGCTCTCAGAAAATGCCTAGTTTACACGTTGTAATTACGAGTTCCACAAGGAAATTCAAGTCGGAATCTTGTAATTATGGTAATGACGACATGGCGTGGACTTCAGTTCATAATTCCCAACCTTCCTTACAAACAAGTGGGTAGACAGATTTTATTTTTACTCTTACAGGGTATCTGCAGGTAAACGCATTTCAAATTTAATACCTTTCAATACCATATTCAAGACATTTCCAAAACCATTTAAGACCTGCACGTCACTTCAATCGTGCTACACGATACATCAGCTATAATGGATTGTGTTCATGCATATACGTCTATTTCTGGGTTTAAGTAAACTACTGTATAGCGGAGTAAACTTCTATAGAGGTAGATGGGAGACCAGAGCAAATATCCTTTATGCATTACCGTTTACTCCAACAGAGAAAGAAAGAAAAAAAAAATCCAGTATTTCCTTTCCATGACTTTCCAAGAGAGGGAAAAAAATATAAAGAGAGATGGATTACGGCAGTCAGAAGAGAAAAATATTTTTAAAAGGTCAACAAATTTACCGTCACACCCTCAGCAGCTGTATAGGGAATCCCCTTCGCAGCAGTGTTTACCGGGTTTTTCGTTGTAATTTAATGCCAGTTAACAAGTATATCTGTGACACTGACTTTTTGTTTACTTCTGACACGTGTGTTCAGCTGGTTTGTGTTTTCCGTATACCGAGCGTTTGTTCCTCGTTTCATGTGTTATAGTTCTGATCTTGCTCTCGCCCTCGTTCTCGATTCCTGTTTAGCCTTGTTTACGCCCGTTTGCCGATCGCCTGACCTATTGCCTGTTTTTGACCACGTTATTGTCTCAAGTTTTGGATTTCTCTCCCTGCCTCTCTTCAGTAAACCTCTTATCTGCATTTGCATCCGTCCTAACCTCCATTACGTTCTTTAACGTGACAATAACAAGTAGTGTTATAAACGTACATACATTTTTGTAAAGAATTTTTATTTAAATGAGCTATCTTGTAATATTACTACTGCACTGAATAATACTTAATAATAATAATAATAATAATAATACATTTTTATTTAGGGGTACAAATACAACAGTAATATATTTCTGGCTTAATTCACTTTTATGCGTTAGACCTTGTGGCTTTTATTTTGGCGGAAAGCCGCTGGAAGATCAGGTGAAATGCTGTAAACCTCTGCCGACAAAAATGTTTGAGATTACTCTAAAGAAAAAACCAAAGTGAATCTGGTGCGTGTCGGGTCTAAACGCACGTTATACGCGACTCAAACTCAAGGTGTGACATGGCGTTTCCTGTGAAACGAGCCTCTCTAAAACCCAGAGGAGTTCGCGACACTTTCACACAGGTTTACCGTCTCAAACAGCGACGAGCCAAAATAAAATCTAAATCTCCTTTACGGTGGTGGTTGCATTTTTAAGACCTCTGAAACGTGAATTTAAGACATTTTAATGCTAATTAATTCGTCATTTTTTACACTGACATTTTCAGACTTTTTAAGGATCCGCGGAAACTCTGTCTTACAGTTACACGTCACGTTCTGGTCTCAAATTTGAGCTTTTTTGGGTTCTTATACTCGGACCGGCCTATGCAGCTTTCATGTGACAAAAGAGCGAACGATTCGGACCAGAAGACCCGGTTAAGTGGCGAATTAATCGTTTCGGTTCCTCGTCATTCGTCCTTGTCTGCATTATCACTTATTCCTTGTTCGGAATACGATTAAAGTTTTCGTAAGTAGACGTGTTGGGAGCAATTTAATTCTGCTCAAATGAACAAAATGGCTTGAATGAAGATTCGTTCATTCTGCTGAACGAGATTCAAAGATCCAGGTCAAAGACGTCTCGCAGACAGAGAACGTATCCTGATTGGTCTCTCTTTCTGCTAACTAGACCTTGCGATTTTCTCTGTGGGCGGGCTTTACAGTTGATTTCTCTCTCGCTCGCTCTCTCTCTCTTCAGTTCATCCATCAGCTCGGTGTACCGCTGTAGTTCAGTATCACTGTAGTGTCCTGTAGGGCTAAAAAAAAAACCCAAAAAAACACCAAAACACACTTCACCTCAGACTTCACTAAAGTGTACCCCTGCTAAATAGGGGTTAAAAATAATGGCAGTTTTCAACAGCGACTTTTACGATTGCCCGTGGTGGGTGAAATGATTGTAAAAGCCATGTTGGGGTGAGTTTAAAAGGCGTCATTCGTTCATTAGCATAGCTAGCGTTATTTAAACTAGCTGGCTAGTTAAGGATCTACTCTATTGCTGTCCTACGTGACTGATGTCCTACCAAACTCCCTGTAGATTTGCTTAAAGTTGTAATTGAATCGTCGTTGTAAACGACGTTGAATAATATAATATGATATGATGTAATATAATAGAAACATGTTACATAAATGTCAACAATTAAACCCATTTCTGTTTATGTAGATCTTCCCATCACTACAACTAAATTCATTGCAAAGAAATTTTCTGAAAAGTTCTGTGGGAGCGGGTGTTTTTTTCCTTGACTTTTCTTTTCTTTTCTTTTTTTTTTTCCTGTTAGAACAAAACATGTTTAAGGCATTAAATGTGCACACCAATTAACCTGACTCTTAGCTTTGCTAAGTTTCTGGTATCAGGTAGCTAGCAAGCTCGAGCGCTATTTATGGCTAAAAACCGACGTTGTTAGCCGACTTTATCTTAGTTAAACAACATGAATGGTTTATCATTTAGGTATTAATATTGATATCAGTTCATAAAGGTGGAGAAAAAACACAAATGTGAGCGACGTCACCACAGCTTTCTTGCCACAATCATCTCTGGCGATTCTCTGGCGAAGTCTAAATTAAAAAGAACGGGGAGGGAAAAAGAGTCGTTCGCCAACGAATCCTGGGTCGGTTCTTTGAATCAGCTCGTTGAATCAGTTCTTTGAATAGGAGTCGACACTCAAATCTGAAGAATCGTTTGGTGATCGGACCACTGAGAAATAACTGTCGAAAGTCATCTGTTTATTTTCAAAACTGGACTGACCTGATAAGGAGGCTATTAATATAGCAGTAAGTGATCTTTATCCAAATTTAATTGATTTAATTTTTTAAAAAATCAGGGGTTTTTTTTATATTGGTAATGTTGTTTAGTGTGAAAACGATAGAACTATTTATATCTATTTATACTCGAGAAAAGTAGGAATAGTCCCAAAATATTTCTGCTTTGCTGTTGTACACCACTGGAGGTAAGCAACTGGTTTTCAAAATGGCTGCCAGCATGAAGCTCCGCCCATAAAAGGTCATACAAAGTTAACAAAACCTTGATTTTAGCCTACGTTTTAGTTTAGAGTTAATTGCAACTTAATTAAGCCCTATATAAATAACAGGTACAGAGGTAAAATGTTCATATTTAATGTGAGTACAGTTACACATAAAACATTTTGGGATGTGCGGTTATAGGAAAATAATCAATGATGGGCTGGTGTGATGCTTTACCATCTCGAAGTTGATTAATTTCCAATAACTGCACGAACTGCACTGAAGAATTAGTCTTATATCACAGCAATTTGTCATGATTACAGTGTTTTATTTAATTAAAGTACAAGACAACATACTTTTTAGCTGTTACATACTTTTTAGTTACATTTAATGTTGTGGAATGCCAAAGACAAGTCATTTTTGTCATAAGCCTCTTTATTGGTCAAATCTTGACAAAGTGCAAAGTTCTTTACCCTTAAGAGTTTCCAGTGGTGCAGAAGTTATTGAGGTCAGGTGTAATGCTCCCACACGTAATTACCTGTGAAAAAAAAAAAAAAATCACATTGCATGCAGGGATGCTTATCCTACCTTGTCGCCGAGCAGTCCTGGTACCGTGGTTAATGGCCTTCACTAAATTTGGTTTACTTATATAATAATTTAATAATAATAATAATAATAATAATAATAATATTTTTTTACTGCACTTCTAGGTCTAACCACTTAGTGGTTATCACATTTGCCTCGCACCTCCGGGGTTTGGGGTTCAAATCCCACCTCCGCCCTGTGTGCTTGGAGTTTGCATGTTCTCCCCTTGCTTTGCTGGTTTCCTCGACGTACTCCAGTTTCCTCCCCCAGTCCAAAGACGTAGACTGATTGGTGTTTCCAAACTGTCCGTAGTGTGTGAATGGGTGTGTGAATGTGTGTGTGATTGTGCCCTGCAATGGGTTGGCACCCCATCCAGAGTGTCCCCTGCCAGAGTTCCCTGGGATAGACTGCAGTCTCCCCCAGGACCATGTGTAGGATAAGCGGTGTGGAAACTGGATGGATGGATGGATGGATGGACTGCACTTCTGTCTGTTATTAAATTGCCCACTAGCACCAACGCTAATATCTAAAGAAGAAAAAAAGGAAGTGTATAGTCCTGAAGGTACTCTGGCAGAGACGTGCTTTTGTCCTGCCAGTCTGCTCTGGCCCACAGACAGGTGTTTTTTTGTTTTTTTTTGGAGTACAAGGAGAACTTCTACAGAACTTTCTTTGTTTGTTTGTTTTTTGTCTGTCAGAATTTGGTAAAATGACAGAACACATCAGGTAGTGTTGTTATTAGTGATCAATTAGTAAAATTAGTCATATATTTTGTCTTAAACTGTGAACGTTACTGAAATATGGAGCAAAAATGAGTAAAATGGCATTAACACAGCTTATGACATTGTACGTTCAATTTTCCCCTTTTTTTTTTTATAAGCTCACAGTTTGCATTTGTGAGCACCCGAGGGCGCTATTTGCTTTCTTGAACAAGCTTCTGTCTCAAAGATGTCACAAACTTACCTACTGACGTATGAATGACATGCGAAATACTTGCTTGGGATGGTAATTTAACAGTATTAACCATTAACAAAACAAAATGCTACTAAATGTTACGGGCAACAACAACAATTACAACAACAAAAAAAAGTTGTTTCTTTTCTTTGTAAAAAAAAAAATTTCTTCTTCTTTTTTTCTTTTTTTTTTTACAATTTAAATCAGCAGAGGCCTTTCAGAAACCTCAGCCAGAGGGGTTTTTTTTTTCTGTTTAAAAGCACTAGATTTTTCTCTTCAATATCAGTTCAGACAGAAAATCTTTGTGTGGTTCAGAAAGCACAGCCAGGGAAAATCCAGCTAAATACACCGCAAACTGTGAATGTGTCACTGCTCTTAGTTTCACCCCCTTCTGCAGCAGAACGATGAGAATAAAGCATAAGAACTATATGTGCAATATAAAGGCACATACATGACTAATATCACGATGCACAAGCATCTCTCTCTGCGTTCTTACATGTTCCTTACATAATGATGCAGTTACGTTTTCGTAATTCAGTTTTCACTTTTCATTCAGTCTTGGTGTGTATTTTTTTTTAAATGCTGAAATGTTGTATTTTCATACTATGTGTAAAGATCATGTACTTCTCCATATTCCGTGTGTGAATCAAAAACAGAGGTATAATGATTTTTTTTGTCCGTTTGTTTTGTTTTGGGGTTTTTTTTAGTCGCTAAAAACACATTTTACAAACTTTTCATTATACTGTTTAATATAATTTATATTGGGTTTTTTTTTTTTCTTTCTGTCACTTATTTCATTATAATTATTTTACTATCATTTTTGTTGCAATATTTCCTTTGTTTACTTTACATGCTTTACAACGTATTAAAAAAATCTGCTTCTGCTTTTGATCTATCTATTTTTGCCACCCTGGGCCTAAAAAAAAACCCCAAAAAAACGAACAAACAAACAAAAAAACAACAACAACAAAAAAAACAACAACAACAAAAAGCCTTCTATTACATAACCATGACACAGGGCACTTTTTTTTTCTCCATAGTTTTTTTGTGAAATTCTTTCCATTGGTGGTAGACACATTCATTCCCCCGTGTCATATCCCATTCCCCATTCTGAAGCTGTAAAAGGTCTGTACGTGGTGTATCGTCTGGAACGTTCCAAAGGGGCGTCTGAGACATGATTTTCCTGCGAGATCTGAGTCAGCGAAAGAGTCATTCTAAGGTACCTGTTGCAGACCTCTTCCCCCACCCCCCCACTTCCTCTCCACATTACCCAAGAGCCCCACTACACAGCTAAGATCAGGTTGGGCCTGCAGCGTGGGCGAGCTCAAAGCTACCACTTCTTATAACGAGGCACGGATGAAATGAAACCCAAGCCAGACCAAAAAAGTTTGCTCTGTAAACCTGAGATAAAAGCTAGGGGGGGGGAGGGGGGAAGAAAATCTGATAAGTTTGACTGATATGCATGATGCACTGTTTCAAATGCACGTACTGCAAAACTGCAGGTCAAGAATGGTGGGTAAACAACACACATATACACAGATTCAAAGTCATTTAAAAGGTTAGACATATCCGGAGTGTCACGCAGTGAGTTGATTGCGCCTGTGGGCTGAATGGAAGTAGCCAACCACAGCATTGTATCTTGTCTGCAGAAACAGTGTTTGCATAATGTACGTGTGAGTTTAGGTGTGTAATGTACCTTAAAGTAAAAAGAAAAATGATACATACTGTAAATCCAGATGCAAATGCAAATCGTTTTTCAATATATTTCAATTCAAAGTCAGTAAAGTTTGCACCGCAGATTTTTTTTTTTTTTTTCCCCCCCACGGCATTTTATTATTCATTCAAATACATTAAAAATTATTATCAGAAAAAAATAATACATTCAATATAAAAGCCTTTCACTACATAAACTATTTAAAAAAAACAACCCGCTACTAACAAAGATTAAAAAGGAATAAGTTATTTTTAAAAAATAACTAAAATTGTGCAAAAAAATTACCCTCTTTGACTTTTAATCATGTCCCTTAGCCAAATAAGATTTCTGTTAATTTAAAAAAAAAAAAAAAAAAAAATAGATGTATGTTAATTTTACACTGCAACGGTTGAAAAGTTGTAATTGTAATAATTGTATTTCATCAGATTTCTTTACAGTCCTCAGTATGAGTCTCTCTATATTTTTGCCTTTGTCTTGAGGCAAAAGCTAAAATTATATACCTTTATAATAACGAATAAACGTTGCATTACAGTATTAAAAGTCTTTAAATAGTTTCCCACTGAGACATGGTATGTTATTGTGACAAATGTATGATGCCTCATGAGAAATAAATAAAATAGTGAAGCTAGCCCGAACCCCTGTGTTGGTAAAAGGCTATGTAGAATGTTGTATGCTCAAAACTGTATACATTTCAAACACAATATTTCAGGTAAAGGTTGACAAAAAAAGGTTGACTTTTTGCTATCTGGTGTTAAAAATATGGTACTAAGCAAAAATAAACAACTGTCAGTTTTTGGTGGTGATATTACCAGTGACGTGATCATGTGATTATCGGCCTGAATACAGACAAGCCAGTTGAGTAGAAGTTTCTATCTAAGTATTATAATTTCATTTATTGAACGTCTGATTATAAAAAAAGAAGTTTACCATTAAATTTTTTTGGTTGGTTGGTTACCAATGTTTGTTACCTAAGTCAGAATGCAGTTATAAACATAGGCGCCAATATATGACTTCATTGTGGGTGCTCGTAACTGCCTACAAGTGCATGACATTATACAATTTGTTCTCTCATTCATTCTCTATGTAGGCCCACATTGCTGGATGAGTTTTTGGCGAGGTGTGTATATATTCTTTGCTCTGCTGAGGAATAATCTGGCGCAGAAACCGAGAGTCCTACAGGTTTGGTATGCGTTCACGTTTGGTGACTTGTAGTAAATAAAAAGGTTTTTTAAAAAATGGAGAATTTATTGGGTATTGGAGATTTTCAATTGGAGGAGCTTTTGCAACGTTGATTAACGTTGTGTAAAATTACATTGCTCAAGGTTTGCGCTTCTACACTGACAGAAAAAAATGTCTTTCCAATCACAGAACTCATTCACACTGTTCTGTTTGGGTAATCAACAGCTCTGGCAGTACCGCAAGTCTCATGCGTTGATTCAGGAGCCAGAAATTAAACAAATCTGGCACCAAAAAACATGGATAATGTTTTTGGCAGTTGCTTCCCTCATTCTGTTGCTGGCTGCATCCCAAGTCACATACCTGAGCAATAAATACAACGTCAAAATTGTACACTGCCATAAATTACCTGTTACCTTAGGACAGGGGTTCTCAAAAGTTCTAGAACCAGGGACCCAGTGCTGTTTTATTTTCCAAACCTAATCCAACTATTCAAATACGTACTATAAGTAATATTATGGCTAATTTATTAGTAATAAGTATTATTCTGGCTATTTATTAGCGCCAGAGTGCTCTAATAGTGCTCAAGTTATTGAGGTATGGATTAAACCAATTCATTTTAAGTGACCAGTCAGACTATACCTTTTTAAAAGAGTCACAGGCCCTCTGGTTATACCTCATGGGCTCTGGGGTCCCCATACCCACTTTAAGAACTGATACCGTAGGGCCAGTTTTACTACACTATATAGTACGGTAGTGTACGGTTTGGGACACAGCCTTTAAATGGCCACCTGTCACTGAAAATAAATGTTGCTTTGTTGTGTCGCGTTGCTGGCGGTGAAAACAGATAAAATCACTATAATAGAACTATTACCATTACACTCCAGTAGGTGTTGTCTTTACCAAAGCACAGTGTGTATTTTTAACTTAAATGTATGAATATCGGATATTTAAAACCTAAACATTGGGGGTTCTCGAGCTCCAGAGCACCCATGAAGCTGGCGCCTATGGTTATAAATACAGAGCTAAACTCTGTCTAGAGCATAAACATGCCGAAAACGTTTTCCGATGAATCGTGAAGACGAATCAAAGAGCCGTCTTTCACTTGAACAAAAACAGCATCACCTTTGAACAGATGGAAGACACCGCCCAGGTAGCTGCTCCTCAATGTACCTTTCTGGACTGGCTTTAAATTGTGTATGCGGTATGTAAGGAGCGTGATTGGCTTATTCAGATAGCGTAATGTTGACCATTGCACCATCTGGATGAAAGAACTGCCATCTGCAGCGTAGCTAAGCTTAGAGTACACATAGTAGAAGCCCTCCTTCTGAACAATCAGCTTTCCATCGTTGTACTCGAGCTCATATGTGGAGTTTTGCACAACATTCCATTTCATGATTCCATCCTCTTCGGGTTTCTTATCACCAGCTTCAAAACAACAAAAACGTATTTAAAAATGCTCTTTAAGATGAAATGCACAGTGAGAATTATGGAAAAAAGGTGTCACGTGATGTGGAGAAGCTATTCCTCACCTGCCAGATGTGCAATAGGCTTTGACGGATGCAGGAATGTAGACGACTTTGGCTTCTTTTTGACATGTTCCTTATTGTGTCCCCCTGAAACATAGTTACACCAATGGGTATCGGTGTGATCATCTTAAATTGTACTGTGAACTCTACAGTTTACTTCCTGGTTTTTCCTCAGCTATACTTTGTCTGCAGTGTTACTTTAGAGAGTCACAGATTCTGTATACTGCCATTAACATCTACTCACACTAACACAAAATATTCACAGCCATATTAGTAAAAAAAAAAAAAAAAAATTTAAGGCACAATTTGGATCGTTATATCATCAATTCCTAGTAACATCGTTCTTTTTGTAGTCTTTATGGGCATAGCAATGAAATTGTACACATCTGTATTCAGACCTCAGGCATAGCTCTGGAATTCAGAAGTTGAGACATTACATTTAAAAAAAAATCTTCATCTAAGATACTGCTTATCTCAATTAGCTAATTATTTATGGATAAAATTATGAACACTTACAGAACACTTAAAGAGCATTAAGTATAGCAGATGAGTGCTCAGTCATCTTATCCTTTAAACCACACAAATTCTTTACGGGTGAGCACATCAAAATAACATGATTAAAAATCGCCAGTTGAGATTTTAACAGAGGTGTTCGTATCGCACATCATAAAAGACAATCTTAGCATGTGTTCATTTTAATTGTAGGAGAAAGCTGGTTAATTTTGAGCTTTTGTCCGCTGTTTTCGTCTTCCTGGTTTAAAATCTCGGTCACAGGCAGTGACGTGGTACTTCGTACTATAGTACTTCGATGACGTGTCGGCGTCTCATAATTATTCATGAGCCTGTGTGTTCTTATCCTATGAGAAGACGCTGTCTCTTAATTATTCATGACCGCACGTGGTGCT
>JANDJT010000141.1:17604238-17615685 GCA_024331685.1 Stegophilus panzeri | reverse complement strand
CCACAAGACCTCTGAAGGTGTGCTGTGGTATCTGGCACCAAGACGTTAGCAGCAGATCCTTCAAGTCGTGTAAGTTGCGAGGTGGGGCCTCCATGGATCGGACTTTTGTACAGAAAGTCCCACAGATGCTCGATCGGATTGAGATCTGGGGAATTTGGAGTCTGAGACACCTTGAACTCTTTGTCATGTTCCTCAAACCGTTCCTGAACAATTTGTGTAGTGTGTCAGGGAGCATTATCCTGCTGAAAGGCGCCGCTGCTGTTAGGGAGTACCGTTGTCATGAACGGGTGTACTTGGACTGCAACAATGTTTAGGTAAGTGGTACGTGTCACAGTAACATCCACAGGAATGCCAGGACCCAAGGTTTCCCAGCTGAACATTGCCCAGAGCATCACGCTGCCTCCACATAACCCCCCCCCCCACACACACACACACACACACACACACACACACACACGGCCATCCACACGATGTAAAAGAAAACCTGTCCATGGTCTTAATGTGCCGCCTGATTGTGTATAATAAATGTAAAAGAAGAACTAAGTTTTCAATCTTTAAAAAAAAAAATGGGAGAAAGTGAAATTCTTCAAAATACGCCATAGAGATTATTTTCTGCCTGTTTTATCATGGATGACAGTCGTGCTTTTTAAATTTTAATATCTACATTAATGTGTTTTATTTTCCAACAGACACCTGTATGAGGGTGAAAGAAGTGTGAAATAGTGTGGACGAGAGATGATGACATGTAATATTCATGCATATTAATAATTCATTGTCAAATAAACAGCCTTTAGGTGCAAAAAAATGAAATACACACACACACACACACACACAAACACACACACACATATATATATATATATATATATATATATATGTATACATGTCACATTGAGTGAAAGCACAATCTAAGAAAAATAAGTTTCTATTTAGCATCCTTAAAGAGCAGTGTTTAAGGGTTCTTCAGTTCGTCTCTCTGGAGGAACCTTAAGCGGAATCCGTTTCGGAAATTAAGCATCTCTGAGATGCCAATAAAGTGTTTGTCTTGACGTTACATTTTTCTTTAATTGCAACTGACAAGTAAAGAAATAAGTATGCTGTTATGTTGCGATTATGGATATAGGTTATATTAATGTATAATTTACATGTATATAGTTTATACTGTGTATTTACGCACATGAATAATTCATTGTAGATTAAACAGCCTTCGGGTGCAATATATACAGAATACTGTATGTACAGTCGGGTGAATCCTTACAGAGAGGGTTCGAAATAGAACTGGTATAGGAAGCAAGAAACCATTAACTACCTAAAACCCATTAAGGAACCCCTTTAAAAAAGAGAGATCATGGGTTTCGCTTTGTACGCTCTTTCACAGGGGCGTTAGCTGAACTGTTAGTCATGCGTTTGGCTAGTCTGGTGACGCTAGCCAAGTGGAGGCACAACTAAACTATCACTGTATGGGTTTAGCTGCTACAGTGCCATGCAGAGTACATTATCTTTCCTTAGTCTCTGCTCATGTCATGTTCACGTAACTTACCCCTTTAGGAAGCTATGGACTGTGACTATCTGAAAGAACTACCGAAAGAATGCTTAAGTTATCCTTTTTTTGGGGCTTTTACTGTGTACACTCTTACAATGATTTAATCTAGAACCCTAAAATGTTCTTCGGCATGTCTCTGTGGTGGAATTCTTACGTTACATGAATAAACCTTACAAGAAAGGGGTTCCTTAGCTTTTTTCGGAGGGGGGAAATGGGTTCTTTAGGGTGTCTCGGGATGGTTAAGGAGTTCTTCGCTTCTTAATGGACTTGAGGTTCTGACAACACTTTCTGGTTCCATGGTAACGTTTTCTCTTTTAATTATTTTGATCCGAAACCTGTTGCTATGCCTGAGAAGTAAAAAACAAGTACCTATAAAAGCCCTGAGTAGATGATTTGTGTATATATTCATGCATTTATGTGTGCGCACGTGGGCTTTCCTCTAACACGTGTATGTAATAATACCTCTGCGTAATTATTTAGACATGCGCATTTACACTCTCACTCTCTCTCTCTTCATTCCTGGAGCCTGGATACTGCGTGTGAACAGCATGGAGGTGGAAATACTATGATTTATGATCCTGACATGCCATTTTGTTTTGGTACTAAAGAGTGTCTAAATAATTCGCACGGTAACTATGGTAACCTGTGGAGGCGCACTACTTTGATAAGCATCCTTCCCTTACTTCCCTGCTAAAGAGTGAATTTTTGTTCAGAGTGACACACACACCCAGAGAGAGAGAGAGAGAGAGAGAGAGAGAGAGAGAGACAGAGAGAGAGAGTTTATGCTTCGGGGTGGTAACCGCTTCAAGTAGTGATGTTCCAGAGGAGAGCCATCGCGTCTTCCACGCACCCGGTGTTGCCAGATTGGGGGATTCCCTTCTTGCAAAAGCAAGCATATAGGCTTGTGTAGCTCTGACACACTTGGATAGACTTTAGCCTCGTTTACAACGATTATTATTCTTCGAGGCGAAATCTGGCAACCCGAGTTTCGGGGGAAAACGCACGGTGCGCAGCAGAAACATGGACACGGGACTGCGGCGGTAAAACAAAAAAAAGTGAAAGGGTGAAGTGATCTGGGCTGTGCTTCTGCAACTCGGTCATTGTGGTGTGTCTGAGACAGAGAGAGAGAGAGAGAGAGAGAGTGTGAGTGTGTGTGTGTGTGTGTGCGCGCGCGCGTGTGCGCGTGTGTGTGTGTGCGAGTGTGTGAGGCTCGGCTCGGCGGTGCGCCATGGTGGAGCTGGAGAAGGAGGTGCTGCCGCTGCCGCCGCGCTACCGATTCAGAGACCTGTTGCTCGGAGACTGGCAGACTGACGACAGGTAGGAAACTTTACCACTTCCTCCAATAGGTAACAGGGTCCAGGGGGTGTAGAATTGGGGGGTGGGAGGGATGGATCTACCAAACACATATCATCATCTCGAAATAAGACAGTGCTGTTTATAATCTTCATCATCATCATCATCATCATCATCATCACAAGCACTACTGTCATTGAGAGCAAAAACGAAACAAAAAAACAAGCCACACTTTAGGACTCTAGATTAAATTTAAGCTGTTTTAAGAAGAGGTTCCAGTTAGGGCTTCTGAGTAGAACTCCTTTAGGCAGCCAGGACCTGTAAATACCCAAGGAACCATCGAGGAACCTTTTTTTCCCCCCATGCTCGAATGCATGGGTTTTACTGTATTCACGCATACAAATGACATCTAGAACCCTAAAGTGTTCGTCCCTCTGGTGGACTCCTTAAATGTTAAAGGAAAAAAACATATATGTAAATAAATTAAAAAAAAAACACACTACAAAATAAGAGTTTAAGGATCCTTTAAAAAGTCAAGGGGTTATTACTTTCCTAGTGGGGTTCTTCTTGGTAGGAATCTTCTCTGATAGGAAACCACTCTGTCACAGGGTTCTGTATGGGACTTTTAAGTGTTTCCCTGATGGACACATTACGGCTCTAGTTTTAACTTGTATTAGAAAGAGGATCCAAGTAAGGGTTCTAAGTAGAACCACTCCCACCTAAGTAGAACCCTTACTTGTTCTTATCTAAGAACTATAAATACCCAAGCAACCCTTGCAAAACCCCTTTTTTCTGTGTACGAGCGCATGGATTTTACTGTGTACAGTCATATAAAGGTTTCGTCTAGAACCCTAATCTATCCCTTATGTCTTTTATCTCTCTAGTGGAATTAAACTTTATGCAAGAGAAGGTTTTAAAGGTTCCTCAAGGGTTCTCTGGCTAGTCAAGGAGTCACTGACTTCCTAATGGTGTTCTACTTGGAACCGTCTCTTATAATAGAGCGCTTTAATGTAGGGTTCTGTATGGAAACTTGAAAGATTTCCCAAGGAGACGAGCCAAAAAACACGTTACAGCTCTACTGTTAAGTGTTTAAAAAAAATAATAATAATTATTATTTAAGAGTGGATTTTAAAAAGGGATTTATTAAGGGTTCATTAAGGATCCTTTGAAAAGTTAAGGGGTTATTTACTTTCCTAGTGGGGATCTTCTTGGTAGGAATCTTCTCTGGTAGGAAACTACTCGCTCGTAGGGTTCTGTATGGAACCGTTAAGGGTTTCCAAGCAGAACATGCCGGAAAAACACTTTAAGGCTCTTAATTAAACCTTTATTAAGCTCGACCAAGCCCTTAACATCATAACCTCCAGGTTCTCGGAGAAGACCCAAAAGCATGTCGAATCTACAATCCTTAAGGGTTCTATGACTTGTCCTTCTGGGAGAACTTTTATAATAAAGTACTTCTCTATCACACAGGGTCCCAGGTAGTACCATATAAGGCAGATAAGAACTGTAATTAATTGTAAGTACTCAAAGAACCTTTGAGAAACCTGGTTCTGGTTAGCTCTACAACCCTAAAGTATTTTTGGTTTGTTTCTGGTGGAATACTTGAGTGTTACATGAAGAAACACTTCAAGAGAGGGTTTCCCTATATATATTTGGGGGGGGTGTTTAACAAACCCATGACCTATCCAACGTGTTATTCCTAATGGGGTTCTGCTTGGAAGTAAAGTTCTATATGGCACCTTTGAAGTGTTTCCCAGAAGGAAAAGCTTTGAGGTTCCTGATTTAATATGTTTTTTCAAAGAATTGATCAAAAATCTGCCAGGCGTTAAAGATCATCTTCGAGGTTCAGAGCCTCACTAAATATTATAAACCTAATGTTGTGACAGCTATATTTTAGTTATTTTTAATATTAATATTTTATTATGTTTAATATGAATAATATTATACTGTGTATTATATAATCATACACACACACACACACACACGCACACACACACAAATGGTAACCTGTACATCATGGACGTTCCCCACTTTAAACAGATTCCTTTTGATTCTTGTACACACCAAAACCCAGATGCTTAAACTAATCACCTAGTTTAACTCTCTATTGCATGAGCATGCCGTGAAGCAGTAAGAGAACCATATGTAGAAGAAAAAAAAAACAGGAAGTGACATAATTTTTGTCCCTGGATGTATTTTTTTCTCTTTGTGAGTGATCATGGAGTAATAAATCAGGCAGAGCCGATGGGCTACGCAGCATTCATATGCAGCAACAGGTTCCTGGAGAACTTTCTTTGTGTGCGCGCACACGTGTGTGTGTATGTGTGTGTGTGTGTGTGTGTGTGTGTTTTGAGTTTTCACAATTCCTGTTGTTTCTGGTATACAGTAGATTCCCGGGTGTTAAATGATCACCGGTGTTCAGATGGACTCGTGTTGAGCGCTAAGTGATAATTCAGCACCAAGACATCAACCTCACGTTAGATCACTGATCTGAAGAAAGATGTTTATTATTATTATTATTATTATTGTCCCTTCCACAACATTGTGTCTTTCTGTTAATGGAATAAGAAATCAAGCTGACCTACAAGATTAGTAGGATTACTGATGGGCTACGCAGCATTCAGTTTCCTGCAGGAGACAAAAAACATCTGTGTGTACTTGTCTAGTGAGACAAAATTTTGTTCATTTCTACTTTTCCGGGTTCTGCGTTGGTTCAGCAGACAGCTCCTGACCTCAGGTTACTGTCTGGAGTTTCATATTTTCTCCCTTGGTCCCTAGGTGTGTGTGTGTGTGTGTGTGTGTGTGCATGGACTGGCATTCTGTCCAGGATGTATTCCCACCGATAGACCCCCGGATCCACTTGTCACGGATGGTTTGGAGACGGATGCGAGCGCAGAGCGTTTTATTAATTGTGAACCACACGAGAACGAGGACTATAAGGCCACGGCGTGGATACGACGCTATATACATGTGACTTACGTACCAATGCTCGTTGTGCATAAAAGTGGTTCAAGCGTCCGTGATCATGTGACTTGGTGCTGATGGGCGCTAACCCGACACCACTGCGACCCTGATCAGGATAACGCGATTACTGAAAGATTAACGAATGAACTTTTTCTTCAATTTAAAATGAAACCAAAATCACCTGTTAATCACATTCACAGACAAATACACTCCAGAGGAAAAAGCTCAAACACGTTGGGCTCTAGATCTAACTCATTTCAGGAAGAGGTTCCAATGTAGTGAGGTTTCCAAGTACACCCCCTTTAGATAGCTAAGAACTAGAGAAACCCTCCGCCCCCATCCCCTCCCCCCCATGTACCATATGAGTGCATGTATTTTATTTACTGTATGCACTTTTTAAAAAGTTTACTGTAAATCTAGAACCCTAAGGCATTCCTTGCTTTGATATGAAGAGCTATGGGGAAGCGTTTTTAAGGTTCCAAAAGGGTTCTCTGGATAGTTACAGGGTTCTTACTTTCTTAATAGAGTCCCTCTTGGAACCTTATTCTTTGATAAGAAAGCACTCTAGGGTTGAGGGTTCTGTATGGAGCCTGAAAGGGTTTCACAGATAGAACAGCTGGAATGGAAAGGCTCTAGATTGAATTTTTAAATTTTTTTATTTTTTTTGAAGGATGTATCAAGAACGGTTCCAAGTCAAACATGGTTTGGAAGCTAAGAACCCTTATCAATTTAAAGAACCTTTGAGGAACCGTTCTTTTTCTAAGAGTGTGCTGTTAACCCTTTTAACATTTAAGCTCATAAACTCTCCGTCTTAAAGCATATTATGTGTCGCAATTACTATGATTATTTCTTTTTTTAGTGAATACTTTAAATCGTTTAGCGGCACTCTTTATTACGTACGGAATAAAACACACCCTGCCATGCCGTTATGAAGATTTTTAAGTACATTTTTGCGGATCGCCCATCATACGAGTCTGTGTGTGCGTCGTTACTATTATTAGAACGAGCAAATGGCCGTATAAAATAACCGACGATTATTTATATAAAAAAATATCCATAGGAAAAGATCTGTGTCTGTATACCTGGAGGAATCGTGGGACTTTAATGGGATCCGCGAGATCTGCTGCTCAGGATGTCAGATTTATCCTTAGCTATAACATTAGTCTTTTTTTTTTCTTTTTCGTTATACTACGTGATCTTTCACTATCGTTTTTGTAGACCGTAGCTGTTTCGACGCTGTCACCCCTAAAGCCGACTTCACGTCACACTTTAATTCTGCCTCAGTGATGTCCGTTTTACCTCAGATACATTTTCCTCGTGCCACCTCGTGTTCTGCGATGCTTTCGGGGAAATGCGGAAAAAATTCGAAATGTCCGATAAAATCAAAACGTCCGGCGAAAACGTTAACACGAAGCAGATGTCAGACAAAGTACGTTTTGTATTGCTTGTTTTTTTTTTTCTTCACGTTTCTCCTGTAACGTGTACTCTGATTGGCTAGCGTTAAAACAGCCGTCCGCCTTCAAAATTGTCCTAAAAATAAAAAGGAACAACTTAGCGTGGGAAATTCCGATTTTTCGTTATTTTAATCGTTCTCTGTAAACTAAAATGCAGCTGGGGAAATAAGTATCGGACGTGTCGACATTTTATTTTCAGTAAATATATTTCCAATGAGGCTATTCACATGAAATTTTCACCAGTATTCCAGTTGAACAAGATTTAAAGACAATATGTTTAGAAGAACGGGATAAAACCACACCCGAATACTGCGACACGTTAAGTTCTTCATACAGGAAGTGTCTTGAAGCCGTCGTTACAAACAAAGACTTCTCCACGAAGTATTAAATACATTTCAGTTAGCGTGTTCAGTACTTTTTTCCCGTGTCATTCCATTTTATTACACATAACTTTATTTATGGACTTTAATGTTGTGAATTCTTTATATTTCCGGATTTCTTGAGTTACTACCGAAGTCTGGTGAAAATTTCACGTGAATAGCCTCATCGGAAATATATTTAATGAAAAAAAAATGTTAACACGTCCAGTACTTATTTCTCTCACTGTATATATGGCAAACTGTGCCCTGTTTTTGTTTTGAATGCCTCTTTTATTAGACGCTAATTCCACGACTGCCGTTTCTTATTTTGAATAGTCTGGAAATGAAAATGTGATAGATAATCTTTTTATCTTTCATTTGACTGGACTGTTTTGTTAGTGTTATATCTCTGTAACACATCTGGGGGAATGAGGAGGCGGGAGGCAGGCCGAGGACAACTCAAAAGGCCTTTTTATTCTCTTTATTTTTCCTTTCGCTTTTCAGCGGACTCGTTCAATGACACACACATGCATACGCACACAGCTCCGTGCTGGTCGTCTCTCTCTCTCTCTCTTTCTCGCTCTCTCTCTCGCTCTCTCTCTCTCTCTCTCATTACGGGAGGCACTGAAAGCACAAACAAACACACACAAGTAAACTCGGTCTACCAGCTGACGCTCGACCACGCCCCCACCACCACAATCGCAGTCCAGAACGTCACAGTGCAAAAAAAACACCGAGATGAGATGACCGGATTTTTTTTCCCCCAGTTTGTCCGGTAAATGTGATCATTCCTGGACACGTCGACTGGCACCAGAATTTCTTAGCGGAAACTCTGCTGTCCGTCCAACCGGTTTGATATCAGACTAATGATAAGGAAGGATGAAAGCAGCCAGCTGTCACTGGAAAAGAGTCGCAGGACGACCTGAAAGCAGCAGGAACGACAGTCACACAGAGAACAATACGCAACGCATTCGTGCACTGCATTCGGTGCTGTAAATAAACCTCTGACCTGCACCTGTACGACTCTTATACTGGTCTAGAAAATGAACCCACACCTTTTGACCAGTCAGTCCGGTATAAAACCCGAGTCATGGATGCTGTATTTCTTGGCTGTGATGAAAAGGATGAAAAGATCTCTTTCAGGAAGTTCTTCACTACTTCTGACTTACTTTGGTAAGTGGTTTAGGATCGATTTTACACCCTGACCTTCGATTGAACTTACGCTGGCTGCGAATAGTGACTGGAAGTGTACGAACGGCCAGAAGTAACCCGGAGATAAAGGACCGTTTCCTCGCAGACGGAACTGTCGATCGCATCGCCGGACCATCGTGCTGACGCTGTCTCGGTAAAGTAAAGCTCTGGCCTCACGCCGCACGTGAAACGTCTCCGTACTGTGAAATCTCACACCCGAGCTCGCTTATGCAATGCAGCGTGATATTTATTACTCGTCTTATCTATCAGACATCGCTCTAAAGACGTTCACCTCAATCCTCTACAGAAGCCTCCTGTTGACCTTTTCAGATGTATTAAGCGTAGCATTTAACGTCTTGGCTCTGTGTGTGTGTGTGTGTGTGTGTGTCTGCGTGAGACAGAGTGATGGCACGGTGCCAAGATGTCTGGCCTTGTGGTTCTCGCCTCTGTGAATCGTTATCTAGTGCTGTGATGGTAATGAATTTAAAGAACGAGTTTACACACCGAGGTAAACCTCAGTGATATGACAATAGTGTATTGATTTTATGCTAAATTATGGCGCAGTATGCTTTTCTGAGAATGTTATGGGTATCGTTAGCACTTTTATAATGCTGAGCGTGTCTGCTCTTAGTGACTGGAACAAGTAGTTGCCTGGATGTTGTCTGTTTTTGTACCAAATGGTTTATTTCTCACAAATTTAAACTTTGTCTTTCAGAGGAATGGTGATGCAGGGCTAGTGTTTTGCCGTTACTTTATTAGCAAACAAAAATTGCGTGATGCGTACTGATATAATACTGTATTTCTGCCATAAAACATAAAACCGGGTTTGGGCGTTAAAGGTGCGTTCGGTGAATTCAAGACGGACTACAGAAACGCTACAATGATTCGTTCACTCTTTAAACACGCCTCCTGACCAATCAGCAGCCCTGCTTTAAACTCGCACCCACAGTGTGGGCGCACAATGTTAGGCTTTGTCTTTGTTTCTTTTCTCTCTTTATTCCACCTCCCCTTTCTTTATTTCCTTTGCCTTTCTTCCTTCATTCCTTTCTTCATTTAATTCCTCCTTCTCTTTCAGCTCCTAGCAGGTATGCTGCCACTTTGCTGGGGCTAAGCTAAACATCATGCTACAAATCGTGAATAGTCTAAATGTCGTCAAGTATTGTGGTAGAATGCATTTCTTGCACGCCTGGTACAAGAAAATGCAGTAAGAGTACAGGGTCAGACATGGTACAGCATCCTTGTAGCAGGAATGGGTTTCTCGCAGTCCTGGGTTACGAACTTATACCCCTCTGGCATTTTGTTGGCCCTGGAGGATGGATCCAAGCGAGGCACAGATGCCACGCGTAATGCCGTTTGAGGAACGAGTGCTGTGTGATCATCCCTGGGGAGAGAATGTCGTAAAACGCTCGCAGGACATCGAGCGGCTCTGTTTACGGAGGTGCCACCTCCCGCCGAGACAAAAATCACAAAAACAAACCCACGTTCTGCCTCACTGCCTTTTTCTCCTCTCTCGCTCTGTCTGATGTTCGAGCCGTACTCGTGTACCTTGTAAAAAAATGGGTGAGTAAGAGAGAGAGAGAGAGAGAGCGAGAGAGCGAGAGAGACAGGAAGAAGCTGGATGGTTACCATCTTGCTAATCATGATGGACAGGTCCATTCGGGGACCGAGTCCGGAGAAACTCATCCCACACGTTGCCTGTTTCTCAGCCACGTTAATCTCTAATGTACGCTCGTTTCCTTCATCCCACACACACACACACACACACACACACACACACTCCACTGCCACATGCCCACACACACACACAGACGCACCTACGCACTTGCACATGCAGGGATGCGAGCTTATAGTCAGCATTCCTCTCCTGTTCCTTCACCATCTCTGGAGCCTGACCCTCATCCCAGAGCTGAAGTGGCTCACAGCTCAAATCATTTTAATCCCTGATTTCCAAAAACCCTTCATCAGTGTCAGAAAGGCCTCTGTTCCACATTTCACACACATGTTGGTTTTTCTGTCTTCATTAGACATCATTTCTGTCTTCCATTGTCATAATGACAGGTGTAGCTGTTTAATGCTGTGTGTGTACACCTAACCTTAATGTTAACATCGGTAAACATAAAGAAACATTTTGGTTCTGATCATTCTTCCAAATATAAGCTAGAAAACAACACTCTTTGTAAGGACTGGGTGATTGTGAGGACACTTGACACTGAATCATTCTGAGGACCTGGTGAGTGTGAGCACATTCGACATTATCCTATCATTGTGAGGACATTTGACACTTTCCTATCATTATGAGGACGTGACACTTTACTATCATTGTGAGGACATTTGACATTTATCCTGGTAAATAAATGGCGCACTTATATAGCGCTTTTATCCAAAGCGCTTTACACTGTGTCTCATTCACTCATTCACACACACACACACACACACACACACACACACACACTCACACACCAATGGTAGCAGAGCTGCCATGCAAGGCGCTAACTTGCCATCGGGAGCAACTTGGGGTTCAGTGTCTTGCCCAATGACACCACGGCATGTGGAGTCATGTGGGCCGGGAATCGAACCGCCAACCCTATGATTAGTGGACAATCCGCTCTACCACCTGATCCACAGCCGCCCCATTATCCTGTC
>JANDJT010000141.1:17578192-17594048 GCA_024331685.1 Stegophilus panzeri | reverse complement strand
GTCTGGGCTTTTGTTTTTTTCTTTTTTAGCGTTTTTAATGTAGTGATTTAACTTCTGATGTAAAGCTTGTGGACAATCAGTTGTTTTTTCATTTTCAAAATATAATGTTAATATATTTTTTGAAGTCCTTTGAACAGTGTATAGGATAGCCCACATAGATACATTTAGTACCTTTTTCATAGCCTTCAGTTTGCACAGTGTTTGAAGGACAACGCCGGGCAGAATGGGAAATAACGTGTTTTTTTCGGGGGGGGGGAGGCCAAAAATCGGCCGTTTAATCCAACTAATCGAAGAAATAATCGACAGATTAATCGATCATCGAAATAATCGTTAGTTACGGCCCTAAAAATAATTACCCTCACCCACATTCAGCTAAAGAAATTAAATATGGTCCGTCCATCCATCCATCCATCTTCTATACCGCTTTATCCTTTTCAGGGTCACGGGGGAACCTGGAGTCTATCCCAGAGAGCATCGGGCACAAGGCGGGGTACACCCTGGACGGGGTGCCGATCCATCGCAGGGGACACAATCACACACACATTCATACACTACGGACACTTTGGACACGCCAATCAGCCTACCATGCATGTCTTTGGACTGGGGGAGGAAACCGGAGTAAATTAAATATGGTCTCTCCCAAAATTTCTTTAGAAACGACTCACAGGTAATCAATTATTAATACACAAAATCACAGATATAGTAGAGAAAATATCGACACATTTATTTCAGTTTTACCAAAACTCAAATTACCCGTCGTTTCTGAAAAAATAATAAAAGAAACTAAAATTAAAACAACTAACAAAGGCAGTGCAATATGAAAAAAATAAATTCACAAGATATTTATCACAATATTCAGTTCTCCAAAACCCATTTCACTCACATTTCAGTCTTAACGTAAAACACTGAACCAGTTCTTAACGTTGGGGCTCATCTTTCGTTGGTGCACATTCAATAAAAATGGTGGATCTGCAAAGTTATTCAGTATTTCTCGCCAATAAGTGAATAAAACCACTCTCGTTCAAGTTCCTGTAAACTCTCAAAGCAACACGAGACAACTCGCACGCGATGAAGTTCAGAAATCACCCCAGATTCACGGTGCTTTGAAATGAAATCCTCGATTTGCATTCACTCAGCATGCAAATGGTCTCTCGTGTACTAACTCTCTCTCTCTCTCTCTCTCGCGCCGTCACCTCTTCCACGAATCAAAGTCTCTTTCAAATCGAAGCTCACGAACTCGCGCTTTCTTGTCACGGCCCTCGTCGAAATAAAGCCACTTCCTCGGGCCTCTGAGTCTTTCGTGAGTTTTGATGTTACGCACTACGCGACGAATCCCTCCATGAACTTGGCTTCACGTACCGCTTAACGGAATAACATCACTCACGAACTCCCGACAAAATGCCAGCAAATGATACGGAGTCTTTCAAAGGAATTCCCGGGAAAACGCAGAGCTCAAGCAATCCCTCGCCATGTGCGCTCCATCGGATCTATACGAAGCGTTATGAGACTTGGAGTTTACATACTCATACGTAACAAATACACGTCCGATAACAAAATGACCAAAGTAGTGTTAATAAAAGTAGTATTAATTACATTTTAAACACAAGAATACGTCTTCTTTCCCAAAATAGTATATATATGTTTTTGGCCATAGTTTACAAAATGCCCCGTGACTATGGAAAGCCTTGTCACGTTCATGATCGATGATTACACCGGAAAAAGGAAGTAGGCTACAGAGGATCAAAATCCGGGAGGCATGGAGAATATATCTCTAATCTCGTCGTGATATCCTGAATGGAAATCAGGCTAGTGCTATGAGAAGTGCCTAGAGATCCCTCACCCTAGTGTGCGTGCCTTTATTATTTATGCCTCACACAGATTTTTTTCTCTCGTGAACTTCAGCGGTGCGTCGTGGGCCGGGGCCGATTCCGCAAATAAGACATTTGTGCTCATTGTTGTCTAATGGAGTTTGTGAGAGCACCGCTCATTTAAAGTGACAACTAAACGCACCCTCTCGCTCTTATCTTATCTGCTCAGACGTTCTTTTTCACCACCTCTGTACACGCTTCCAGGCACGTTATTCATAATCGAGCTCTCCACCCACGTAGGATAGTGCATTTCTAAATCAGACCTTAAGTGTTTTAAAGAGGGTCTAATAGTGAATAAGTCCTCCCGTTTGAGTGAGATGTAACGTCTAATTATACACAAAACCATGTCTGATGTATAGAACGAGGTCTGATTATCTATAGGCTCCATTAGCCTGCCAGAGCTGTTTCGCAGTGAGATCAACTGGACCTATTCATTTTTTTTCTCCTGGTTTCTGGTTGAACTCCCCGTGAAGACGTGAGACTGGTGTTTTAATTATCCGTTAATTATTTATTATTAAGTAGGGAAGCCTGACTGAGGCTAGCGTCAGTAAAAAAAAATAAATAAAAAAAAAACGAAAAATATTTAAACGCGTAATGGGAACAGAATATAAAATTGATGATAAATAACAGAACCTATATTAAGTGTAAACGTAAGTAAGAAAGTAATCAAAGTAAGCGCAACCGATAGATGATAGTTTAAATAAAACATATATTTGAATATAAAAAAAAATACATGAAATGAATAAATAAATAAAACTGATCAGAGCAATAAAAACAAGATTTCATTTTAAGTAAACAAGTAAAAAAAAAGTGAATATTACTAAATGGCAACCGAACAGTTTATTTATATATATATTGTTTTTTAATATAAAAAAAAGCAGCCAATGACCAATAAGACAAACCTCACACGCAGCTGTTTCAGTATACTGAGGAATTTAAAAAAAAAACAGGGTTAACAATATGCTGATGAATAAATCAGTTTGAACTTTTAACTATGAAGTCTAACTATAAAGTATTCTGTTATTTCATCCAAAAGAAAACCCAAACAACAACAACAACAACAACAACAACAAAAATTCAAAAACCCACAAAAGGAAATGCATCAAATTCTACATTTTGGGTAGTTCTACAACTGGGTAATGAAATAAAATAAATGATATCGTTCACTAGCTTCCTGTCCTGTCCTGCAAGAAGAAACAAAGAGGACGCTAAAACTCCAAATATCAGACGCTGTATTCTGTATTTCATTCTGGAACATGCGTGATTATCTGATTACTCCATCATGTACCGTATTCATTTTTGTAGTTTTAATAAAGAGCATAAAAAAAACGATAGTATTTTCCTCAGTAATGTATTACACACACACACACACACACACACATGAAAAAAATATCTGAAGTTCTTGTCTCTTGCTCTGAAGAAATCCAGAACTGAAGCACACACACACACACACACACACACGGATTTCCGTCTTACGACCCAAGTGGAACAAACCTTGGCAATTATGGGTGTGTTCCTGGTGTGACGTGTTTCTGGAGAGAAAGCAGTACTTCAGTGAGCGGCTCACCTCCAGTAGCTAGCTAGTTTGTTGTTTGTCACTTACACCCAATTAAAAAGATTGAAACTCAATCCAAACGCGGTATTTTTAATCTAATCTATTATCTGTACAAACGCCCATCATGTTTACAGTTTTGTGCTAACTTCCTGTAATATTATGTAGATAATGTGCTTCTACTTCAGTAATGCCTCTCAGTCTAATGGCACCTTACTCAGTACATTCCCTAATGGACAATTTCCAGTGGAGATTATGTTGAATATGGGATTTTAATGGGAGCCGATAATACGTTATCGTTATCCGACAATCCAGATGGATTTTTATTGATAAGACGTTTGGAATGTGGTCTGATCTCCACAGGGTTCTTATTGATTTGTTTACATGAAATTTACATTATACTGTATTACATGTTACTATCTTGTTCAGAACTTTGCACCTCATAATATAAGGTCAGGTTTTTAACTGAGAATGGGAAATGGGAATTTCATGGACGTCCCTGTGGCATCCTGTGGGCGTTTTTGGAGAATACAGTCGTGCTCAAAAGTTTGCATACCCCTCGCACGATCATAAAAATCCCATGTTGTAGTTTATTCAGTCCGGCCCTGAATAAGCTATTTCACATAACAGATGTTTACATTGAGTCCACAAGACAAGATAATAGCTGAATTTATCTAATAAAAGTTTACATACCCTTGATTCTTAATACTGTGTTTATGTTTTGTGAGAGTTCTTCACGAGTCCCGTGTTTGTCCTGAGCAGTTAAACTGCCCACTGTTCTTCAGAAAAATCCACCAGGTCCTGCACATTCTTTACTTTTCCACATCTGCATATGTGAGCCCTTTCAAGAGAAGCTCTTGATTGAGCTTGTGAACACAGGGTAAAGCTTGGCAGTGGAAGTTCTTTAACGTCCAAATGCTGGGGGAAATATTGTGCATCATGAACGCCAAGTGAATTTCAACCTTGTTTCTTTGTCTTCTTGTGTGTATGTATGTCTCTGACAACTCCTACTTCACCAATTTGTCCTGATCTTTTTTCAGAATCTTGTAAACAACATTGTTCTATTATACTCATTGATTCTGTAATGGAATACGTTTACTAATCGAATCTATGAAACTCATTTTACCCGTGACCGTCACCTCAGAGAGGTTCGTGTTCCGCCGTGCCCATTTCCTTTTTCGAATTAATGATCTTAATGAGTTTCTATTGTGCGTTTCCGCTAGCCTGTGCCCAGACCTAACACGTCAGCTGTAATGTCGTTCCACGGCTCGGCTTTTTATTGATCGACGATTCCGCTCGGGGTCGCCGCGCTAGTTGCCCCTTCGAGTGGAAAAGCTTCTTCTCAAGAGGCAAAATGGCACTCTAAAGGGCTTTCCCTCAGACGAGCGGAGAGGGTGGAAGGGCACTCAACAGGGACTTTGGTGTAACAGATGGAGGTGGGAGTGTAATTCAGCAGTGGAAACAGACAGAGAGGGAGAGAGAAAGTGGCGCAATGAAGTTTGGAGTAACAACTGCTCTGTGTGTATATATATATATATATATATATATATATATATATGTATGTATGTATATTATGTGGCGATTTGAAAATACGCACCAAAAGGGGCCAGAACTTTTTCAGCGTTTGTCCTTTGCGTGTATTATTCAGCAGGGAGATATTGATATTCAGCACAGATGCATGTTCTCCACAGTGTCTGAAACATTGCCAGACTACGCTGGAGAAACACAGACTTTAATCAGTAGGATTGTGTAGTCAATGCTCAAATGCAGGCCATTGATCACAAAATCAATAAACTGTAGCGAACGATCGTTTTACTTCCTCAGGCTGAAAGAGCCACTATGCGGTAAGCCTCCGCCTTCTTAGGGCTTTGATATGCTCGCAGTCTTCAAAGCCTTAGTGTCCCGGTCAGTGTCAGCGCTTGACCGGTTGCGTCGCCAGGAATTCATTTCACTTCGTGAGGAGCGTCTTCAGAAAAGCGTCCTTCTTTACGTAATACGTTTCGATATGCAAATGATAATGATGATTCAGTGAATATGACAGTTAGGTCAATGCGCGTGCGTTAGCGACTTTCCCGTGAAAAGAGTCGGCAATCATAAAGCTGTATCATCCAGCGCTGATGCGGCTCATGGTCGCTCACGGTGCAGCCTCGGCTCCGGATACTGTCAGTGTGTGCGCACAAAATGCATCAATTTCACCTAATATCATCCACTACGTAAGAGCGATGCACGGACGTGATATTGACGGATATTTAAAGCGTCTTTGTAAGCTCCTTGCCTTGAAACGGTGATTAATAATGTTGTATGAATCTGCTTAACACATGAATACAATGAGCAAGAATCCAAATTGAAGTCCTTTGAGTAAAGTCCACTTGGCGGCCATCTTGGATACAGTTATTTCCAGTCATACAAGACTAGAGGGTTATATATAACATTGCTTGGTTGCTTGGGCTACTGCATACGCACATTTCTTCACAACTAAAGAGCATAGTTTCCTGTATCTGTCAGTTTCTCATAGTTTCTTAACCAGCAAGGTGATAGGCTGTTTGTTCTGAGAGGTGGGACTTAAGTCATACAGCCACCGAGTTGAGTGTTACATGTTCTTGCCTCTACTCATACTTTCTTCGGTTGTGTCTCCGTCTTTCCAGTTAACAGTTGAGCCGAAACGTTGTCGAGATATAATTTGAGCACTGATGTTGGATACCTTCGGAGCCCAGAGTTCATTTCAGACCCAATCATAGGTATGATGTAGACTGTGATGTCTACACACGGTACAGTTTTTTATTTGTATTTATTTTTTTTACCCAAGTTGATCATTTGCGAGTTCTCACCCATTAGGTCTCCTCTTGGAGGTGGAGGTGGAAAACTGACACGTGCTTCCTTTGTGATATGTAAAGCCATGGCATCTTTTCACATTGCTTTTCAATACTGAGCTATCTGACGAGAGTGAGAGTGAGAGTGAGAATGAGAGAGAGAGCGAGAGCGAGAGTACACCCCTCCATTTTGCTCTCTCGTCTCCAGTAAGTCTACGTTCGAATCCGCGTTCGAAACGCTTTTCTGTTGCATCCGGTACGCTTCTAATTAGAACCGAGAACAAACGTCCGAACACACTTTTCCCCGACTAAACAGCTTACCTCCGTCCAGGTGGCACAGAGCCGATGCTCTGTAATCCTCCACGTAATGCGCAGGTCCACTTGTTGCCCTGATCCCGGGTCTGATTACCATAATTATGCGTAATTAGCAAGCCGGTTCCATCGGGGAGCTTCGGATAGGGATCCCTGTGCTTAATTAAAAGGTTTATTCAGCGGCTTTAGCGCTGCCTGTGCTGTCTGACCAAGAACAATTACGCTCGCAGCTAATTAGCTACAAATGATGTAGCGTTGTAATCATGAGGCTACAGATTGAGGTTAATGACTGTAATGTCGGCGCGTGGCAGAAGGGATTCTGCATAACACCGTCGCATCGACAGCTAGCATGCTAATCAGACTTTTTACTTTGATGCAGGTCAAGAATGTGTTTCTTGGCACTCTCGTTTTCTTACACACACACACACACACACACGTTGTACTGCTGCGAAGCTCCTATCACATCCTGAGTCATTGTTCTCAGTCGACTGAATCGTTTTCAAAAAGACGACCAAAACTCTCATTGTGCTAGCAACTGCATGAATGTATGAGTGTCTCACTGACACACTAACTTTTATTGTGTGTGTGTTTCCATGAGTGAGCGAGAGATGCTCTCTGTCACCATAGCAACATGTTTCCGTATTGTGCGGGGGAACTTAAAGGGAGTAGGGATTAGGGCGCATGTGTCCATGATGACCATCATGTACGGGTCGCAGGCTCCTGCAAAATTGATACGGCTTTTCTCTTTCATCTACTATCATATGATGGGAAATAGTTCTTTGTGTCTTTTTAAAGGAATACTCCACCATTTTTATTCCTAATCTCTACCATGCAGGCAGGCAGATCAGCACCTCTGAATCGCTCCTAGGTGTGAGTATGTGTGTGAATGATGACCTACGATGGACTGGCTTCCCATTCAGGGTGTATTCCCGCCTCGTGCCCAGTGTTCCTGGGCTAGGCTCCAGATCTCCAGATTTGAACAGGAATGCTGTAGAAGAAAAAAAAAAATATCAAAACACTTATTTCCTGAAGGTACCTGTGCCATCCAGGACTGATGTTAAAGTGCTTTAATATATCAGACTCACACAGGATGCATTCGCCATGGTGCTTTGATACAAAACTCCAAACGTACAAACAGAAATCATAATCCAGATGAAAGTCAGCAACCAGGCAGACGTCAGAACATGGGGAAATCGCAGTGCAGACAGGCCTGAGGTTAATCCAGAGAACAAGCCAAGGAACCAGGCTCAAACAATAATAAATGTTTTAAACTTTACCAGTTGGCAAGACTTCGCAATGAATGCGTGTTCTTTTGAGTTTTTATATAGAAGAGAGTCAAGAACTGAAGGTTAGAGATGAAAGATTGCAACCGCTGCTGTCATTTTTTTTTTTTTTTAATGAAAAGATTAGCATGTGCATATGTTAGCATGTCATGGTACATATTCTTATGTACCATGACATACATTAGGGAATTCGGTCTTGCCAGAGCCATATCTCCGTGCGTTTCTCGTCTGGTTTCTTACGTAAGTGACGCAGGGTTGAGCCTGGATGGGAGACCTCCTGCGGTACACTAAGGTTGTTGCTGGAAGTGGTATTAGTGAGGCCAGCAGGGGGCGCTCACCCTGTGGTCTTCGTGGGTCCTAATGCCCCAGTGTAGTGACAGGACACTATACTGTAAAAGCAGCACTGTCTTTCGGACGAGACGTTAAACCGAGGTCCTGACTCTCTGTGGTCATTAAAAATCCCAGGACACTTCTTGTAAAAGAGTAGGGGTATAACCCCGGAGTCCTGCCGAAATTCCCCCATTGACCATTATCTATCACGGCCCCCTAATAATCTCCATCTCTGAACTGGCTACATCACTCTCTTCTCCTCTCCACTAATAGCTGGTGTGTGGTGGGTGTTCTGGCGCAATATCATCCAGGTGGATGCTACACACTGGTGATGGGTTAGGAGATTTCTCTACCTCCCCCCATACAATGTAAAGTGCTTTGAGTGTCTAGAAAAGCGCTATATAAATGAAACTGTAGAACTGTAAATACATTGGTACATAAAAAGTGAAACGGAAAGATTGAGATTTTTAAGCAAAAAAATTTGTCAGCGTTCTTATGTACTTTTCCGAATCGTGTCGCTTTGCTGTATGTTTTTTTCGGGGTTGTCTTTTAGGAAACTCAGCCTTGAACAGGTTGCATGTTTACAGCTGGGCCATTTTTGAGTCAATATTTAAATGATGCACCAGCATTAGTTGTATTTCGGCCATTTTTGACCCACATTACAAATATCATTTGTATCATAACTGGCCTAGACTTAACCATATTTGATCTGGGTTTCAGGTATTAATTTCCCCCTGTTATTCATGTATTTATTTATTTAATTATTTATTTATGTGCCGACATACTTAGCCAGCTGTTTGTTTGTTTGATTGTTCGATATACTTCTGTTTTTGTTTTTTTTTTATATTTCACATTTTTCACATTTTTCAAGCTGCATTTGTATTCTTTCCGTCCTGTGAAGCACTTTGAGCTGCTCTGCTGTACAAATTGTGCTGTATAGACAGAGATTGTTGCTGTTGTTGTTGTTGTTGTTGTTGTTGTTTGTGCTGCTGCTACTATGGTTGTTGCTGTAGCTGCAGTTGCAGGTCTTTTTCTCCCCTAGCTGTCTATAGAATAAAAAGGAGGCGCTGCGTCAGCATGCACACAGGAGAAAGACCGCAATGTTGAGAACGCAAGCTCTAAATACGTCGTCGCACTCGCGGAGTCGTTGTGCGCTGTGCGTTGCATTGTGCACGCACATGTCACCCTGCACCGCGCTATTATCGCCGGTGGAGGTGTGCTAATCCAGGTCCCAGAGCAGTGAAGGATCATGGGGAACAGAACGAAGGTAGCAATCACCGGCTCTGCTGGAGGTCTGAGAATCGGAAAGATTGTTATTTGTCCGTGTTTAACAGGCGGAAAACAGCGAGGCCTGTCTGTGCCAAGAGCAAGGAGGACATCATTTCCTCTCTGAGTCATTAGCCTTTACACACACACACACACACACACACACACAGTTCTGCATTTTGCACTAATTTATGCCTTGTCATGTTATCATAATAGCTGTTTCAGACCCGCACATGCAAGTTGTTTTTCTCCATTTTCATATATTTCATTATTCCCTTCCCTTCTTCCTGTTTTTCCCAGAGTCCAGGTCGAGTTTTATGTGAACGAGAACACCTTTAAGGAACGCCTGAAGCTCTTCTTCATCAAAAACCAGAGATCCAGTGAGTTCTCCATGCCGCCTGCTCATCAACGCACGTTGCTCATGCTGCTTTTTCTGTGTCTTTCTTTCTTTTCTTTTCTTTTTTTCTTCCCTCCATTGTTTGTCCTGTGCTCTGAGTCTGCTGTTCTGTTTGGTCCATTGTTTCGTGGAGTACAGTGAGCCGTATCAGTGGCTAACCTCTCGGCTGTGTCAGTCGCTCTTGTGGCTGTTTGATGTGCTGCACTCTGTTGTAAGTACACGTCTTGAACTCTGTTGTTGTTGGTCTGCTTTTTTTGTGTGCTTTTTTTTTTTTAAAAAAAACCCACATTGCTGCTGATCTGGACGCGTCTCCGTCTGTCGCCGCAGGTCTGAGAGTGCGCCTCTTCAACTTCTTCCTGAAGGTGGTGAGCTGCCTGCTTTACATCGTCCGAGTGCTGCTGGATGACCCGCGCGAGCAGAGGGACTGGTGAGAGCGAGTCGCGAATGTCTGAGTTCGTGCGTGTTAAAAATCAGCGTAGATACAGTACGGAATAATCCATGAAGGCACATAACATGATAAACTACACAAACTAGTTACTGCTCTTACCTCGAACTTGATTATATTCCTATAAACACACGTCCCAGTGTCTTTTATGACTCTTATTCCACGGTAATTATCCGACGTCATGTCGTACTTCTTATCCGTTTATAGCTACGTTTTAATATAAGCGGTCGTTCCCTCACCAGCCTCACTTTTTTCCCCCACTGTTTTGACGTATTAATAAGACAAACGAAAATCAAACACAGCTTGTCATGTGTAAACTCCTCCGTCCTGAAGATGTCTGAAAACTTACAGCTTTACCTCTAACACTGGAGACTCCTTCCATCAGTGTGAAATAAGACAACGTCACCGTATCATCGATTCTATTATAATTTTTGAATCTGTTTACTTTTAGCCTTAGATTACGCGGAACATTGATATAAACCTGTGACTCGCAGCTGCGCCGGTGTCAGAGCCGCTGTTATGGAAAATGAATCGACACCTTCTGACCAATCAGAATGCAGAACTGAACAGCGCCAAAGCTGTTTGTAGCACGAGTACTGTTTATGTAGGTTGACCTTCTGTCCTTTAGCTTTTGTAACTCTTTATGAAGCACTGCTTGGATACGAGTTCACGAAGGCCGTACCGTAGGTCAGTGTAACGGATGCTTTTCGTTCTGTTGGTTTCCACAAGTCGGGGTAAATTGGACAAGTTCTGACAAAGTCGCGACAAAGTGAGAATGAAGCCGCGGGTGCAGGTGACGAGAGGTCCGAGTGAAAATGGGAAGTCAGGTAGCTGGTGGGAGTGAGAGAGAGAGAGAGAGAGCGAGAGAGAGAGAGAGAGAGAGAGAGAGAGCGTACAGGCAGCAGTGGCAACATAAGGGTGAGAGAAAAAATGGTTGGACTGAGGATGCAGCCATCAGAGAATGATTTATAGGAGCTTAAATATCAGTATCGAGCCCAAGATGCTGGGCCTTTCTTTATTTATCTTTATTTATCGTGTGTGTGTGTGTGTGTGTGTGTGTGTGTTTCCCTACAGTCCTGGCTGTCTCAGACAGAATGCCTCTGCACAGAACAAAAGCCACTTTGACTGGTAAGTGTGTGCAACTCAAAATGACAAACGAAAAAAACCCCAAACAAACGGTTGAACAGATTAGCAGTCTTCATTTAATGATGGTGTGGGGGGAAGGGAGGGGACAAATCGCTATCGACCCGTCCTTCGTCTCCTGAAAGGACCGGCAGACTGTGTGCTGCCGGACAGCGACGATAATACGTTCTCATTACATCAGCGTGAGGTCGATGTCACGCTCGCGGACCCCCGAGCACCGCGTACGATCTTACCCGAACAGCCGGAAAGCTCGGTTCTGCTCTCGGCCCTACCGTATCGATTTTATTGACGTCAGGAAGCAGTGACGGAGGAAAGGAGCAGAGCAGGGACTCCGGATACCATAATGAAAGGTTATATTTAGGCACGGCGTTGTCCCTGGTGCGCTGCGTTTTAATAAGAGGAAGCAGCCGGTCGCAACACTTCAAGCTGTCTCTCACGCGTGCGTCGTGCTGTTACGACCTCGTTTATCCGTCGAAATTAACACCGAGCTGATTCGCGCCCGCTGCAGATGAGACAGCTGTTCGTTTTGAATGACGAGCGCGCTCATTGTTTACGTCCAGCACAGAGTGTTTTGGGAAATCGTTTTCTGTTCACGTTTAAGATCGTAAAAGATCATAATGTAAATGGAAATTCTCAAATATGGTTTTTTGACTTCATACTCATTTGGATACATATGAGCACTTCTGGGGGGATGGGGGGGGCTTAGTGGTTAGCATGCTTGCCTCGTGCCTCCAGAGTTAGGGGTTTGATTCCCACCTCTACTCTATGTGCATGGAGTTTGCATGTTCTTCCCGTGCTTCGGGGGTTTCCTCCGGTTTCACCCACCAACCCAAGGACATGCAGTGTATAGACTGATTGGCATTTCCAAATTGTCCGAAGTGTGTGAGTGTGTGTGTGATTGTGCCCTGCGATGGGTTGGCACCCCAGGGTGCCAGGGTGTCCCCTGACTCGTGCCCCTGGGATGTCCCCTGACTCGTGCCCCTGGGATAGGATCCAGGCTCCTCTGCGACCCTGTTCTGGATAAGCAGTACAGAAAATGGATGGATGGGATTTTCTGCATAATAACTACTTTCCAAATTAGAGTATTTCTGTAACATCAGAAAAAATTCTGAAGTAACTCAGGCGATTTGGCTGTTTCTGAAACTTCTGTGGTGTTAAATCTGTCTGGAAACTGTGAACTGTGTGATGAGGTTCATGTCCTTGTCTTTGCTTTTTTCTCTCAGTGTCTCGCACGGTTTCCTCCAAATAACGACTTCTTTTGCCACCAGGTCCCTTATTATCTGGGTGAACAGACCCCTGCCGCTTTGGGCGCTCCAGGTCAGATCAGTTAACCTTTTTCTTGCACTCAAACACACACACACAGAGCAGATTGTATAGATATCACACCAGCTCAGGCACAAAAAGAGGCAATTACAGACGCATGTGGACAAATAAATGCACACAGCTTTTACAACATGGAAACACACACACACACACACACACACACACACACATGACCTGTGTGTCACTGCCTTTTTGTACTGATACTGCTTTTGGCCACTTGGTCCAGACATTTCACAGTAAGCACTCTTATTCCTGCCCACTGCTTCCTCCCACACTGTATGTCTCCTCATCTCTCTCTCTCTCTCTCTCTCACCAGGTTCTTGTGGCTTTCATCAGCTTTTCAGAAACCATGTTGCTCGTGTACCTGAGCTACAAGGTAATAGGCGCGCAAGTGCAACACCCTGAAACCTTCCTTTACTACATTATCACATACTATACATCATTACAAGCTTACTATAATGCTGAATTTCCCTGAATAGGGGTAGAGTTTCTTTTCTGAACACTTAAATTTGGTTCTCTGAGGTATTTGGAGTATTATACGATCTGGAGAAAGTGGTTAGCGTTAGCCGCTGTTAATTTTGAGGTATAGTCCATGAGTAAGTACGGGTCCTTTTGCATTGCGAGTGACTCCAAACTCTAGAAATCCTGAAATAAGACTTTCTAATGATTCTGATTGGCTGATGGCACCATCTTCAAACCTTCATCAACACCTGTCTAAAGATGGCCCAGCACCATCGGAAATGAGGATCTGTGGCAGTACTACAGCTGGTGGAGGAAGAAATTATAAGAAGATGCCATGACTACATGACTCTTGAAGCCTAGCTCGCATGGACTTCCCAAGACAAGTGGAAAACAGGACAACAAAACAAAACCTGGTGCCGAGACCGAAGGCGGACATCATGCCAGGGAGTTGGGGTCAGAGTGCAGGGTCAGCCATGATACAGCGCCCCTGGAGCAGAGAGGGTTAAGGGCCTTGCTCAAGGGCCCAACAGTGGCAGCTTAGCAGTGCTGGGGCTTGAACCCCGACCTTCCGATCAGTAACCCAGAGCCTGGCAGTGCTGGGGCTTGATCCCCCGACCTATATAGACGTGGTTTGTTGCCCTTTTGCTAAAACAGCCTCCACTCTTCTGGGAAGGCTTTCCACTAGATTTCGGGATGTGCCTGTGTGAATTTAGCCACGAGTCAAAGACCTGGTAGGGAGTCTGCATTCCAGATCATCTCAAAGGTGTTCAGTCAGGGATCTGTGCAGGCCACTCAAGTTCTTCCACACCTGCCTTGGAAATCATGTCTTCATTGAGATGCATTCTAATGATTGGCAGCTCCATCGAGCAAACCCCAATGTGTTGGTGTGCACATTCTCAGGTCAGCTCACGGTATTCTGCACCTCAGTCTTCAGTGAGGGATCAAAGGGGAAGAATGGGAAGAAAAGAGAGGTGGAGAAAACAAGGAGTTTCTATTTCTTTCTCTACAGCTGTCCTTCTCTTCAGAGACCAATCAGCTCTTTGTTTTCCGAGAGCACTTGTGCTGGATGAGTGAGTGGAGGGGACGGAGCAGCAGGCATCCACGTCCTCTTCAGAACCCCTCTGCGATGCCATCCCTTTGATTTCTTACTTCTTCTCCTTCTTTGAAGTCCTTGCAGATTCACCCCATCCGTCCCTTTCTCTTTCTCTCTCCGCCCTCTATTGATTCCTTCTGTAATGAACAAATCTATTCTGCCCACACTGAACTTGTGTGGGTCACAAATAATGCCACGCTGTCCGTCGCAGACTCACCCTCCATCCCTACCCACCCTTTGTCCAAAGTCTTGTTTTTAATTTTGTTATGCTAATACAGTTTTAGGCACAGTGGGTAGCCTCACAGCTCCAGGGGTTCCTGGTTCAATTCTGAGCTGTGGTTACTGTGCGGAGTTTCTGTGCACGTTCTCCCCATGTCCGTATGGGTTTCCTTCCACCTCGCAGAAATGCCAGTAAGTGGACTGGCTGCTCTAAATTGACCCTAGTTTTGAATGTGTGTGTGTGTGTGTGTGTGTGTGTGTGTGTATGTATGTGTGTGGTGCCCCGCTATGAACTGGTGTCTCATCCAGGTAGTATGTCTGCCTCACGCCCAGGGTTTACTCGATTAGGCTCTGGATCCATCCTCACCCTCACCAGGATACACCAGTTAATGAAGATGAATGAAGTAATTAATTAATAACACAGCTTCAAATCACTACTGTACTGTATATAACAGGATTCTCTCATTGTTATTGATAGAATTGTTATTTATTCCCTGATTGTTTTGGACAGAAACTTGAGGACGATTTCAGTGGTACAGTAGCATAGTTCTCTATACAATATTATACAATTCAAAAGTTCAGCATAGTACGCAAAGTTTCCAGAGAAACAGGACATTCTGGACACGGACTCTGTGATCGGGTCACCAGTTATGAGATCAAATGTGAATAAAATTGAAATAAATGTTTCCCGTTTGTTTTCCATCATTCCAAGTTTAGTTATTAGGTACTTATTATGACAAATCAAATCTATAACGGTTTTCATGATGCGCCACAAACAATCATCTTTGTGCACGGAATGTTTATTGGTCTCACTGTGTTCATCACACATTAAAGTTACTTTAGTTTAAAAAAAAAAGAGAAAAAAAAAGAACATGTTTATCATGAAATAATGTGCACAAACACAAGTGGATGGAGGTTGATGCTGGTGGTTGGATTATATTTGCTTGTTATGAATTTTATTGTGCGAAGAGATGCGAGTACTAATCTCACCTTAACCTCTGTAGCATTGACCTTTCATAGAATTGAGCTGTGCAATAACCCTACTAACCCCAACCTGAACCCTTAAACCCTAAACCTAACCCTTAACCCTAACCCTTAACCCCTAAACCTAACCCTTAACCCCAACCCTTAACCCCTAAACCTAACCCTTAAACCCTAAACCTAACCCTTAACCCCTAAACCTAACCCCAACCAAAACCCTTAACCCCTAAACCTAACCCCAACCCTAACCCTTAACCCCTAAACCTAACCCTTAACCCCTAAACCTAACCTCAACCCTAACCCTTAACCCCAACCCTTAACCCCTAAACCTAACCCTTAAACCCTAAACCTAACCCTTAACCCCTAAACCTA
>JANDJT010000141.1:17560610-17571820 GCA_024331685.1 Stegophilus panzeri | reverse complement strand
TCATTCCAGTTTACGTCATTCCAGTTTACGTCATTCCAGTTTATATCATTCCAGTTTATATCATTCCAGTTAATTCCAATCCAGTTTATATCATTCCAGTTTACGTAATTCCAGTTTATATCATTCCAGTTTACGTCATTCCAGTTTACGTCATTCCAGTTTATATTATTCCTGTTTACGCCAATCCAGTTTACGCCATTCCAGTTTACATCAATCCGGTTTACATGATTCCAGTTTACGTCGTTCTGGTTTATTCCATTTAAATTCAGGACATGTCAGTTTACACTGTACTAGTTTGTCATTTCAGTGGTTCTTTTGATTAGAGAATCTTATGATTTGAAACAGCAGCTCTGACTGTAGCGTTCCTACAAATCACAGGTTTATAAATGAATGCGCTCGTTCTGATACGTCACTGTTTCTAAGCGTAAGTGATAAATACATTGTTTCTTAGATGTTCCACACCAATAAATGTAACTATAAATGGATAAAAAGTAACATATCTTTTTATAATACGTTAAACTTGTCATTAGCAAATTGCTTTGATGCAAGGTGAATAATACACTCCATATCGTGCTGTTACAGGAAAATAATCCACTTCGGGTGATAACAGTGACTCTGAACAGTGATTATTTTCCCATAACAGCACGATACGGAGTGTTTTATTCCTCATGTATGTTCCTACAGTCTGAGCTCATATGCTAGCGTGAGGTTATGATGGCAGTTAAAGGGCTCTCTTCAGACCCCGTGAGAATCTGTGCATCTGATGCGTCTGCTAGCTTTCACACTTCTGCCAACACGCACACACACACCAACACACACACCAACACACTCTTAAACACACTTAAACCTTCATGTAATAGTCTAGCGCAGGCTTACCCTTGTCCTACCTCCACTCCATCACCCCCGTGGGATGAAACACACCTGTTCACACGTACATGAGTCATCTGCTCTCACATATTCATAAAGATTGGAGACTCCCTGTAGTGCTGCGAATGGAAACGTGTAGATAAAACACACACACACACACACACACACACACACACACACACAGGCACAGACTCACACTCAGAAGCAACTGTGTTTCTTTAGCAGGTTACATCTGACTTATAAGTGCTTGCACAACTCTCTCAACACACACACACACACACACACACACACACACACACAGAAATGCCGTAGCACGACACTCATGGTGCACACACAAACACTCTGTGAATGAGATGAGGGAGTGAGCTTTGATGTGTGTTGTGAGGACTTCCCTGGGAGAGCACCATCTCCATCCTCCAGCTCTTCCTCATCGGCTTTCATCAACAAAAACCCGGCTGACATTTACACCACCTGTCTTCACAGAGCCCCACCGGTGTGCGTGCGTTTGTGTGTGTGTGTGTGTGTGTGTGTGTGTGTGTGTGTGTTGTGCATATCGCGTGTGTATTGTTGTCTGTCTCTGACCTATTGGCTTTTTAAAAAAATTTATATATATATATATATATATATACATGTGTGTGTGTGTGTGTGTGAGTGTGTGCCACATATTGTTTTTTAAAACCATACGCAAATGTCCATGTATGTCTGTGTGTAGTTATGTATGCGCATGTGTATGTGTGCTCTTGTTTGTGGGAGTGTGTGTGTGTGTGTATGTGTGTTAACCCTGCATTCAAGATAAGTGAAGGGATCAGGATGAGTGAATCAGGATGTAAACCTCAGGCTTCCTTCCTTCTGTACGATACGATACGATACTATTTGAACTAGCATCCTCCGATCGATACGTGATGAACTTTGCTAGCCTGTTAAATTATGACTTTAAAAATATGAATGTTTTTATACACCAGTTGTTTGTCCCTTTTCAATAGAAATCAGTGTATTATCCGTTATAATCGATAACAATTGATTGTTGCTTTTTAAACTGATGCGTCGTTTCTAATTGTCGGATCGTTACTCCTCTAGTAGCACACACTGTAAAACCCCTGCAGGATTTTATCATATAATAACCAGTGTGAGATTTGTGAGATACGTCTGTGAGTTCTCTTCCCTGTATCACATTTCAGAACAAGGACACGTTCTGTCCTGTTACTTCCCCCCCAAAAAAACCCCAAACCCCCGCATTAATCCTGCAGCGCATAACACTCACCTCCGCATTCATGGCCTAAACTATCCGTGTGAAATGTCTCTGTTCTGGGAGTCATAACACCAAACAGCACCCACCGGTCCTGTTAGCAGTGTTCCAGCTCGTCTCACTCCTCCACCGTTCACGCAAACGCTGCTCAGTTGATACCTGGCCTTGCTATTAAATTGTTTTTGTATCTAATTTTCCCCCCTAATAATTCAGAATCATTTTAATGAACAATATTTTATATATAAACCTGTAAAACGTCAGCACTCGTTGTCGCGATCATTTTATCACGTGATAAAAAAAAAAAGGTGATTCTGGCGCCCTCTTTTGGACCCGGTCAGTACTGCACGTCTACGATTTTACCGTCCTGAATCGTTTTAATGATTTCAGACTACACGTTACAGAACTGGGAATACGCCGTGTCCCGTCATCACTTAGACATAACACCCGCCTCCACGTTAATGGCCTAAATGCCATTCAATCTCTAACTTCTGGGAGTCGTAACACCAAGCAGCACCCCCTTGCCCTGTTAATAACGTGTCATATTTTCTCAGAGAATCCCATAACACACTCCCACAACTCCATCATTCATGCCCACTTTGCTCAATTGATATCCGGCCTTGCTATTAAATAGATGAGTGTCTCAGCTTTTATAACCTTTTATATGACTCTTTATATAAAAACTCCATTACTCTGGAAAGACAGGGGTTTTAGCGTAGGAAAAAAATAAATGAACAAAACACAGAAGGAAAGATGAGTAATAAAACACTCCTGCGTTTATGGGCTATGGAGAAAACAGATCTAATGCAACAGTAATAAATGATACTGTAAACAGTCATCTATAAAGCATGACTTGCAACAACTAATCAATAACATAGATGACGTAATGTCGATCATTTAAAAAAAAAAAAAAAAAAACTCCCTGCAGCAAATGTTTATATTGATCAGTGAGCGTGAGAGAGAGACAACCTTTGAAATATAGTAATAATTGGAAGGGGAAAAAAAAGAAAAAAAGAAAACAGCCTGGTCATTTGAGTTGATGGAAAAGGAAACCCATTATCGCTAATGACGATGGAAACCCCTGGGTCTGTCATTTTGTCATTTAAAGCCAACAATTTTGAAATCTTCTTTCAACAGCCAAGGGTTTGACCATCAAATTACCTTCTAATGTTAGCTTTCACAAATGGCTAGGTTTATTAGAAATGGCTGAAGGTTGTTTAAGGAGAGGTATATTTCCACTTTGGGTTAAGTTTAAAAGTTTACACGAGGAACACTATGCACATTGTGTCCAGAGTCTGTGATGTCGATTTACTGGGTGTCCCATTAATATTATACAAGTCTCCCGTGTGTAGGAGAGGGTCCCGGAGATTTCTCGAGTAGACACGTCAGAGACTTTGTATTTTTAAAGAACACTGCTATAGAGCAGTTACAGGTCGGTAACATAAAGCAGGACTAAATATAAATACGGATGCCAGACAAGCCACGTTAACGCATTTCTTCTCTTCGTATTCGTGACCGGCCACGAAGGACGTATTTACCGTTATTAGCTCATAAAGCGAGCGGTAAGATATGTGCCCACCTGCGTGAATGCTTTATGAAGATTAAGCGGTGTTTGTGCCGGTTTTCAGACAGCCAGCCGACTGAACGTCATTAGAAAGCTGGCAGCATCGAGTGAGGAAGTGGTAATGGACAAGCCGAAGAGCAGGAGTGAATCCGAGCGATTTTCAGGAGGATCATTCGTTATTTCTCCAGCGTAACGTTACAGAAGAATGATTATTGAAGTCTGCGGATCATGCTTGATATCCGCATGAGGATCTCTTCCTCCTTTAGCATCTCTCAGTGCTCAGCATCGTGTTTCAAATGCGCACACACACACAAAACTGAACGCACCATGAAAAATATCGAAAGGTATATTATATAGCCGCCATTTCCTCAGAGCGCTGCCGTGTCATTTCCCGTGACCTTTAGTTTCCCCGGCCGATTCTAATCTGGTGGATTTGCATGAGGTCGGTTTGGTGTCACGCTGTCCGTTTTGATTTTGTCTGCAATTTGACACGGCGATATCCGTTTTTTCACTCCGTCTGGAAAGAGTTCCAGTCCTTTAACGAGGCTGCACTGTATATGGTTGGATTTCATGCCTGGTCACGTTGTATTGTAGTCTCTAGGGTCTATATTCGGTTCAAACGTTACATCATTATTTAAACAGTGGAAGTTCCTCGTATTCAGACTCCGCTTACGCACGAGCACGGTTTGGTTTTCTGGACGTTTCAATGATGCAAATCGTTTGGAGTTTTGCGCTTACGAGGTTGCCATGTTTGCTGATAATTGCGTTCACAAGGTACTGAAACGAGCTCACGAGTTCGTAATGTGTGTTTGGGAGGTCGGCTATTTGATTGTGGTTTTTAATTCGCTATTTTTGGCGATATTTTTGTTAATTTGATCAAGAGAATATGCCCACGGTTTGAAGGAGAAGCTGACCAAGCAGTCATGTGCTCTGCTTGGAGCTCATGTCATAATGTTATTTTGAAAAAAAAAAATGGCCTCCGAGAAGCTGTTCTCTGAATGTCCTATGTGTTATTGACTTTATTTAATAGGACAATACTAACGGTTACTTATTAATTAATACATCCGACTCTCATTTGTACGTTTTTGAGTGTTTGAATAATGCTGCGCACGGTTTTGTTGTTACGCCCTCACCATGCACATCTATATGACCCTAGTCGTTGATGTGGTTAGGTCAAGTTTGGTTTCACTCAGCTGACTGTCGCTGGTGTGGTTCGAACGTCTCTACAAGTCGATGTGTTAATATCCAGTTCATTGTCGCTCGGGTTTACTCGATCCTGTCTCCAGACAGAATTAACATGCCGAGGCGTCCTGTCCCTGATGAAATGGCACCAGTGTTCTCATAATCATCATTTTCTATCTGAAATGCTCCTTTCCACTGCTAGAAATAATATCAAAGTTTTTTGGACATGCGTTAAAAAACCTTTCAGGATATAACGACCCAATATAATTGACGCAGGACTTATTTAATAAATAAATAAATAAATACCCCAAGCTATTCCTTTGCTCGACTCCTTGGCTATGTCGATATGCCAACGATGCCCAGTTTGACCTGTCTGACTGACGTTTGACTCGGGTTCCTCTGTCCTCTGTCTGATCTGATGATATCTGATGACTCTCTCTCCCCAGTTTGAGCAGCTGGCTTTCCTGTGGATGGAGAGACAGAAGTCTGGGGGGAACTACAGCCGCTACAGAGCTCAGACCGAGAAACACGTCGTGCTCTGTGTCAGCTGTCTGAAGATAGATCTCCTCATGGATTTCCTCAACGAGTTCTTCGCTCACCCCAGACTACAGGTGTGTTTGTAAGCACATGTTTATATTTTCAGTAGGCAGACCTATTAAATGTAAGCATCAAAGCAGGGAAGGTCGTATAAGAGATATCATGAAAGTAGCTTATAAAGCGTAAAGTGCGAACAAGTGCCGCGTTCGACTTTCAAGAACTCGTAACTACGAATTTCTGACCTCCAACCAGGAAAAAAAAAAACCCCAGAGAAAACAACCCAGAGTACAGCATGTGAATTTAAATCAACATGGCCGCTCGAACACTAAACACAGCAGCACTTCTTCTTAAATTTGAATGAGTCCTACTATATTTATAAACAAAGTATTCGCTTCAGATCAATCAGCATACAGACACGTTCGTTCATAAAAAATATATAACGCTGACTATACAGTGTTCAGTGTTTTGCGGAGCTAAACATACCTCCTCGTCGCAGTTAGCTAGCTAGCTTGTCGCTAAGAAAAGACGAGCGTGGAGGCGTCTATATTTTTTCCCCCACTTAGTAGCTTTAATGTCGTTTAATGTCGTAAAAACAACGTCGTTCCGATGTCTACCTTTCGAGCTAAGTCGAGTTCAGCGTTATAAACATAAACCTAGTCACCGAATTGAACGTTTTCGTTTATTTCTCTCAGAAACCGGTATTCTGACATCGTTGACTATTCTGTATATAATCCGATCGTTTTCTTCTCTTTCTTTTCTTTTTTTTATTCAGATCTATTTGATTATTATTCGTTCGTTATTCATTTTAGGTCTGAAGATACTGTTTAGAACCAAATAGATGTTTTTAATCCTGTTGATACTGATGCGTATATTGCGTTTCGACAAACTGGCAAGTGAGTTAGTGCATAAACAAACAAACAAACAAACAAACAAATTAAAAAAAAAACTTATATCCAAAAATATTTTGCACAAAAAATAAAAAACCTTTGTGTTTTTGCATGCGCATGTACAGTATGTATGTGTGAATGCACAAAAGTGTGTGTGTGTGTGTGTGTGTGTGTGTGTGTGTGTTGCATGCATGTCCTAAAGGCTCATTAGGGATCAGAGAGGTGTAATCCTCAGCTGGAGCTCCGGGCAGCCTCTGACACAAGGATTACAGCAGCATTAATGTACAGTACTGTGCAAAGGTCGTGCAAAGAAATGCTGTAGAGCAAAGATGCCTTCAAAAATAAATAATGAAATTAAATGTTTCTCCACTTTAAAAAAACAACAACAAAAAAAAAAACTACAGAGCAGTAAACAGTAATAAATGAAGCAAAGGCAATATTTAGTGTGACGACCCTTTGCTTTAAAAAGAAAAATGAAAAAAAAAAAGACGTCTCGGGTAGAATGTGTGCAGGTTTATAAGGAAGAGAGCTGTAAGTGTTACCGAGCGTCTTGCAGAACCAGACGCGGTTCTTCTGGAGACCTTGACTGTCGCACTCGCGTCTTATTTTCGCAGCGAAACCCAGCAGCCTTCATTGTGGTTTCTTTGTCTGAAAAGTCTCTCTTACCACTTAATATTCTGCTTTCTTTACTGACGTGCAAACGTTTTTATGTAACGTTTAATTTTGTGCTGGGAAACTAATGTTTCGGGAATCGAAAATGCTTTTTGTACTGACCCGATCATGTAGAAGTCATCAAATAAACAAAATCTATAGCGAAGTTTGTAGTAAAAAAAAAAAAAAAAAGTGTGTGTGTGTGGGGGGGGTGCCTAAACTTTTGCACAGTACTGTAAATCAGCGAATCGGTTTTATTCTGGACACGTTACAGTCAGAGAGACTCCTCACACACACTCTCTCTCTCTCTCTCACTCTCTCACTCTCTCTCACACACACACACACACACACACACACACATCTCTATAACAGCACACAAAGCTGAGAGCTTGCTATACGTGCACACGGTCATGCAAACACGTGTTGCGTCTGTGTTTTTATTGTTATTGCTGCAACACCTTGTGGGGTGTCAAGTAATGTGTGTGAGAGTGTGTGTGTGTGTGCGTGTGTGTGTGTGTGTGTGTGACATCCTCTGAAGTGCAAATGAACAGAGAGAACCGAGCGGATTGTTGTCATAGCAATGCAGCCTGATTTCCAATTGCTATTCCGAGATGGGTTTTTCCTCTGATATAATGCGATCCGACAGTTCAGGTCATGTGGGAGACGGACATTTGTGTAACACTTGTTAGGAACGCCATGTGTACAGTATAATGACCTATGAATACATTTATAACACATTATAATGCATTCGTAAGGCGTTGTACACGTCGGTAAAATGATTTACGGAAAAGCAACACAGTTTATAGACATTTTATAAGCATTTATAACGTGTAAATTGTTACGAGAACGCATGATAACTAGGCCCGGTTTGTTTAGGGTTCATTACAGTGGCTTGCATAAGTATTCACCCAGAAGAAGCGGGAAATGAAATGGACTTAATTGGCATTATATGTCATAATAAATCTATACGAAACACCCATTGCTGTGAAAGCGCTAAATTAGTTCTAGCAGCTGCCATTAGAAGTTGTACGCTTTGTTGAATGTGTGCAATTAAAGTGTCACATGATCTCAATAAGCAGTAAATTCACCTGTTCTTAGAGGAATCCAAAGTTTCTTAGAGACCTTACCAAAACGAAGAGCATGATAAAGACCAAAACGAGTCTGGGACAAAGTTTGGTTGTTAAAAACCATTGAAATATGCCAAACTTTGAACATCACACACACACACACACACACACACACACACACACACACAGACAAACATTAAATCTGTTATTAAAATGTTAGGAAACAAAACAGCACAAAAGCGACTCCACCAAACGCTAGTGATAGGGTAAGGAGGGCAGGAGTCAGAGAAGCAATCAAGGGTAATGCTCAATATGATGCCACCACCATCATGCTTCAGAATGGGGGAGGTGTTCATTAAAACTATATTCATTGACCGTGGTACTGAAACTTAATCCAGGTCTCATTTTGGTTTGAGTTGGCCTGAACGCACCCACTAAAACCAGAAATGTCCGTAGACTCTGTGTTGGTGAAGGCTGGGAGGTCGTTGAATCTTTCTCTTCTAACTCTGTCACTCTGGGTGGTGTGCAGGACTACTACGTGGTTATCCTGTGTCCGGCAGAGATCGACGTCCAGGTACGGCGGGTCCTACACATCCCGCTGTGGGCTCAGAGGGTCATCTACCTGCAGGGCTCTGCACTCAAAGACCAGGATCTGATGAGGGCAAAGTAAGATCTTCAGGTTCCACAAAACATGGCTCAGCTCAGGACTCTGTGTGGGATAAGGAGGGATTTCCGACCATGCAGGGTTTAGTTCAACCGTATGCACCTGGTTCGAATATTTCACAGACCAAATTACCTTGCACAGATCAGTGGAGAAACATCACGAGAGTGCAGATGCCTCTAGACAGGTGGACTGTATGATACAATTAAGCACTTAACATCCGAGCATGATCTATGACGTGTATAGAAATGCCGGGCAGGTCCAGTGGACCTTGTATTTGGATCAGCGAGGCAAGAGGAAACGATCTTGATTTTGAAAGAGGGTTCATTACTCGTGCTCCAGCTTCAGTCACAAAGATGGATCAAAAGGCTGTGTTTTAATAGCGACTAAAGTGATATCTGCATTCAGATCTAAGGCAGGGGTCGGCAACTGGTAGACTGTGGTCTGGACCCACTACGGTTTTTAACAAGCACGACGTCCTCAGAGGAAGTGTTAGGATCCATGTGCGAGAGCTTGATCAACAACAGTCCACAGTCCAGGGGCAATGTTATAAAGGTCAGGGTAAAACATAAACATCTACACGATTTCTAAGATCGTAGGGTTATTCCAAAGAGCAGTCGAAACAGCAAGGCAAGGGTCAAACAGGATAAGGCAAAGGCTCAGAATCCTCAAGGCAAGACTTCGCAATGAGAAAGAGGAAGCAAATGCTTTATATAGCCAGTGAACAGGATATCAGTCCCTCCTGGAGTTTAACACAAAATCAAAGAAACGTCGCAATATCCTGAGGAGTTTTTCTGCAAATTCGGGCCGAGACGCGTCATGTGACATCATCACAATGTGCGTTCAGCCACATTCACGTGCGTCGAACATGAGTACAGCTGAAAGGTCTTGTTTACCAACAAACATCACCTCGCAAAAGAATTTTGTTTTTTAAGAATTTTAAGGGAAGGGGCCCCCTGGTGGCATGATGGAAAATTGCCCCTGAACGCAGCTTAATCAAACATCTACAGGTCTAGAGACATTAGCTCAGAGAACGACGTTTTCTCAGACTTTATTAGGTTTTTTTTAAACAAGGATTTTTGTGCAGCTGGACCGTTACAAATTTTAACTGAATATCCCTGTTATATATGGAAGTTTTCAGTAAATAGCGTTGGAAATTTTGGTTGAAAACGCGCCGTGTTCTAATCCTCACGACGAGTCGACAAGAACAAAATTGATCATGCTCTCTGGGTGGGAGGGGCATACTCTCTCTCTCACCTATCAATCAGAACGACTCTAGACCAATGGGCAGATAGTGCGTTCCTCCGAGTGCAGCATGATGAGGCTGGCTTAACATGTCTCAGAGGAGGTACGTGATCGCCTTCACCCTCCCCAGTTGTTAGATGTCATATAAGAGAAGAGAGCTACCGTAGCTGGTGGATGGGAATTAGCCAAGAACAAATTATGGAGAAAATGAGGAGAAAAAAATCGCATATCCAGTAACCATGATGTTCATGAGGACCAATGTCAATGCGGTAGAAGAACCGTAAAATTGCCCAAACACATTACAAAGACACCTTACGTTGCTTTTTTCCCTTTAATTCGTCACCTGTCTGTAGATATTCCAGAGGAACAAAAACCTGTGAAGGTTTTCATCCGTGCCGGTCACGTGACAGCACCCGGCTTCCACTCACGAGTCCGTCTTAACATCTTTACTCCAGCAGGTTCACACCAATTCACACCTGAAGATTGCGCAGGACGTGGTGTCCACACTGTATTTTTTTTTTTCTGAAGGGGAGAGAAAAATAAAAATATTCCCGCTCTGAGAATCTGTGAATTCCAGCAGGTATGGTAATAAAATGTGTATTAAGACTGCAGGATTGTTTGTATCAGGTGCTAAAGATTAGCTTCAGAAGGAACCTGTGCATGGCTTTGAGATCTCCTGATCAGTCCACCAGCAGCACTGACACACTGATTATTAAATAGAATAATCAGAGAATACTGACACGGCTACCAGTGATGAGCAATAAGCTCACGATGCTATCATTTAGCGGTTAGCGTTAGCATTATGCTGGTGGCGGCTGACGTTCGTTTATTATTAGCAGAGCTGATATTATGACTTAGCACTTCAATGTTTGCTTAGCTTTTATCTTAATTACATTTTTATGAGTCCTGAAAGAAGAGGTTTTAATGGTTATCCATCCATCTCTCTCTCTCTCTCTCTCTCTCTCTCTCTCTCTCTCTATTTCTGTCTCTGGTTTCAGTGCCTGTCTCTCTTTCCTTCCCTCTCTGTCTCTGTCTTTCATTCTCTTTCTCTGTATATCTACTGTATCTGTCATTTTTCTTATCCCTTTCTTTAACTGTCTGTCTTTCTCCCCATCTGTCTCTTTATCTCTCTTTATTCCTTTCTGTCTTCTTTCATTCTCTTTTTTCTTTTTATTTCTTATTGATTGTCTCTCTCTCTGTCTCTGTGTCTTTCACTTTTTCTCTCTCTCTCCCTGTCTTTCACTGTCTCTCGCTGTTTCTATTGCTTTCTCTCTCTATCCCTCTCGCTCTCTGATGATAGGCGGGG
>JANDJT010000141.1:17507109-17526793 GCA_024331685.1 Stegophilus panzeri | reverse complement strand
TCACAGATATGTAATATTGGATCATTTTCCTCAATAAATAAATGACCAAGTATAATAATTTTGTCTCATTTGTTTAACTGGGTTCGCTTTATCTACTTTTAGGACTGGTCCCCGATGATATTTTAGGTCATATTTATGCCGAAATATAGAAAATTCGAAAGGGTTCACAGACTTTCGCGCACCACCCTATATTACCACTTTACACCTCATGTCCTCATCTCCACCGCGATCCTGAAAAGGATAAAACGCGTACTGAAAGTGAGTGAGTCATGCAGTTTTCAAAAGGCCGTTAAAAGAAAATCTACTGAGCACACATCATCCAATCAAAGTACAAATTACACCCTATCTCTGTGAGATCAAATCCCAGCAGCGGCAAAAAAAATAAATAAATAATAGGTTGAGGTTTTGAGTAGAAGTAAATTGGAAAAGAAATAGGTTAGAAAGAAAGAAAGAAAAGCATATACAGATCTAAATTGGAATATATATTATATACAATTCTGCCTTCACACTGAGGACGAAATTGTTTCTAGTAGGTATAATCTCGCTTTATTTTTAGCTTCAGTGCAAAACAATTACAAAAAAACCCAACCATGGCAGTCTAACCAACCACTCCAGGCTGGAATATTCTACGTGTCTAAAACTCGGCAATCAAAACCCACTCCCAGCAGGTACAAATCGAACCACCCACACTAATGAGTATTACTTTTATTTCTTGTTTGTGTATGTATGTGCGTGTGGGCTCGCTCGTTCTCAGACCTGAAGCAGACTTCCTCGAGGCTATCTGCTGGTTCCCCATGGTCTTCTACACCGTGGGATCTATCGACAAGTAAGAGAAGCCTCAGGCGTTTCCTTTACTCGATAGGCTCCTTCTCACTAATGAGAAATTCATTCTTCTGCTCATTACTTGTGTGTTAAATGTGTGTTTGTGTGTAGTCTGGACAGTCTCTTGCGCTGTGGCGTGACATTCGCAGACACCATGGTGGTGGTGGATAAGGAGAGCTCGATGATCGCCGAGGAGGACTACATGGCCGACGCTAAAACCATCGTGAACGTACAGACGCTCTTCAGGTGCTGGTTATGAGTGTGCATGAACGATGGCCTCTTTACCTCTTTGATGTGGGCGATAAATGTGCCTGGAAATGAATATTTAAGCACATTTTGATGAACCCAAACCCCCCCCCACACCCCGTACACGTGACACCTTGACCTTCAGATATCTAGAGTAATCCCTCGTTAATAATTGAGCAGTGCGCAGGATGTTATTACAGCTCTGCTGCAAAAAGAAAGCACCTCGACTTCACCTGCTATGCACATAATAATTTCCATTAAACAGCTAGCTACGGTATATTAGCTAGCTAAGTAGCTGCTGGCTCATATAACTGCGTTGTCTGTCTTAGGGTTGCATCAATAGCTTTTTTTTTTTTTTGTCAGTCTGAGTAGAAGGACGTGTTTTTCGGTAATCGTCAATACCGGCACTGATACCGATCCTGATACTGAAATGAGTAACCTATTTAATATTAGTCAATCAGGGAAATCACAACATTTTATTTAGCTGTGTTTGTTTTGGTTTAAATAGTGTCCATGGCTACTGGGTTTGTTCTTTATAACATTAGCAAGTCGAGGCGGACTTATTAGCATTCAAAACAGTGTTACTATGAATGCAGATGAGGACGGGTCCCCTTCTGAGTCTGGTTCCTCTCAAGGTTTCTTCCTCATATCATCTCAGGGAGTTTTTCCCTCACCACCGTCTCCACCGGCTCGCTCAATAGGGATAAATTCACAAGCTTAAAATCTCTATCCTGCCTTTATATATTTCTGTAAAGCCTCTTTGAGACAACGTACATTGTTAAAAGCGCTATACAAATAAAATTGAATTGAATTAATACGCTGAAAAGGACACACTATTAGCATCACATAAATATATATAAATAAAATTGTTTTCACTCTGCCCACGTTTGACATTTTTTCCTACATTCTTTTGAATGTCCATGGAATAAAATACAATATCAGATGCCACGAGTGTACCTTCCGCCATCATTTACACATTTGAATGGCCGTGTAATACGAAGCAAAGCGATAACATGAAGTACAAAATGACCTTATATGGGCATGGGCGTTGTTTCGACTCAGGACAGCTGGAATTTGCTGCTGTTGTCAAGCGACTGTTTGACGCCGAACACAACAGCGCTTCACATTCGCGTGTTCCCTTTAGAGTAGGCTAACGGTTGAGAGGCAGGAATTTCGCCAATAGTTGCTGCAAGCCTTTTATAATCGACCGATCGGTGTGCAAGAAGGTGGGACTTACAGAAACGGGTCAAAGCGATGTGAACATGTGCACACATGATGCAGTTTTAGACCATAAGCACATCATAATGAAGCTAAAACCGAATCCCGGACATTTTCTCAAATTTAGATGCTTTTTTTAAGGTCGGAAAAAGAGGACATGTCTGGGGAAAAAAGAGGACATATGGTCAACCTAGATAAATGAGGCCTAATGTCTTTATGGTAATGCCCATTTTAAGTAACACACAATTGCTATGGTTCAGCAAAGATTAGCTAGCTAAAACTTTGATTGAGCATAAATATTGTGCACACCTTAAACACCGCTCATATAACCAACTAAACATCTTTGAGCAAGGAGATTTTTCAGCGCTAGGCCTAACATTTCCACACAGATGAAATGAGTAGAAATTTGTTAGTTGGCTTTGGAAATGTATCTGTATCAGAAAACTGTATCTGGGTGTCTGGAGTCACTTTTACGAGTCCCTTTGGCACAATCTCTGGATCTTCTAATTTAAATACGTCTGGTGCCTGAAGCTCGACTGAGATAATGCCACATAGGAGTGGTTGCTAAGCAGTGATTAGAGGGCTTGAGGTTTTTTCCTCTTGTTTTTTTTACTAACCAGTGTTTAAGTGGACATTTGAAGAAACTGAGTAAACAAACTGTTTTGTCCCACAGGCTTTTCCCAGCTCTCAGCATTATCACAGAACTCACGCACCCAGCCAACATGCGCTTCATGCAGTTCAGAGTGAAAGACCACTACTCACTCGCCCTCTCCAAACTGGAGAAGGTCGGTCTCGTTTCACCACTGCTTCTGCTGCTTAAACTCAGAGACTCGATATAATGCCACAGTAGTAGTGTGTGTTTTGGCGAGCGCTGTAAGCTAATCGGTGCGTGATTTGTGTGCTCCACCCTGCAGAAGGAGCGAGAGCGAGGCTCCAACTTGGTCTTCATGTTCCGCTTGCCCTTCGCTGCAGGGAAGGTGTTCAGTGTCAGCATGCTGGACACGCTGCTGTATCAGGTAACAGCCGAGCCGGTAATCCACACTCACATGTTCTTCATGTGATGATCTCAGAGCAGAAAGTGATATACACTAGATAATGAAGTGATCTCTGTTGTTTGTGTGTGTGTGTGTGTGTGTGTGTGTGTGTGTGTAAGTCCTTTGTGAAGGACTACATGATCTCCATCACCAGATTGCTGCTGGGACTGGACTCCATGCCTGGCTCAGGCTTCCTGTGTGCAGTGAGTATGATCATCATCATCATCATCATTTTCACTTCTGATTGGTCAGAAGGTGTTGATTAATTTTCTATAATAGCAGCTTTGACAGTAGTGCAGTTTCAAATTACAGGTTTATATTCATGTGCAGTTTCATAGGAAAGATTACAATATTTATTTATTTAAAGAATTACACGTCATACTTTTTATCACTGTCATGATGACAGAGATGATCGTTATATTGTACCTACAATCATCATGGGAAACATGATGGAGATGACAGCGGCGATGATGTTGATTAAAAAAGTTGTGATAATGACTAAGGTGATGATAACTGACGATAATGACGACTGTGACTATGTGATGATGACGATAATGACTATGATGATGAGGATGAAGACGATAACGATAATGATGACAACAGTGACGAAAATGACTGACTGATGACGATAATGACTATTATGATGAGGATGAAGACTGACCATGATGATAATGACTATGATTATGACAATGACGATAATGACTGACGTTAATGATTATGATGACAATAATGACTATCATGATGACGATAATGATTATGACAATGACGATAATGATTATGATGACAATAATGACTATCATGATGACGATAATGACTGATGACGATAATGATTATGATGACAATAATGACTATCATGATGACAATGATTATGACGGTGACGATTATGATTATGATGATGACAGTAATGACTGTCATGATGACGATAGTGACTGATGACGATAATGACTATGATGAAGACGATGATAATGACTATGATTATGATAATGATGACGATAATGACTGACGATTCTGATTATGATGATAACAATGATTGATGACGATAATGACTGACGATGATGACGATGACTGATTATGACAATAATGATGATGATAATGACTATGATGATGACAATAATGACGGTCATGATGACTACGATGATGACGATGTTGATGATGACGATGTTGAGTATGACGATTATGATTAAGGTGATGACAGTGATAAGGACGATAATGACTATGATGATGATAATGACTATAATAATGTCTATGATGATGATTATGATGACTATGATGATGATGATTAATGACGTGTGCTCTTAGATGAAAATCACAGAGGAGGACTTGTGGATCCGCACTTATGGCCGGCTGTACCAGAAACTCTGTTCCTCCACAGGAGACATTCCCATCGGCATCTACCGCACAGAGGCTCATAAACTCCCCGTGTCTGAGGTACACAAACCTGCAACAACACAACAAATCAGCAAGATAGTCAGGGTTATCTTCACTATTCCACTCCAGATGTGAACTATGTGGCTTCGCTTTCACAGTTTCCATGTTTCAGATGTTTGGAGTAACAACATTTTTTATTGACGTCTAAATGCAACTTTTTAAGGGATTTGAAAGACTTACTTTATGTATTTCATTGTATTTCCCAGCGTTCAGAAAGCACCAACATAAACAAAAAGGAAACAAACGTTTATGTAAATTATTAACCTTGATTATGGTTCAGATTTAATATCACACATGGGTTTTCATCCTCTGTATATGTGAAAACTTGTAGTAAACCTTTTATCAATAAACTTTTCTTCTGTGTATTTTCATCCCCATTCGAGCAGTAATTCCACATCCAATGTTGATTTCATCTAAAGCATTTTTCAAATATAATCGCATCCCTCCGAGTTCACCGAGAGCTGAAGAAGCTCCTTCAGAAGGTTCGTTCTCATGTCCACGTGCTTCCTCCTCATCAGTCTCAGGTGTCCATCACGGTGGAGGACTATGAGGACACGCGGGAGCTCCGAGAGCCTCTGCTCTGTCGCTCTGGTCCTCATCGCAACTCCACCTCGTCCGAGCCACTGTCCTCCTCGTCCTCGTCCTCCCATGCCTCGGATCACCCACTGCTGAGGAGGAAGAGCATGCAGTGGGCGCGGCGGCTGAGCAGGAAGAGCGGGCGTGGGTCGAGTGGTGCCAAGGGAGCGGGCAGCGCGGCCGAGAGGATCACGCAGCAGAGACTCAGCCTGTTCCGCCGCTCCGAGAGGCAGGAGCTCAACGCGCTGGTGCGCACACGCATGAAGCACCTCGGCCTCTCGCCATCTGGATTCAGTAAGTGTGTGTGAAACCAACACCTCTCACATCTGTTTCCTCAGAGTTCTGTCACGTACCATGGCTTTGTAGAAACACCTTAATGTGACTGTTCGGTCATTTTCTTTCTTTCTCAAGAGCAGAGGTATTCAAATAAAACATGTATAAAAGGTTTGTGGATACATCAAATTCCTGCATTACAAAGCTCTGGATAAGCAACAGCTTGTACTGGTTCTGTTTTGCTTTATAGTGACGTTACCACTTTTGACTAGCGGCATCGACTCTGAAGAGATGAGATATCTGCTTGAATTTTGACTCAGGGAGAATAAACGCACACTTCTCTGTCCAATTGTCCAATTGTTTTCACACTGGCTGTGTGTCTGAGGTTTGTGCCCTATACCCTATACCCTACCACCTGCAAAGTACACTACATGGCCAAAAGTATGTAGAGCTGACCATTGAACATCCCATTCTATGAAAACCATGGGCATTCGTTTGGAGTTTCCACTACATTTTGGGGCGTGGGAGTGGGGGATTTGTGATCAAGAGCATTAATGAGGTTGACGTCGGGCGTTGATGTTGATGTGAGGAGGTTCCAGTTCCGGTTCATCCCAAAGGTGTTCAATGGGGTAGAGGTCAGGGCTCTGTGCAGGACACTCGAGTTCTTCCACTCCAAGCTTGGAAACCCATGTCTTCATGAAGCTCGCTATGTGCACACCAGAACTGACATGCTGGAACAGGTTTGGGCCTCGTAGTTCGTAGTTCCAGTGAATAGTAATTCAACAGCATTGAAAGACAGATTTCCGACTTTGTGGTAAAAATTTGGGTAAGAACATCATATGGTCAGATGTCCACATACATTTGGCCATATAGTGTACATCATTGGTTGTTTCGAATCCCCTAGCCGGCATTTTTCGTACACTACACGACCAACTGCAGAGCATTGTGGGATTTCAGAAGTGTGCTCCCTTTTTTCCGTTCATTCTGCTACAGTAAGGGTGCTCTATTGGCTGTATCAGACTCTGTGCTCTCTGTCTCTCTCTCCTTTTCCGTGCTGTCTGGAATAAGACGGAATGACTGACCAGGGCAACAGACTCTCCTACATCCTCATCAACCCGTCACCTGACACGCGGCTTGAGCTGCACGACGTCGTGTGAGTATACCACAATGACATCGCTCATATAACAACGCAATCCTGGTACATACTCGTAAGCAGTCATCCTTAGTTGTAGCAGTAAGCCTTATTGGCGCTCGGAGCACTGTCATTTCGGTCTGATCTTAACCGCAGTGCTTGTGTTTGTATTCTGCAGGTATCTGATCAGACCTGATCCTCTGTCTCTGGTGCCTAACCAGGGGGCTGGGCGGAAACCCTGCGTCGGCAAATCGGACACGGATCGCCACCGGTTCAACACGCAGGACAGCACACACCTCTGATCACACACCAGCACAACTACACAGCGGCCTGGAAGTGTGTGCGTGCGTGTGTGTGTGAGAGAGAGACAGAGAGAGAAGACCAAGAGACCGGAGAAGACTGGACTGTGAACTGGATCCAATCAGTTGTTTATTTATTTTTTTTTTTTTTATGTTTTTTAATCCAGAAGACTGTCGAATGCATGGACCGGTTACATTTTATTTATGCATCGATTTTTTTTTTTTTTTTTTTCTTTTTTTTTTTCGACGTGACGGAAGGCGAGGCCACGTAAGTGCATTTAAACGCGAGTCCGTAATTTGTATTAGTCTACGTGCATGTGAGTATATGTTCGATAGCAAACACTGCCGATCCGTTCTGGACTGCCAAAGGAGCAATGATGCCAAACGTCTGTTAAAGGAGGAACATGAATCCTCCGTCTTTGTCTCATGAGCAGCCCGTCATGCCTCTTATCTGCTCTGTGGTCCATCTTGGGGACTCCCCCCCCCCATGTTACACCCTGTGGCATGGATATCAAGTGTTTTTCATAAGCATTCGAATACAGTTTGACTTTTTCAGCTCCCTGTGGCATTTCGATATGTGCCAACAGCACGGCGGCCAAACAGGAGCTTATTAAACTGGCAGGGGCCCAAATAAGTGAACTTTCTTCCACTCTCCATCTGTTTTGTCCTTCTCGAAGGAGACTGTTGAAACTTCTACATCTTTAATTAATTAATTTTTAAAAACATTTTTGGAACGTTTCTGTGCAGCAGTCATCACCGCGCTGTGATGTTAGCCTCGATAAGGATTGTGTATTTGGCTGTTTATTTAGCTTTTTAACTCCATTGCTTGACCTATTGTTTTTGTCCTCTGTCACTCGAGTGTGTTGTTGTTGGCATGCCCAGAGAGGAGCCTGCATGCCGGACTCGCCGTATACACCGACCGCTTTGCGCTCCTGCTGGCGTCAGGCTACGGCTGCCTTCATTCAGTGCCATTCACGCACAAAGGCATTATGTACGGAATAAAAAGTAATCAAAACACCAAATCAGTGCCTTTCATGACTTTCATTATGAAGCGAAAAGCTGCTGATGAGAGACCACGCGAGTCTCTATAGCGAGAACTGAATCAGTATAGTACTCCATTTTAACCCCATACTATAGCTAATGCCATACCCACTCTGACCACACCCACTGACTCCAACCACGCCCATTCGCACATACAGACTCTGAACACAGACGCTGACCCCATGCTGTCCACTTCTGGACTCTGACCGCTCCCGTTCACTTCCACAGACTCGGACCGCTCCCATCTACTCCCACGGACTCGGACCGCTCCCGTTCACTTCCACAGACTCGGACCGCTCCCATCTACTCCCACGGACTCGGACCGCTCCCATCTACTCCCACGGACCCTGACCGCTCCCGTTCACTTCCACGGACCCTGACCGCTCCCGTTCACTTCCACGGACTCGGACCGCTCCCATCTACTCCCACGGACTCGGACCGTGCCCATTCACTTCCACGGATCCTGACCGCTCCCGTTCACTTCCACAGACTCGGACCGCTCCCATTAACTAATTTCCAGGCCAGAAAAAAAAATGAACAATCTAGCCAGATTCTTCTGCACATGGCACCAATAACCAGCCAGAGTTTTTCAAAAGGTATTGTTAAAATGATATGGTTATTATAAATCTAGTAACATTGTTAACCGTTACAAGCCACACATTTAACCGGTTAAATTACACCGCTTTTATGAATACAAGCAAGAATATGTTTTTGACTTACTACTTCGGCGAGACACAGGTTTAAATGCAAGAGTACTTATCAAGCAGCTGAACAGATGAGCATTAAGAAACCTTCAAGACTATAACGAGAGTCTAGCCACACTGACTTACCACAACTAGACACTAATTATAGAAATTTCACTTCATGAGTTCAGTTGTCATTCTAGATGAGTATACAAAGAATGCCACTTTGCTCTCCGTTCTTGACTACACACCTACTGTACAATTTGCATCGTTGTAAAGCCCCCCCCTCTCTCTCTCTCTCTCTCACTCTTTTGGCCCACGAATATAAATAGACGCATTTACCCAGCTTGATCAAGTGTTTCATCCTGCAAACACAGGAGATGACTCATCACCACCTCTAATGGCACTCCAGTTAATGCTTTCAAGCACTATTAGTTACAATTAGCCACCGATGCAGTATTTCATTTCTCTCTCTGTCTAGACCTAATGTCAAGCTAATTTTGTTTTATGGATTTCAGATGCTAAGTCACGGTCAATCTATACCCGCTACTGTAGGACATAAAACAGACGGCTCCGGCACTGTTTAAAATAAATATATATAATATATTTAATATATAACTGTAAAACACAATACAAACATCATGTATTATGATGTTGTGTTATAATGATCTGCTCTTTTAAAACCTAGAACCTAAACTGAGTATGAACAAGTACATAAATTTGATCTAATTAAAAAATTTCCATTAAAAACAAAAACCCTCAAAATGGAAAAAATGCCCATTTTTAAAATTTTCCTCTAAAGAATTTTCCTGATCAGAAATTCGATATTTCACTTCAGTAAATGAAGACGGTTCACTGCCGTGTGTGTTATAACAGTGTGTACACTGGACTCATAAAGGAGCGGAATTATTTGCTTGCGTACAATCTTGAAAGTTTATAAATATATAACCTTATATAATGATAAAGCTACACTCACTGTCCACTTTATTAGGAACACCTGCACATTGACGCAGTTATCTAACCAGCCAATCATGTGGCAGCTTCAGTTAATGTTCATATCAAACATCAGAATGAAGAGAATACACCGAATTGTGAGTGTATATTATAATATAATTCAACAGTGTTTGGAGTTTGACATTTTGTAGTACTGTTTAATTGAACAAATCGACAGAACAACGCCCCGTCAATTAGAAACAGCTAGTCTCGAGTTCTTCGGATGACCGGCAGCTCACTCGGTGTGAGCCATGTCACTGTTGTTCGGCCATATTTTTCTCATTAACACCCGCTCAGAGCCAAAGCCAGCCCTGCTTTGTTTCAATCCCTGCCAAAACAAGCCAGTCGTAATGAGATACTGCTGAAACTTGGCTTTAGTGACACAGGATCTGGTTCCGTCTTTCAGGCCAGGTTAAACATGCTGACAGCGTGTGTATCGGCGCTAAAGGAAGCTCTCCTCTGTGCTGCCCTAAACCCAGGCTGTGTACACACTGATAACACAGCTCTCTGTGCCTCACTGCTATAAAGCCTTTTTAGTTCTGGGGGTTTATTTTGTGGCTATTCCTGAGCTTTATCTAATAATTCTCTACGACAAGAACGAACCCCATGAGGCATGTCTTAAAGGTCAATGACTTTTAAATACCATTTTAAATACCACGTTATAGCTTATCTGTCAATATTACACAATATATATACACCTACATTATATTAAGTAAGGAATAAAAACACTGATGAAGGTGGAGTTACTGTTACCACACTGAAGTTGATTATTTTTCTATAACAGCATGTCCTGAAGTGTTTTATACCACAGCAATTTGTTTATATATATATATATATATATTTTTTTTTTATTAAAGCATGGCACATTATTCTATTGTTAGTTATATTTAGGTGGTTTATATAAAATATATAGAAACAGCATATCACAGTGTGTTCTATTCCTCTCGTACCACAGCAAACTGCCAATAATCACATTTTTTCCTATTTATTAAAGAACGACACCAACCAAGAAAGTGTAAAGTCATCCGTCCTGAAGATTTCGTAAAAACGTGACGTTACCGTTTTGACCGTTAAAAAAATGCTGACACTGGAGACTCCTTCGGAAAACGTCACCATATCGACAATTACACACTTTTTAAAAAAAAAAAATTTTTTTTTTTAATCCTTTTTTAATGTGGAGGTTTTAATGAGCCGTTACTATAGAAACGTTCGCGCGTCGGAACGAGCGCATTGAGATTTGTAGATGCATTACTGTCAAAGATTTCATCCACACCTTCTGACCAATCAGAATCGAGAATCAACTGTATAATAAAATAAATAATAAATAAAATAAAAGCTTACTGAACAGAAATAAAGCTACTGTATTTAAGCTCAGTAGTTAAAAACTAGATAGATGTCGAGCTAGCTAGCTGCCCATGTGACTAAACGCTTCGGAATTGCTTCAGATAATGATAGCATGTGGGTTATAAAATTATTATTATTATTGTTATTATTTTTACTATTTTAATTTTTGTATTTATACTTTTATAGAAGTGACCAGGCATGAGGCAGACTTTGAGGAAAAGTCATTATAAAAGACACTTTAGCCCTTACAAATAATTGTTTATTGGTTATTACTCACATAATATTATTTCCAGAACACTCTGATTACTTTGAGTCTTTTGAGATTACAATGTACAGCAGATCAAACACATGAATTTGATGTTTAGCAGAACAGCGTAAACCCCCTGTTACCAGATGGCGCTGTTCCACACGGCTACTTTAACCGGGCAGATCTTCAGAGGACCCGGGTTGCTGCCGTTTATGTTGGCACCGGGGCAAAAGAAAGGGAACATTCTCTTGGTGAAGCGCTCTTTGAAGGTGTAGATGGGTGTCAGGTCCAGGGGGTTGGAGAAGCTCACCTCCCCGGCCTCGTAGTCCAGCTTCACCCTGACTCTCTCGAGATGGCCGCTCAGCTTCAGCTGCGTGGGCGGAGACGTCATGGCCGTGTAAAGGCCGTCCGACAGCGCGATGGTCCAGAAGCCCGCTTCTGGACCTCCTGAGACTTTCCCCTTCCTGGCTATGGACTCCTTCACCATGCCAATGACCCAGTCGTTGTTGTCCTTCACCTCCACCTCCCAGGCGTGGCGTCCCGAGTCGAAGCCCTCGGACCCAAGCACGAAGACAAAGTGGTCGAAGCGCTCGGGGTTGTCTGGAAGCTTCTGCATCATGCCGCTGTTGCTGACGTGGGTCAGGTTTTTGCTCAGCTTCAAGCATGGGTAGGCCGTGTTGGCGTCCAGAGTCACGGGAGCTAAGAAATAGAACGAGGGACGTGATCGTTATAACGTGACGAGACTTAGAAACTCTTACGTACTATTACGTCCTGTTCGCTACTTATCCACAGATTTCCCATTCACCCAGGTTTAGGTTCTAGGCCTCTAGCAGTAAAATGGATTAAGACGTCCAACATAACCTTAGCACATGAACAATATCTTGTTACCTTGTACCTTATTTCTTTTTTTTTTCTTCTTTTTTTTAAAGAAAAGAAAAAAGAAATAAACACGATTTAAAAGTGGTAGCTGCTCTTTATTATGGACAGCTGATTCTATTTATACAGATTAATTTCTGAAACAAAATTACCACAGCATTAAATTGACATTTTGTCTATTTAAAACAGACTTCTATACACACACACACACACACACACACACACCCCCAATACTCCTACTGAGGGGCGGGGCTATGTACAAGCTCAGCTTGTGATGTCACAGGATAGGTTCAATAGCTTTGAACCAATCACAGCATGCGCAAAGGTGTTTTATTGCTGTTATATGACAGCAATGTGGAAAGAATTATAATATTTTTATTAACTAAATAACTGCGTCATACTTTTTATCCATTTACAGTTACGTTTCATGTCAACGAATGTCCACGAAACAAGTTAGTTCCTATCATGACTTACAATTTGCCCTGTTATAGGAACCAATCAGAATCGAGAATCCAACAGCGCTGTGGTATAATCTTGTATATGAACCGACTCGATCATCTTCACTCTGTTCATGAAGGATTCATTAACCGGGTAATTATATATTCAAGCTAATTATTTTGTCTGTAATACTTTATCTAAAGAGCTGAGCTACGAAGGCGTAACCCTGCGAGTGCGTGGAGAAGCTTACTGTATTCTACCAAGGCCTGCATCTTCTCCCACAAGCTGAACTTCAGAGAGCTCACGTGTTTCGCCACGTTGATGAGAGCAGCTGGAACTTTCTCCGGTTCAGTAAAGGTTAAGTGTGTTCTGCAAATCACAACAGATTCACTATGTAGATGCTGTAGTTTTATAATAAAATGGACAAAGTTATCAATCAGGCACAAACTAACCTCTTTTTTATATTCTTGTAGTGCTACAATAGGAAAAAAACAGAAAAACACAGCATCAGAATTATTCTTTCACAGTTCACAGTCAGTGAATAAAAACTTCAATTAAAAAAAAAAACAATAATAATTATAATTATTTTAATTATAATTAAAAACTTTTTTTAAAAACATTTATACATTTAAAATGTGAAGAAGAAGAAGAAGAAAAAAAACCAAAAGTAGTCAAAAATAAATAGTAATAGAAAATAAAACAAGTGACAGGAAAAAAGAAAATATAAAAATATATATGAAGTAAAAACGTTTTAAAAAATAAGAAGAAGAAGAAGAAGAAGAAGAAGAAGAAAAATCCTACCAAATACAAGTGGGTGTTAAGAACTATATGCTTGGCCCCCTAATAATAATAATAATAATAATAATAATAATAATAATAATAATAATATGTAAAAGTAACATGAGCTGAGGAAAAGCTACTTATATTCTAAAGAGAAAAAATGTCTTCACTAAAATTAAATAAATAAATAAATAAATAAATAAATAAATAAATAAATAAAGTTTATTGATAATGTGTTTATTTCTGAAGTAAAGTTCCCACACCTGCAGGAACACAGAGTCGCTGTTGGCGATTTCGTCGTCTACGGTTCTGACGGCGTGAGAGAACATCAGAATATCCCGCGAGAGCTTGTCTGTGTTTTTCTTCATTAGATGCAACTTCTCCTCCTCTTCCTCAGCCAGGAGAGCGATCCTCGCCAGCTCCTGTTTTTCCAGGAACTCTCTGATCTCGGCAAATTCCTCTCTGATCTGTTGCTCCGCCTGCTGCCTTTGGTTCTGTCCAAATGGACAGCAGACATCACAAAAAACATACCTGTGAGATTCTGTCTTTTTATTCGTACGAGCGATCGATGAACTTTCTAATCAGTGGTTGTGTTTAAACCACTTAAACTCCAAGGACGTGTCAGGATTCGGAGCGTTTCACGTAGAGTTTTGTCTTTTTTGGTCTTTGAACAAACCTGAAAAGCGTTTCTCGGTTGATTCGATTTGATTTGTTCAAGAATCCTTACACAAATCCTAGAAAAGGTGTATAATTACTGTGTAAGCGATCTTTACAATCACTGTATTTTGCCTAAAATGCCCTTAGAAATTCTGACAAACAGCAATTAAGTAGCAAATTGCTGTTAATTAGTTGCAGTTGTTTCGCTTTCTGTTCACAACCAGCTCTTACTTTGAAACCTGGCTTTAGTTCTGGAAAGTTCTGTCTGGCCGTCGTTGTTACCTTGATGTGTACGGTGATGTCGTCGCCCTCCTGCTTGGCCTCGTAAAGCCGACCGAGACGTTTCTTCATCGGCACCAGCTCCATCTTTAACGCCGCCTAAAGAAGGGCAGAGAAAAACAACTAGGCAACTGAACTCTTTGTATTTGTGTCCTTTACCTTTAAGACTTCAATATAACCACCCGCTGCTACGATTGGCTAATATCTTCGCCTATGAATTAATTAAATCAACGCCCCCCTGCCATAACATGTGCGGAACTGTTTTCAGCGACTGAGCACCGGTGGGCGGGGCCAACGGTGCGATGATTTAAGTGTCACATGCAAACGAATTTGACCGTGTGACCTCACAAATCCCGCCACATCCAAAACGAGCCATTTTTGGGGCGTGGTTAAATAAATGCTCTTCTTTTTGTACTGAGGAGGACGTTTTAACGGTACAACCACCTCTTGCATGTCGAAAAATCAAAATCAAGGAAAATTTGATTTCTCACATCATGACCCCTTTAACCATTACCACATATACAGTATAAGCTTTAAAAAGATCTCCTCAAGGGTTCTTTGGACAGTTATGGGTTCTTCATTTCATAACATGGTTCTACTTGGAACCCAATCTGAAAAAGCCCAATGTCTACTTGGATTTATTTATTTATTTATTTGTTTGTTTTTTAAAGGTTCTCCCAGAGACACAAACTGGAGAACACGTCAGCATGCTAGATTTCAAAAGTGCTTTAAATCATCTTCAAATCGACGGCAAAAAATGTATTTTGTACCTAGGATTAAGGTACAGAGTGTGTTTTAAAACTCCAGCATGAAGCAAAATGTAATCTGCTGTTCTAACATTAATGCTGTGATTACACAGCAACAAGATCTCCTGTAAACTGTTTTACCTCCAGCGTGTTCCGCAGTGTTTTGTGTTAAACTTTCCAGCTTGTTGTGAAAACACACTGTGCTGGAATGGAATGATGGGGGATGGATACACACACACACACATCACATCACATGCTGAACGCATGCAGACTGCATTCTCAATTTTCTGGATTCTGATTGGTCAGAAGGTATTGATTAATTTTCTAGAACAGCAGCTCTGATAGTAGTGCAGCTGCACATCACAGGTTTATATTCGCACGCTCGTTTTAACACGCTGTCGGGGTTCAAGCTGTTTAGGGCCCGTAAAGACGTTAAAAAATATTACTTAATATTGTGCAGTCCTATTAGCACCTAAGTCGAAGAAAAAAACAAGATCGTTTTAAGAAATATCGGCCTTCATTAAGCTTGTCTAATAGCCGCTGAACGTTGATTGACCAAGGGCGGCCATGTTTTTCAAAAGTTTACCTTTGTCCTCGTATACGCTGATTGGACCTTGGACAAGGACAATTCTTGCAAGAATTATTTATCAAGTCTATTGGACCAACAGTTGTACATTTACTGCCAAATTTCATGTTCTGTTGTAGCGCCCCAACTGGTCACACTAGGTAATTTGTTTTCTTACTTCGGTCCTCAGTTTGAGCCCACACGCACTTCTAACGTTTTGATGTGCCCTTGCAAGGCTCAATCAAAAGTTTTTTGATGATTATTGATCTAAGAATTGTCCTGCAATAGGATTATTTCAGTTGAGCAAAAAACCTAGGGCTAGTTCGCAAAACTAGGTTTTTAAAATAATCTCAAATATTTAACGAAGGATTTGATTGACAGCAGTGGTCCTAGAGGCAAAGTTGTTCAGAATGAGGAGATGTAATGTATGATACAAATAATGTGTATGTCTGAAACATTGGAATCATTTACACACCATTTTATACAGCCACTTTCATGTATTTTTTTTATTCATATAGCGCCACCAAGTGGCCAAACACCTCAATTTTTGTCAGGTGAGATCAGACGGAGGCCTTACATAAGTATACCAAGTTTGATGAAAATATCTCATTCCGTTAAATAATTATAGCCATTTAAGTAAAAGTGGCCACGCCCACTTCATACGTTTTGATGTGCCCTTGCGAGTGTAAATGAAAAAGTTAAACTTTGATAACTGTTGATCTAAGAAGTTGTCCTGCTATAGTTTTATTTCAGTTAAGCAAAAATCCTACAACTAGTTCGCAAAAGTAGGTTTTTAACATTATCTGAAATATTTAATGAACGCTTTGACAGACACCAATGCTTCATGAGGTAAAGTTGTTTAGAACCAGAAGCCCCATCATATGATATGTATTACTAGTGTTTTTTTCACAACCCTGCGTTATATACAACCGTTAACACCTACAAAAATCGTGATGGCGCCACTCAGTGGCCGATTTAAAAAAAACGACTTTACACAAACCTCTTAGATCAAGAGTCAAATAGGTCCACCAAGTTTCATTCCGTTCGGTCATTGTTAACCTTGTCTAATAGCTGCTGAAATCTGATTGGCCGATGGCAGCCATGTTTTTCAACATACATAAATGTCCACATAGACAATGATGGCACCTGAGACAAAGATGCTGTCTGTAAATTTTTAAGTCAATCGAATCAACAGTTCCATAGTTACAGCCAATTTTATGTTTTTTTGGCCAAAAGGTGGCGCTATAGTGAGCATGTTTATAAAAATGGCCATAACTTTTGAACCGTTTGTCACAGACACAAGTGTCTTATATCTATGGAATCCGTGGGACCAGATAGACAAAATGATCCACCTATAAAAAAAATTCCGCCATCTTGGATTTTTTGTAAAACCTACTTTTGCGAACTCGAGCTAGGTTTTTCATCCGATCGGGACCAAATCAGTACCAAATGATTCTGTTGCATCTCCTTATCAAAATTGTTCAAAAAAAGTTTGAACTTTCGACTCGAGGTAGCTATAATATGTGAAAACACAGGAAGTAGGCATGGCCACTTTTACGTAAATGGCTATAACTCCTGAACGAAATGAGATATCCTCACCAAAATTTGACATGCTTATGCCAAAAAACACCTTTATAGGTGGAAATATATATATATATATATATATATATATATATGTGTGTGTGTGTATAATATATATAGACACACACACACACGTTTTTTCCTTCTGGTCCAAATGATTCCACAGATTCAAAAGTTAAGGCTATTTTACTAAAAAACCAGGATGTGAAGTTTAAGGAAAATAAGCAACTTCAGGGTCATAACAATAACGCCGCTTCATCACACCACCCTGTTGTTGATTATTTTCCTCTAACAGCATGACATGGAGTGTTTTATTCCTTACAAAACCTTTTCATTTAGCAAACTTCATTTTGATCAAATGTATTTCTGTATGTATTGGTACATTTAAAGACAACGTTGGTTTAATTTTTCTTTACTTTTCATTCAATAGTAATTATTATTGCTTATTTTGCACTTTATTTCTCCCTTGATTAGTTTTTCCCCCTGAAAATTCATCTATGAGACAGATGAGTGAAATAAAACGATATAATAATACGGGCTCTCGTGCATACTTTATATGCAGGGGTTTTATTTATTTATTTATTTACTAATTAAAATGTCATGCTTGTAGTTGCCCAAACATAAAGCCTGGCCTTTCACTAGTCCGATAGTCTGCTGTGGGATTTATATCCGTTTACACAGCTGACATTAACAGTGTTGTCATGCCCTGTTGTTCCTCACATCAGAATAAAGGTCGGCGTTGTAGGGGGTTGCTAATGTCAGAGGCTAATTTCAGTTGCACAACGAAAGCTCACCTTAAGGTCGTGTGCCGCTTCCTCCATGGGACACAGGCGATGGCCTTGGTGCTTCTTGGAGGTGTGACACACGCAGCACAGCAGCTCCTCGTCGTCATGGCAGAAGAGTTTGAGCGGCTCTCTGTGGGTAGGACACAGGTCTAACCGCCTGGCGCTAGTGCCGGGTGACGAGGGCGGAGTGGTGGACAGTCCTTTCTGCTCCTGCACCAGCGTTTCACACACGTTCTTTAGTACGAGGCTGACGGTGGGCTCGGTGAGCGAGCACCTCCTCCTGCACACGGGACACTCGCGCTTGGGTGTCTTCTTGTTCCAGAACTGGTTCAGGCAGGTGCGACAGAAGCTGTGACTGCAGCGCAGGACCACGGGGTCGGCGAAGATCTCGCAGCACACGGGACACGAAAGCTGGTCCTCCACGGCCGAGCGGGAGCTCGAGGTCAGCGCTCGGGGACGCAGAATCTCCGTCACTCTGGGGTTCAGGAGCACACCGCCTCTCCCGGGCTGAGAAGACGCTCTCGGCCGTAAAGGCATCGCTCATTAGTCTGGGCCGTAAATCACAAAACTCACTTCGGCTTGTCCGCAAAACTCGTATAACACACCAGAGGAACGAGTAAAACGTGACCCTTCCCGGGGATATCTGCCTTTTATAGACTCAACATCACCCACTGTTTGACTGACCATGAGGCGTCTTGCGTCAGTCTGAGGGAGAGTAACTGGTGCTTGACAGATCGGCGAGATGTTTGCTGTAAACAGCACTGTTTTGGAGACTCGGCTGGTGTTGACTACAGCAGGCAGGGCTGCTCTTTGATCAGGGTATATGACTTTATAAATACGTGATTATAGAGAAATATAGTGACGTGTAAAGCAGAGGTGAGATTTTGCTTTTGAAATGTTTCTTCCCTCCTGCGTTTATCAGCAGAAATACGAAGAAGAGGTAAGGAGTGTGAGGAAAGACGTACGCAGAGACCAAGACGTGAAAAATAGATATATTCGAATACGTTGACGCCGGTTGACAACGCAAGTTCCGGCCAAATTATGATTCGGATCCTGTAACTTCAGTAGGTGTCAAACCCTACTAAAATATCCAGCAGTGTAAAAATCCTTCTAAACATTTCCCAGCACGGGAATAATAACTTAATTAAGAATAAAATAACAGATAAAGACACTCCATGGGCCTGTACTGTGTTTATTAACGGCATTGGTATCATTTTGTTACTACTGGGAGACATGTAAATATCTTATTTAGCGTCTGCAGGGCGGTACTAAATGAAAAATATGCGATCTTTAAACAAAATAAGAATTTACATCCTGGGATCATCCTGTTCAAAAGTTTACACCCCCTACCTCCCGGCTCTTAATCTATCGTGTCGTCTTCTCGGGCATCGGTGAGCGTTCGGACCTTTTGTAATAGTCGTGTATGAGTCCCTCGGTCGTCCTCGGTGTGAAAAGATGGATCTGGACATCATATAGCCGCTGTTGGAAAGGAGTCAAATATACAGAAGATGCTGGAAAAGTAAAGAATGTACAGGACCTGGAGGATTTTTCTGAAGAACAGTGGGCAGGTTAACCGCTCAGGACAAACAAGGGACTCGTGAAGAACTCTCACAAAACATAAACACATCATGTGGATCATCC
>JANDJT010000141.1:17466908-17484157 GCA_024331685.1 Stegophilus panzeri | reverse complement strand
GGCATTTTCAATGCTTGTGCTGTTTTCTTATAGCCACTTCCCATTTTGTGAAGCTCAACAACCTTTTGCCGCACATCGCAAATATATTCCTTCATCTTACCCATTGTTATGAATGACTTAGGGGAATTTAGCCTATATGCTACCTCATATTTATACCCCTGTGAAACAGGAAGTCAAAGTTGAACAATTTCCTATTCCTAGTCACCCAGGTGTACTGGTGTGTCAGACAGGTGAAGCAAGAATCACTCCTCCATCACATGTAGACCTCTAAGCAAAGTGTACAGATACACACTCATCATACTGTGGTCATCCAAGGTCACACATGACAACACATTGAGGCTCATTCCATCCAGTGGGTTTTCCAGAGACACAGCTTGAGCTGAACATACACAGAAAAACCACAGCCTTTAAACACAATGAGGCAGTGTGAGGTCAGACCTCCTTTTCTTTACTCGTTTATGCTAAACTAGTTGTCTTTGTGGGTCAGATAGGTCAGGCTGTTTCAGATCAATAGCAAAAGAAGGACATATAATCTCAGGCCAGACCAACACAACAGGTCCATATTGACGTTATTTACATGCCGAATTGTTTTTCAGGTATTAAGGTTTGGATTAAACCCATTTAATTGAAGTGACCGATCAAATATGCTAATAACTATAAGACCTCAATAATATATAGAACTGTCATAATGGTGAATTCAAAATAAAAAGCCCAGACTAAGACTCTGGCTGTTCTTCACAGATTCCTGAGCGTCCCTGGGCCAGCAATGTATCCAGACTGTTATTAGGCACAACGTCAAGGATTGTCGACAGCTGGTGTATATTTTCCAGACCTCTCTGAAAACACTTAATAACTCAGTGTACAAGCTATAATATGATACTATATTGGCCATAACACTGGAGCCTTTCTGGACCCCTTGTCTGCACATCTTGGAAATGTTTAGATTGCTGACATGGTGATGGGAAAACACCAGAGGGCAGCAGTGTGTCCCCAAATCCTTGGATGCTTGGAATGCTGATGGATATGTAATTGATGAGGAGGAACTTGCCAAATATACTCTCGGAACACTAAACCTTTCACCCAACCCCCGTGTAGGCGAGCAGGATGCTAGGACCCAGTGGATAAGGAGGCAGAAGGATTTCCAAGTCTCGTTACTTTTAAACATCAAGTTTATTTCCACGGCATGTCAGTCTTCTACTTTAGAGCGAAACCTTAGCGATAGAGCAAACAAAAGGGAATCGGCCCAGAAATACAAACACCAGAATAATATAATACAGTTGTTAAAATGCTGTATGTTTATCACAGGTTTTATCACGTATGTGTGAGATTCTAGGATTCTATACAACACAATACAATGATACATAAAATGGATCTAGGGTGAAGTTTTCTAACCCAGGTGTGTTGTCTACAAGGAGAATCACCCAGCCATATTGGTTCTTCACAGTCAAGTTGTTTTCAGATAAGCTATAAATAGCATATATTGGGAAACAGTAGAGCGACGGAGGCCAGGCAGCATTCGCAGAGAAATTTCCTGAATATGTGGCTGACAATTCTCTCTGGACACTCATGGCCCCGAGCCCTACGCTTCAGAATAGTCTTGACAACATCAGATCTTCTGCTGGGTTGGTCCGAGGTCTGCAAGGTCATCCAGCTGGCCTATGGAGAAATGGAAGGTATATATTTAGCCTGGTGTGAGGCGTGTTGTGGATAACACGTCCTGGGGCTCTCGGGTTTCGTGTTCAGAGGGCTTTTTGCAGGTTCTGGGGGGGCACTAGGAGGAACGTGGCAGCCCCCCCCAAAGTATTAGAAGACAGGCACTATTTTCCCCTCACTTTCCAGATCACTTTGTGGGTGACCAGCATCCCAAACACACCTCCCAGTTTCAGTGTGGCGTCTCGTCATATTCAATCTGCTCTGGCTGAAAGGAGCAGAGAGAGCAGCTCACTGTCAGACAGGTTGGAGAAGCTATCTTTTAGTTTTTCTTAAATTGACTCAAGGAGGCCATAAAGAACTTAGAGGAGCTCTGAGTTACTCTGCTCAGGTCTTTCGTGTGTTTGAGGAAGAGCGATAATGGATGTCCTGGCATTAGAGGCTAAGGGGGTCAAGAGTGACGCTCCACTGACTTCCAGCTCTAAGCCCAGACCTAAAGCACCCAAAAAACCAAAACGAATTGTTTACTTCGAGGTGGAGATTGTGGATGCCAAAACCAAGGAGAAGCTGCTGCTCCTGGATAAGGTAAGTCCCGTTTGTGCATTACCTTGCATGAGCTCTTGAAACACATGTTCTTCAACCGCAAATCCAGTAACCGGAGCTTTTAAAAAGCTGATGAAATTGACAAAAGTCATTCAGTTGCAATAATAGATCCATGGATTTTTAATCACAGGCACTGGTCATTCTCCTGATTTTCCTACACGTAACAGTCATAATGTACTCTGCATAAAAACTTGTGAAAAACTTGTTTATCAAAAAAGCAAACAAATGTTAAATATATAATAATCATAATTTATGAATTCATAATTCAACTACTTAATATTTTATATTATTTTGATTTAAAAAATAAAGGTTCAATTTAGTATTCCTTTTTAAAATATTCATTCAAATATTACTGGTATAACATACCAGATATTATAATCTTTGCTACCTAACACTATCTATTTTCAAGGATATTGTCTACAATCCGTTTCAAATCTCAAAAAAAAAAGCCATGTTTTTAAGTTTACTCGTTAAATATGTACATGCTTATATTTCATTCTGAAATCTTTATTTTGGTATTATAACTCTTTCTTTGTTCCCTGTTATCTGAAATTGATTAGCTATTTTTGTTTAGAAATGTCTAAAAAAAAAAAAAAAAAAAAATCATTTGATTTTGACTTATATACAAGCTTTAACTGAGATTATATATAAGCAGCCAGAATTGTCCTATATCCTCTCCCCTGGTGTCCAGGTTGAACCATCTGCTACTATTTTGGACATAAAGTCAATGTTCCACAAATCAAGTAAGTCGCTGTTTGATTGATGTTGTCATCGGGCACGCTAAGCTGCCGGCAGTGTGATAGTTTAATAGTGATTTTCCTTCCCAACTAGATCAGTGCTGGTATCCAGCCAGACAGTCGCTGTGCCTGGACCCGAGTGAGTGGATCCCGTTTCACACTGATTTATAAAGAGCTGACTGTGTTAGCGTGAGTGCTCTGTGAGACGGTAATAACAGTGTGTTTTAACTGTCAGAGGGAAAGCCTTTGAAGGATGAAGACGTCCTTCAGCAGCTTCCTGTGGGAACCACGGCTACCTTCTACTTCAGGGACCTGGGAGCCCAGATCAGCTGGGGGAAGGTGAGTGGTTTTACGGTGGATTTTTATCAACCACAGCCATTACCACACATCTACCCCCAAACTGGTGAGTAAATGCCAACGCTTACAAGCACAGCGCTTACTTCACTCTCCGCCCGGTTCAGCTTTCCCTCACCTTCCTAGCAACATTTCCACTTTCTCAGTACACATAATCTCCCTGACCCAGTTTGCACACCAGATGTTAATCTCTCAGCCCGCTGTTGGCAATCAGCTCATCCTGCTCGCTCTCTGATCTCCAGCCCCCTGGAAAAGCCACAAACTCCAGAGTCTCATAAGACAGAAGCATCCAAGAAGGCTGCAGGCGTCACAGTGCTGCTTCTGGCCCATACCCAGCTGAACAACATCACTGTAGAGATTCCAAAAACATATGCACATTAGGGTCTATTTGGGAAGCTGTTAAGCTGTGCTACAGTACGTTTTGTGCCAGCCAGCATTTCACATGCACTAATACTTAATAGCTGTGACTAAAATGTCAAACCACACACTATGTTCTTACACTCTACACCAGCAGTTCTCAAAGTGAGGTCTGTGAAGCATAGCCAGAGGAGCCATGTTTGTTTTTAATTTAGTTAAAGTGATGGAAATCACATCCCACCATCATCATAAAACTTTTATCGTTTAGTCAGCATGATTATTAGCTTATCTGGCTGGTCACTTAAACAGTTTACGCCAAACCTTAATAACTGAAAAAACAAGCAGGACTATAAATAATGCCAACTTGGACCTTGGGAAGTTTTGAGCTAAACAGAAACAACAAATTACTCGGTTGTGGCGTGTATACTTTACAGGGTAAACTAGCAGGTTTGTCAGCCTGCAGTTATGGTAGGCGAGCATCCCAAGTGACGCCACACCATGGGTGCCAATATTTAAATCTTAGTGAAAATCTCTTCAACACAGATGAGATCTGACGACACAACACAGCTCTCTGTCAGGAATATCGAGCGCTTACTGTTTGTACATACTACAACACAACTAATGTAGTGCATTACACCCTATGTAGTGAGCACATATAGTGAATGGGACATGATTTGGATCTTATTTCAAGATGGCGGATTTTACATGGCTCACGGTTAGAACAAGCAATGTTAAATCGAGCTAAATATCATTCTTTCATTCGTTCGTTTATCTTTAGTAACTGCTTTATCCTGGTCAGGGTCACGGTGGATCCGGAGCCTATCCTAGGAACACTGGGCATGAGGCCAAATACACTCTGAATGGGATGATATTTTATCGCAGGGCACCACTCATTCACACCTAGGGAAAATTTCACGTATCCAATCTACCTACCGGCAGGGTTTTAGGAGAAAGCAGGAACACAAAGAGAACATGCAAAAACGAGACAGTAACCTGAGCTCGAGTTCAGAGCCTGGAGGTGTGAGGTGGCAACGTTACCTGCTGTGCTTCTCGACTAAACAGACACTACAGGAAAAGCAATTAAAATCTTATGATCATTTTGTACAAACGTTTGTGCCTTCTAGAAACACCAGAGGGAAAAAAAAAAAGATATTCAGAAACTTTGGCAGATAATAAATCAATAAAACAATCATAGAAACCCTCATAGAATTTGTAACGGTTTTAATGGTTATAATGGAAATTGTATTGGATTTAATAGAAACTGTAATGGTCCATGTGGGTCTCTATTGGTAATTTGTTGCCTTCTATTGTTGGCATGTTATGTCTAGTGGATACCATTAAGGTTTTAATGGTTACCTAATGGTTTGTAATGGTATTTGTAGTGGAAAACATTTGTGATGGTTTCTATTGTATTTTTCAGCATGGTAGGACGATTGAGTCGACCAGACAATGGTCTGAACCATTTCTAGCACCATTAACATGGGTACTTTTGGTACCCAGGTGCTCATAGAGAACATTGCTTGTCGTAAAAGTACTCAAAAGCACGCAGCTCATCCTCTCTTCCCGTTTCCCTCCATCCGTCAGGTGTTCCTGGCTGAATGCGTCGGACCACTCTTCATCTACCTGATGTTCTATTTCAGACTGCCTTTCATCTACGCCCCCAAGTATGACTTCACAACTAGCAAACACTGGGTCGTGCAGTGAGTATCTGACGTGAACCCACCTGGGAATTGTGCTACCACGTAATTGCTTTTAAGCTCTAGTGTCGATGGATGCGAGTGTTTCGGGGTCAGTGTTTCCTTTGCCTAGGCTGACACTTTGAACTGTCATGAATGGGCTTCTGAAAGCAGCGTTCTTCACAGAAGGCTTTCAGTCACGTCTCTGTGTCCTTTCTCTAGTATAGCCTGTCTATGTCACTCCTTCCATTACGTCAAGAGGATTCTGGAAACGTTGTTCGTGCATCGCTTCTGCCATGGCACCATGCCGCTGCGCAACATTTTCAAGGTGATCAAAATCTAACTCCAAATGCACTCCAAAAACCCCAAAAGATTCCATTTGCTAAGTGTAAAAGCATACCACGTGTTGCTAGCCAGCTAGCTACAAGGTTTCTGAAATTGTTTGTCATACTCAAAATGTTTCTACTTTCTTACGCTACACAGCTAACATAAGCTAACCTGATAGAATTACTGAGATGATAAAAAAAAAAAAGTAAGAACCTATTTAATTATGCGAATAATTTTACATGCTAATTCTTTCAAGCGACCTATCATAACCGGACAGGATTTCTAAGAGATTTCTTAAAAGTCAAATTCCTCGATGTTTAATAGCATTAACTGCTAACTAAACCCTACTTTTAGTACTGTATTTATTAGAAGATTGTCAAGTCATATTAATAAATGTTCCAAATCTTACTTACAGTTACATTAGATAGCTAGCTAACATATGCGAGCCTGACAGGATTTTAAGAGGATTTTTAAATGAATTCATTAAAATCTTACTTGCCAGCTAGCCAGCTAACACGTGCTACCCTGACAGGATTACTAAGAGAATTTTTTTTTTAGTCAGAGCCTGTTAAGAATTATGAAAATATTACATGTTAATTCTTCCTACGTAGCTAACATAAGCTAACCTGAGAAGATTTCTAAAAGAGTTTAAGCCAGATTCATACATGTTTATAGCATTACTTGCTAGGTGTAGCTACGTGTCCAACACGAGGCAACCTGACAATATTTCAAATACAAAAGATTGCCAAATTATATCTATAACTGTTCAAAATTGTACGTGTGGTACGTATCTAATATATGCTAACGTGACAAGATTGTTAAGAGGAATTACGATACTGAGAGGATTTTAGCCATTTATAGATGTTCATACTCGCTAATTCTCCTACCTGGTTAATGTATGCTAACCTCACAGGATTTCTAAGAGAGCTTTGAGTCATATTCATAAATGTTAATAATATTACTTGTTCATTCTTCCTAGTTAGCTATCATAAGCTAACCTGAGAGGATTTCTGAGAGGATTTTATTTGCTAGAGCCTATTCAGAAATCTTACTTTCTCATTTTTTTCTAAGTAGCTAACATAAGCAACGGCATTTCTGAGAGGATTTTAATCGTGGCCTAATTAGAAATGTTCGTACATGCTAAATCTGAGAGGATTTCTAATAGGAGTTGTTTTAGTCTTGTCTTATTCGTAACCTCACTTGGTAGTTCTTCCTAGTTAGCTATCCTAAGCTAAACGGAGAGGATTTCTTAGAGGATTCACTCCGTATTTAGAAATGCTCACGAATTTACTTACTATTTTTTCCTAACTGGCCAACATACAGTAAACTAACAGGATTTCTTTCTCATATTCACAAATTTTAGCAACATTACCCGCTAATTAAAGGTAGCTGGCTCAAATAAACTAACCTAAAGATGTATTCGTAAATGTTAAAAATCATACGTGCGTATATATGTTAGCTATCTGATATAGGCTAACCTGGTGGGGGGTTTTACGAGGAATTTTTAATTAATTCTTAAACGTTTACAATCTTACTAGCCGGCAAACATGAGCCAACTTGACGGGATTTCTGAGAGGTCATGTTCGTAAATAATATTGATCAAATGATCATTTTACTTGCTAACTTCACAAGAAATCTGATAGAAATGTACCTCTTGTACTGCAACGATGACACTGCATGCCATGCCAGGTGCTAATCAGAAACATTTGAATATTGCCTTTGACTTATATATATTAACATTTAGTGGGACACACCCACTGTATTCTTTTTTAAAAAAAAATATTTTAAACCAAAGAAAATATTTAGGCAGGCAACAGATCTAACTTGAGCTATTTTCTCTTTCAGAATTGTTTGTATTACTGGTTCTTTGCAGCCTGGATGGCCTACTACATAAACCATCCGCTCTACACACCACCATGTAAGTAACAGGTTTTTATTATTTTTTATAAGGAACGTGTTTATTTTAGCTTAAAATTTCCACCGCAGTAAATCCTGAGTGTATGTTATAGACTACGGTGAGCAGCAAGTGAAGACGGCACTTGGGATTTTTCTGGTGAGCATCGCTTTCACGAACATGTTCATGCAGTCTAGTTGTTCTTCATTCAGGCTGACCTTTCCCGTCATGTGTTTCTTTACACTCTGTAGTTTTGCCAGTTGGGGAACTTCTCGATCCATGTCGTTCTGCGCAATCTCAAACCTCCTGGTAAGAGCCTTAAAAACAAAGCCGCGCAGTCAAAAGCTAGACTTTCTCAGAGCTTGTGCTGTAATCATGAAGATCATCCCAGGTTTATTCTTCACGTCATCTCGGAGAACTTTTCCTTTCCATCGTCGCCTCTGACTCGTTCATTAGGAACCTAAATCTACATCCGAATTTCTGTAAAACTACTTTATGATGCAAGAGCTGTAATTATTATAAATTATACTGACTTGATTTACCACCAAAGTGTTAAAATCTTAACACTGTGCTTTGCCTCCAAGGTTCGAAGACGAAGAAGATCCCATATCCAACCAAGAATCCTTTCACGTGGATCTTCACAGTGGTTTCTTGCCCAAATTACACCTATGAGGTAAATCCCACTGGGGGAATATCATCGTGTGGAGCTGTTTGTGGTTTAAAAAAAGTCAAGGTGATCCTCGTATGACTCTCACGTTCCCGACCCTGGTCCTGATCTCTGCATTAACACACCCACTTCAACTCAACAACACTGAACCTACTGAACATAGCTTCTTATTGTGATTTACTGCTGCCCTCTGCTGGTCATCACCAATATAACTGGCCATTCTGTTAGGTCCCGTCTCTGTCGTACACAATATTTCAATTTCAACTAGTCACAATTACATGGGAACTATGGGAAGGAATTTATGTCCTCTTGCAATGCAATTATTACAAATATGAAATGCAATATACATGACAAACCCTTTTTTTTTTTTTAATAGGGAACTGTCAGCATGGCAACATGAAAAAGTAAAACCTCCGTTAGGCTACATTTTTACATTACCTAGCTAAAATGCACCTATTATGCTTTTCAAATATTACCTTTCATGTAGTGTTATAGAGCTGTTTGTGAATGTAAAAAGTCTGCAAGGTTTCAAAAATCTTACAAACCGAGTTATCGACTCCCAAAAGGACGAACCGATTCTGAACAGCTGAAACGACTCGTTAGTGATTCCAGACTTTACTTCCTGTACTAACCTACTAACATATTTACTGTATAGTTTCTTAAAGGTGATGTATATGTACGTATATGTTATATCTTTTTCCAATTTTTTTTTTTTTTTTTTTCAATGTATTATATTCAGCCACAGTGACGTCACAGTTTTCCCAGACCACTACACATGTTACTCACATCCTGGAAGGTTCAATATGAATATTAAATACCGATCACAAACACCCCACTACGTCGCTCCCGGTGCCCGTCAATTAACAAAATGCAAATTCACTGCATTGTTTTTTTTTGGGTTTTTTTTGTGCATTTCAGTGTTACACATTTTCCTCTCCATAAAACTCAATGTGTGTGTTTATGTGTGTTGTGTTGTGTTGTGTTTTCCTCCCGTAGGCAGGCTCCTGGCTGGGCTTCGCTGTGATGACTCAGTGCGTTCCTGTCGCCTTCTTCACCGTCATCGGCTTTGTGCAAATGACCGTGTGGGCGAGAGGCAAACACCGCGGCTACCTGAAAGAGTTTAAGGAGTACCCAACCTTGCGTTCACCCATTCTGCCCTTCATCCTCTAGCCTTAATGCACACACATCTGTATATTTACATATACATATACATACACACACATTTATATATATATATATATATATATATATATACTGAAAATACTGAAAATGTGTGAAGATTTCTCTTGGGGAAAAAAAAAAAAGAAGAAGAACTATCATACTTCTCTAGTTAAATCATAAAAGAGTATCATCAAAAGGAAAAAGAAAATAACACTAGCTATCCCAAACGGAACCAATGTGAATATCTTAAATAGTCCATTAGATAAAACTAAGCCTGGATAAAACACTGTAGATTAGAGAACACTTGTGAGTACAACATTTGAGTCAACTGTGTATTTAATTACATTGCAATATGCAGGAATATAATTTTTTTATTACGTAATAATAAAAAAACTAACTAATTGCTAACTTTCATGTGGTCATTGGCGTAATTTCTAAACACTGGGAGTTCTCTGAATTTAAACACAACTCCGTTTAGCTGAGTGAGTAAACCGATAACTGGAGCACAGTTGGTATCTTACTTGATGTACCTTCTCCTTCTCGTGGCCTGTTTTGGAGTCCGGCATTCATGGCAACCACAGACATGTCAAGTCTATCTATATTTTTAACCTAAAGGACTAAACCTTAGGTATTGTTCTGGTCGTAAATCTCAGGAACACTCAGCACCCTCACTGAAAGATGGTAAAAGTGCCCTTATCTGACCTTACGCTGCGTTCTACTAGAGGTTGTAACTCGTAGTTTGACTTCGGACCAGGAAACACAAAAGCGGTCTTCTCAACTTTCTCCCAGAGTTCAGCAAGTGACGTCAAATCAAATCAACTCAACTCAACTCAATTCAACATGGCTGCTCACGTCAACAGTAAACAAAGCAGGTTTTCTTACCTGTACGTGAGTTATACTATATATACTCTATAAAACACTGTGCCCTAACCCTAACCCTTACCATTTGTACAGACATATCAGCTTGTTAAATCTACAGTTCAGTTTTTGAGGAGGAAAATGTACACCACTCATCACAGATAGCTGGCTAACAAAACACCAACACCATGTTTGTTTGCCACTCATTCATTGTTTCGAATGCACTAGGTTGAAAATGACATCATCACGAGCTCCAACTTCGCACGTCTGAGGTAAAATGGTAAAAGGTCTGCACTTATATAGCGCTTTTTTTTTTAACATTAGCGGTTCTACAAAGCGCTTTACACTGGTTCTCACACACACACACACACACTAATGGTAGCAGAGCTGCCACGCAGAGCTAACTTGCCATCGGAGTTCAGTGTCTTGCCTAAGTACGCTTCGGCACGTGGAGTCACGCGGGCCGGGAATCGAACCGCCAACCCTACGATTAGTGGACAACCCGCTCTACCACCTGATCCACAGACGTCCACGTAAGTAAGAGGTAAGTCGAACTGCAGCAACGTTTCCAGTTCCTAGCCTACAGAGGGAAAATTTATTGCGTCCCAGTTCACCTACTTACACTGTGCACTAACCGTATGTACTCTCTTCTTTCTTTTTTCTAAGGAAAAAGTACATATTTGTGAGCGTGTAGCAAAAGAGTACGCAAGTACTGCGAAGTACTCACACGCCACGTAACGGAAGAGAACGTCGTTGCCTAGTTACGCACACCGTCGCCGTAAACTCCTCGCTGCATTTCAGCTTTTCTTCATTCATCAGTCCTTATCTCATTTACACTATTATATCATTTCATTTACCGTTCCCTTGATTTATTTTTTTCAACATTTCGTGTACACCTTCGAAAGCAAACCCTCACAAAACTCCTCCCACTGTTGGGCCCTTGAGCAAGGCCCTTAACCCTCAATTGCTCAGTCGTATAAACGAGATAAATGTAAGTCGCTCTGGATAAGGGCGTCTGCCAAAATGCCATAAAATATAAATGACATCACTATTGACACACGCGAAGAGCAAAATATATCATTAAACATCATCATGTTCACAGCGCTTGTGCATTATTCTGGACTCGGAAGGTGTTGATTCGTTTTCTATAACAGCGGTAAATAAAATCACAGGTTTGTGTTATATTTACCTATATTTACTTATCGTTTCTATAGCAACAACGTAAATGAGGACGCTCGGCGTGATCCGATACTAATAACAGACGTGTGTAATTGCTGATACGGTGAAGTATTTTGTAAGGAGACGCTGATTTGACAATTATGGAAGGAGTCTCCAGTGTCAGGAGTTTCTCGGTAACATGACGAGCTGTTTAAAAATATATTTATTTATTTATTTATTTATTTTGGTCTTTTTTAACTGAACACTGCTACAATGTAAGTGAGAACAGGAACTAACTTGTTTCACAACATTATATGTAACTATAAACGGATAAAAAAAAGTACGAGTTTCTTTATAAGTAAGAAACTGTAATGTAACGGTTGTTAAATCACTGTGGCAGTAGAAGAGGAATAAAACACTTCGGGACATAGTGATACAGAAGAATAATCGAGTTCGGGGTAGTAACGGTAACGCCGCCCTGTCTTTCGGCTTTTCAGAAAGTTCTGCACCGCACGTGTAGATTTCTGAAATTGGAATTTATTTCCTAATTTTACATATCCACATTATCATCTCTATACCTGGCTGCTTTACATATTAAAATTAATGAGGAAATGTCAATATATAATAATCGCAAACAAAAAAAAATATATTACTGAGATCATAGTGTAAATCATAAGAAAAGAAAAAAAACAAAAAACATTTACAACGCAATACTGACGAACAAAACGCTGTCCTTCCCTCCCCCCCCTCCCTCCGCCGGAGAGATCTGATAGGGGATCCCCGCCCCCGAGTGGTGTTCGTTAATCCTGCCAACTGGACCAGGAGCGTGACGAGAGGAAGAGGACGAGAAGTGAAATCCGGGCGGAGGTGGGAGAAAACCGCTGAGCGCGTCGAGTCCTTTCTCTCCCCGTGTCCGCGGCCTCGCTCGGCTCCGCGTCAGTCTTTGGAGCGGTACGAGGTTAAGAGAAAACGTCGCAGTGCTCCTGAAAGTGGCTCCTCTGCAGCACCTTCACGTGATGCTCGTATATCTTGAGGGCGGGGCCGAGTCTGATCGACAGACCTGTCAGCACGTCGCTGCGCTGCATCAAGAGGAGGGACTTCCCGTCGATTTCCTGCGGACGAATCGTAGAAAGAAAGCGCGTTCAGGAAAGTACCGTGACCTTTCTCGATATCTGTGACCAGTATCTAGCAGTACATACAGTACTGTAGGAGAAGAAAGCCTACAAGAAAACTACAAAATGGTGATAATGCAATAACGCAGCTCAGCCGTCGCAGCGCGTCGCGTCGGCTACCGCAGAGACAAACTCCTCCTTCCTTTTATTGGGGCACCATTACTTTTGTCTTGTTCGAATATCTAGTCCTGTTTGTTTTTAACGTATGGATTTGTTTTGGATCGATTTCCTTCATCATTAATACCTAATACTCAAACAAACAAACCGCTCATTCATCCAAATAACAACTGCAAGCTCATTTCTAGGCATTTAGAGCACTCTGACCTCCGTACTGATGTACTGATGTACTGAATACTGAACACCACGCTGAGCGCTGCGAAGGACATCACGACTCACGCTCTTAACACGTTTCTATTTGGTTTCTGATTGTGTTTTCCAAAAAAAATAAATAAATAATGCAGGAGTTTAATCTTCCAGACACACTGCCTCATACATCAGAAATGCGACAAGTTCGCTAAAGTCGAAGCCGTGTTCATGATGAAGTGCCGGGTCGCCGAATGGGCGGGTCGCCGAGTTCACCGTGTGAGTCAGACGATCCGGTGGCGTTCAAACTCTTTCCAAAAACGCAGTAAAGTCTACACGAGTGCATTTCTTGTGACATTTAAAACAACGACAGGTTTATATTAATGCGCTCGATCTATACACACCGCCGGTCAAAAGTTTGTGGACACTCGACCGAAATGTTTCTCATGATCTTAGAAACCTTTTGATCTGAAGGTGCGTGGTTGAACGTGTGAAATCGGCATCGTAGACAAAAATATAATCGTGCCGACGTGTTCGTTCCTTTCATTAGAAAACTAACATTTTATTTACAAAACAATATTTATTTAAACGGACGACTCGGAGCGAGATATTCCGAAAAGCAGGTCGATGAGAGTCCGGCGTCGGTGTGAACTCCTTTGATACTGTTTAAAAATCATCTCGGGGAAGTTCCTCAAGAAATCGCCGAGAATACGTTTCTGTAAATTCTAGGTGGAAAGGGCGTCGACTTTGAAGATGATAAAATACTAAATTATTTTGATTTATTTTATATGACTTATTATTATTATTATTATAAAATGTGGATAATTTTTTTTTTTTTTTTTTAAATAAAGGACGAGTGTCTAAACTTTTGACCGGTAGTGTGTATACGTAATACGTTATCGTTTCTATAGTAACGGCTCGTTCGACTTGTCGGACTTGTACGGGGGACGCTCCGCGGAAACGGATTAAAAAGTGGGGTTGAATTTTTGATTAACACAGTGACGTTTTCTGTTAGGAGACATTTAGTTAACCTTTACGGAAGGAGTCTCCAGTGTCAGCGTTTTGGTTTTTTTTGGTCTTATTAGGAGAAAAACGACAGGCTGGTGAGGGACTGTTTACAGCTGCTGTAACACAAGTAAGAACGCGAATAACGTTAAAACGTAAGGATAAACCTGATCAACATGCTAAATTACAAATATATATATATATATATATAAAATCGTTGGCAAACTGCTGTGATATAAGAGGAATAAAACACTCTGGGGATGACGCGGTAAAATAGCCGGTGACAGTAAGTGTGTCGTTGATTATTTACCTATAACAGCACACTCCCGGGTGTTTTATTCCTCACATAAGCCACATGACGGATTTTGTTTCTTCCCCCTGCAGCACTGACAGAGACTGACCTGCGTTCTGAAAGCCACAGCCTGCTCAGGAAACCCCACAGCGCTGAAGTAGCTCACCACGTCCGCCACGCTCCACTGTAACAGGTCCAGTGCCATCTCCTCTGCTTTAAACAACCTTCAGAACACCACAAACACACACACACACACACACACACACACACACACAGTCAGTTTCAGACCTAAACCAAAACCCACGTCCATGTTCCGAAGTACCTCTCGATGCAGAACAAAAAGTCCATGGGGGTGGAGTCAGACCCGATCTAGCTCCTCCTTCCTGGGGGCGGAGACGAGTCAAAAGACCACGACTCGGTGGGTGCGTCTCAATCAGATCTCTAGTTCAGTAGTCACTGCACTGATCGGGGAGTCGGTCATTTTAAGGACGGGTGGGGACCCCGTACAGACTCTCGGCCGACTTTGTCTACAAACATAAGTAGCTTGTTGTCGTAGTTGTGGCTCTCAAACGATTACTTACGCTAGCGTCTATGTTTAACTTTATTTGACGTTCTGTTTACAGCTAGACGTGGATCTCTAGCGTTAGCTAGCTAGTTTGTTGAAGTAGGTTTCAGCCGAGCTACGTGGGTTTCCTATATAAGCAGTATAAATTATGCGTGTTAGCTAACTAGCGAGCTAAGCTTTAAAAAAAAAAAAAAAAAAGTCTTAGCTAGCGCACTGATATACGCTAGTTAGCAATTTAGCCGAGATGCAAACACGGAAGCGCCTCAGATGTCAATGCTGCCTCGTAATTGCCTCTGTTCGGTTTGTAAAAAACGTGTTTGATTCGAAACGAACGCATTTACGAGTCTAACATTTATCCCCACGTTTTAGAAAACGATTTCCGCACCCGGGAGGCGCGGCTGACGTCAGAGCGACGCGTGTCCGCCGGGGGAGGAGTCGGTTCGGCATTCGGCTCTGCCCCCTGGACTAAACGATTAAACACTTCAATGATCGCTACGTAGAAATGAATGCCGTAGCTCGCCACTCACCCTCTTTTCTTCATCCCTCCGTTCTTGGCCGTTTCTGTTCCTTGCAAGTGAGCGACGTCATCCGCGTTGTTGCACTTCTCACCTGAGAACACGGGTAGAAACGGGGACGTGAGCGCACGTTGGAGAAACCGGTGTTTTAAGTGCAGCGCGTGGACGTGAACGTGATCGGATTACTCACCCTCCTCCAGGTGGTCTGATCCCACCGCCTCATCCTGGTGCTGTCGAGCACAAACACACACCATCACATACTCATACACACACTCATAACCTTCATACAGGCAGAAATGACTCACACACAGCATCGCCTCTGCCACTGACGCATAAAACACACCTAACTCTGATCCTAAACTCCATCACACACTGACCGCAGTGCTTACTGCAGCAACTGATTCTGAAACCTGATGATAAAACGGTATAAGTAAATAAATAAATAAATAAATAAAATTAATAATAATAATAATAATATAACATGGCTGGGCGATATGACGATATAATATCAACATCGTTATAAACTTTTTTCTTTTGACTTTTTTCAGATATTATATATTTTTATTAATTGTCAGCTTTTTTTTTTTTTTTTTTAAATAAATACAAATTGACAAACTAAAGCAACGGATGTCACGTTCAAATCTTTTTTTTAAAATGGTAAAACGTCAAAAAAAAAAAAAAAAAAAGTAATATGTTTACAGTGTTGGCACTTTTCTGGGTTAAATACTACTTTTTTGGGGGTTTTTTTTTTTTTATTTATAAAAGAATTATACATATTTGGAAAGAAGGGAATCCCCGAAACACTGAAAAGGATATATATATATATATATATATATACATATATACATTAAAGTAATAATAATAATAATAATAATAATTACAAACGGACTGGAAGCAGCTGATGTGATGATAAAATGTTGTAGTTAATCTTTAAATAAAAATAGTTTTTAAAAAAATAATAATTTTAGACTAGTTATAGTTACTAGTAAAGGTTTTCAGTGCTAAATATCATTTTTTCATTTTTACTTAGTAAAAAGAAATCTATGAAAAAGAGAAACAGAAAAAAAAATCAATACATTTAAAAAAGTAATTACAAACTGATGCAGCTAATGATAACATTGTCTCTTCTTCAACATTAAATATTTATTTTTTCTATTTAGATTTTTTTTAAATCTACAAAAATACAGTAAACATATTCTAAATCTGTTGATTGATAATAAATGTATTATTATTTACAACAGCTTTTATAACAAACCTAAACATCACCGTGTGTAACTGTGTATCAAAGAAATCTCTTTTAGTATCGTGATGTGGTATTTTCGTCATATCGCACACCCTTACTCACGCTACCAACCAGATCTCAGAAAAGTGTATGGTATCGTAAATAATCGCGATATCGATGTTGCGTCATATCGCCCAGCACTAACTAGACAGATGTGCGGGTGCGACGTTTAGTTGGAGAATTTAAATTTCCATTTATTTCAGTTTTAGCACCGATTATGAAGGTGCTGAAAAGATTAGCCCCAGTGCGGTCCGGAGCGTTCTGTACGGCGGGCTGTACTGCCTTAACATCGGCCTCAGTCGTTAGCGGTGTACTGCGGGGAGGACGCGCTCACCGGCGAGGCCGTGCGGTTGGACAGCAGCTGATCAGGAGTGAGCGCGCTCTCGCCGGCTCTCGGCTCCTCCTCCTGCGTCAGCGCGCTCCGCTGGGCCGAGGGACAGATGGCTGCCAGCTGCAGCGCCGCTTCCAGCTCCAGGGAGCCTGAGAGAGAGAGACAGAGAGGGAGGGGGAGAGAGAGAGAGAGAGAGAGAGGGAGAGAGAGAGAGAGAGAGAGGGAGACGGAGACGGAGAGAGGGAGAGAGAGAGAGACAGAGAGGGAGAGAGAGGGAGAGAGAGAGAGAGAGAGAGAGAGAGAGAGAGAGGGAGAGAGAGAGAGAGAGAGAGAGAGAGAGAG
>JANDJT010000141.1:17390007-17402032 GCA_024331685.1 Stegophilus panzeri | reverse complement strand
TAATAATAATAATAAAAGTAGACATCAGCAGTCAAATGCAAGTTTAAAAAAGTAAGTCTTAAGTTGAGCTTTAAAAAAATAAAATAAAGAAATACATATATATATATATATATATATATAATTTTACCTTAGCTCCAATCTGGTTGCCGCACTGTCCGGCTTGCAGGTGCACGATTTCGCGCATTTTTGCAGCTGAGAGAAGAAGAAGAAGAAGAAGAAGAAGAGGAGGAGAGATGTTATGGACGGAGTGATACCGCAGAAAAGACGGAACCGTTATTGCGTCTCAGCAAGTCCACGCCCTGTTTGTCGAGCTCTTCCTTTCTACTGGGCCGAAATCCGTGGTGCTCACTGACGTCATCGCCATGGTAACCAAGAGCGAAGGAGAGAAGGAGGACCCTGAGCGCGTGGAGACACCGGATAGGGTGCACCGGATCCGGAGACTTGCAGTGATGAAGTGGACAAGATGGCGACTGTGTTTCATGTAAGACATATAGACAGTGATGGCTGCTGGTGATGTTAGATGTGAAGGTTAAAATCTAACATTTAGCCTATCACTAGAGTGCTGAACCCCCCCAATAGAAACCCTCATGGAATCTGTGATGGTATTAATGGCTATAATGGGAATTCTATTGGTTTTAATGGAAAATGTAGGGCTAATGGTCCCTGTGGGTCTCCGCTGGTAATTTATTGTTTTCTATTGGTGACGTGTTATGTCTAGTGGCTACCATATAGGACATACGTCCTTAATACATCCTACTATATAATGAAAATCATTTGGTAATGGTTTTAATGGTTAACAGCTGATGGTTTGTAATGGTATTTGTAGTGGAATCCATTAGATTTTCTGTGATGGTTTCTATTGTGTTTTATTTTCAGCAGGGCAATGAAACTCTTAGCGTTGAGCACAGTTCCAGTTCTGGACCACTTTGTCAGGGTGGGCCTGGGTGGGGCCAGCCCTTCTGTTAGAGGGGCCAGTTACATTAGACCTTTTTACTCTCCAAACATTAAGCCATTGTACTCACAGCATCGTGGATATAAAGACACAAGGCATGTTCAAAATCTAGATTTTGGCAATATTAATAACGGCGGTCTCAAACTCAATGAAGTCGAGAGGATATGACAGTTTAGTTGTGCTGGTGGATTGTTAGAGTAACCCTGTATCAGGCGTTTGAGAGTCGAGGACACACAGCGTACAGTCCAGCAGCTCGGTGTAGACGTACCTTTGTTTGAGGTAATGTCATTAACATTCGCCTACAATTCAAAAAACACACAAAAGATGTGAAACCCAGACCAGAAATGTGAGTAGTGGAAAAAGGAGACACGTGTCTTTTCTTTTTCTTCTTTTTCCCCAGCCTTTGTGTGGGAAACAAGTTATTTCACATGTATTTCTATAGACATTATTCACCCTATAATCCGCCTTTCTCTCTCTCAAGCTTTACAATGTTTCTTGCAATAGAAATGTCTATGTGCATCATGTACACACTGTCTGCACTTACACTTTGCGTTTGCATTTTTGCGGGAGTGTACAGTATTAGTTTCAATTCCAGTAATTTGATATAAAGCAAGATCTTGGCGTTCGCAGAGAATTTTTAAACTAGTCCACTCTGGCAACCCGGTCATTAACTGTCCTGTCCTCTGTTCCTCCCCCGAGCATGGGGCAGCATGATTCGTCAGTCCCTCCAGGATTTTGCAATCACAGAAATTAATGCAAAATTAAGCAAACTCCGCAACATTCCGAGGAGCTCGCAATCGGGCCTCTATTAGCACTTGTTGCAATTCCCATTTCTGACCACTAGGTGAAATAATAACTTTATAGAAGCTAAGTAGGGCAGTGAGCGTTCTGCCCCACGATTGCGCAACATCAATAATGGTGAGCAAATCAGTGGAGCGTTTTTTTTTTTTCTCTCCTTCAAATCGTGGTTCAGTTAAAATAGTTAAATAGTATTTAAATAAAAAATTCATACACGCCTTCTCGATCAGCGATGACGTGTTACAGGGTTGTGCTAAAAATAAAAACGATCAAATCTAGGGGGCGTGTCACAGAGTGTAATCACCTGACACGACTGTCACTGATAGGCTGAATGAATCTACGACCGTTGGTGGTGCTGTTGTGCTTCATTCCATAGAAATCCAAAACAGTCCACTTTAAGAGGTTTGTTAACAGCCAGTAGTAATGTGGATACTGAAAAAAACAAACAAACAAACAATAAAACATATATTGATGTATTTATTTTAAATGGTGGGACGGGAGTTAGCCCTGCTTGCACATTTATACCCCCAGCATGTGAGTGTATGAGTAAAATAATAATGGAATTGACGTCTTAGTTATCTAGAATCATTTCAAACACTTTCAGGAAATAAACAATAGAAATAGAATTTGAAAAAGCACACTCATCGGCTCTTTATTACGTAGACTAACCATATAGGTGGACCACTACTGTCTAGATATTATTAGCACTGTCATTTTAGTGTGTGTGTGTGTGTGTGTGTGTGTGTGTGTGTGTGTTGTGCTGCTATGAGTGTATCAGAAGATTAACATTAGTCTCTCACTGTGCACTCACAAGGCAGGTGTGTTGCATAAAGTTCACGCAGTGTTTAAAAATCACAGAAATGCTGCTATGCCTGATTTAAACACTCCTTCCAACACCAAACAACACACACACACACACACACACACACACACACACACACCCACCCCCACAGTCAGTGTCTCAGAGCACTAAGTGCATTTAAACATTTACAAATTAGCATTGCTGTCACTTACACCACAGCGCTGTTCAATTCTGCGTTCTGATTGGTCAGAAGGTGTGGAAAACTGATATTTGGAATGTAAAGAATTTTTTATACTGACTCAGTAATGTAGAAGTCATAAAATAAAATTCTATAAAAAAAAAAAAAAAAATAGAGTGCCTCTAAGACAGTAAACACTGGAATGAGGCTATCGAGTCACTGTGTTGGGGATACAGGCACAGTGTTGGGTTAAATTTTGTTATTTTTGTCTCAGGTTCACGTCTCCGAGTCTGCGTGAGTTCGGAATAATCTGCCTAGAGAGCCGTACAAATCACACGCTTCCTCTTTCTCTATTAAAAGTAATAAATTACAGCGTTGTTACCACTGTGTGGTGTGTACCGCTGTAAAGTGTTTGCATAAGATAAGATAAGATAAGATATGATATGATATGATATATTAGATTATATGATATGATTAAACTTTATTCATCCTGGATGTATGACATTACATTAATGTCGTCTCCCCCCCCAAATATACTGTTTGTTTACTGTCTCACGTCACATTGTATTGAGGTAATGACTAGAACAAGCTATTCATTTACAGTTTATCATGTGTCTAGACACTTTTTTTTTTACAGTATCATCAAAAGTCTCATAGAAAGGCTTTTTTTTTTTTCTTCTTCTGGAAGCCTGTAATAACAAAAAAACAAAACCAACCCCAAAATACAAACGAACTCTTTCTGCTATCTTCACCTCTGCATGTTCAGACAAATTGGATTACAATGTTTATCCTCTCTACCCGCCGTGACAGCACGAGGACGGTCAATTTAATTTATTTATCATGTTTTATTTCTCTATAAATGATGTGCGTATGTTTACTCTACACTGTCCAAATGAACAGGAAGTGAAAATGAGAAATGAACTCCACAGCAATCTGATCAGCAAATACACTCGCCTGTACAGACCTACCATAAATAAAGCATGGGGAATTATAGTATTTGCAGAAATTGCAAATTCACGTTGACGTTATTTAATAAAGGGACGAGTCTCTAAAGAAAGGCACGCTGATGCGATTCGAAGCAACTGGAATTTGTGAAGCCTTCAGTCATTTTTTTTTTGTGGTTAAAAGCTACATTTCTATCTGTTCTTACGGTTTTACACCTAGCACGGTCCGATTCTCATTTCTAATTGGTCAGAAGGTGTTGTTCAGTCGAATTGAATGGGTTTATTGTTGATCCATACCTCAATAACTCGAAAAACAAGTCTATAAATAACGCCAGCTTGGACCGTTTGAATCAAATGTGTTCTCTGATCGGAAAGGTCGGGGATTAAAATCTGTCTGGCTCTAATAAATAACCAACTATCATTTTGCATGTTTAAATACCGAGCCTAAGTTGGATGAGGTTAATAAAATAGAGTTTTCAGTGGAGTATTTACAGTTAAAGACGTCCCTTTCAGCAAGAAGTCTGAGAACCTCTCTATAAGGAAACGAAAAGTTATTCGATGGCATTGCACTAAAAACGGTTCGCGGTATTCCATTTATTTTACAAAGAAATATAAAAACACGGTGTATGTATATGTTTCGAGTCTCTTTCGAAGTTTCTACGAATGAACAGGACCATTAAAGTCGGATCGTTTAGATGTACAAATGTCAAACGTTAGAGTCATGTGAACTCTGCCCAAAATAGGGCAAAACGCCAGTTCCACATTAACCAAAACATTCAAGATCATCAAGAGAGTTGAACTTCCTGTTTTGAGTCTCGTGCGCTACTCCTCCCTCTGTGCTCTTCCTGAACATTTCAAGCAGCTCAAAGGAGCTTTCCAAAAACCTGCCGAGCGAGGCGAGCTCACACCGTCGCTGCAGACGTGTGTGCCAAGGGTGACGACGCGGCACTTCGGCTCCTAGCATGACAGAAGCGTGTCGGGCGTGACCATGTCTTCCGAGTTGCCCGAAGAGGACCTGTCGTGCCCGGTGTGCTGTGATATCTTCAGCGATCCCGTCCTGCTCCCGTGCAGCCACAGCTTCTGCCGGTCCTGCCTGCAGAAGTTTTGGGGAAGTTCGGTTTTACGGAGCTGTCCCATGTGCAGGAGGAGAGTCTCGAAAAAGCAACCTCCGAGCAACCTGGCTCTGAGGAATTTGTGCGAGGCTTTCGTGCAGACCCAAAACTCTAGACGTGAGAACGAGAAGAAGTCAGTGTGCCCACAGCACGGCGAGAAGCTGAAGCTCTTCTGCGTGGATGACCAGCAGCCCATCTGCGTGGTGTGCCAAGCCTCGAGAATGCACAGGGGTCACGACTGCGCTCCCACAGACGAGGCCGCTCTGGACTGTAAGGTACTGTTCGGACAGAGGCGCTTTGTGCTGCACTGCTCTGTTACTACATTGTGTCTGTGTAAAAAAACAAAACAAAACAAAAAACTCCGTTCCAGAAGGATTTGGTGTGGTTGCTTGAGAGAATGCAGTTAATCAAGTCCGGTCTGACACAAATCTTAGGGTGCACTGGTGGAGGAATAAGAGCCGAGGCATTCCAGCAGCACCTCGCTGGCTCACATCTGCGTTTTGTACCTTTCAAACTCGAGTGTTCTCGAAAAGTCTTCAATAAATCCATGCGCACATGTGTTTGAGTTAGGACGAGAACACTTGTATTTCAAACACATGTTTTGGAACCAGAAAGTCTTGTTTCTGGAAGCAACAATCGGGGGTTAACTCAGTTCAATGCCCTTTCTTACATTCGCTATTCAGCCTCTGTTAATAGCCGTGATGTTATCATTTAAAACTAATTACTTTACACTTTCATAAAGTCATGTGGACGTGGACGGTTACAGCGAACACCACTGATCTTGGTGTTTTTATGCACATTTAGGTAGATGTCAGTAAGTTTGGTGGAAGGAGGAAAGATTTGGCAAGACAGTGTAGATACCGGATTCTTTAAAAAAAAACAACAACAACAACAACAACAACAAAAACACTTTTTAGTTCCAGACAGATTTAATTTAGAAGTTTTTAAAATTTTTTTTAGATTTAGTCCAGATTTAGTCCAGACTACCGTGGGTTTGTTTTGTTAAAGTGACCTAAATCTCATAATTAAAATAAACGTTGCGTTCTTGTGTACATTTTTTGAATACAGTCAACTTTGTTCAGTATTTCCTTTTGTACGATTACGATAAACCAAATATAAGATTATTAAACCTATTTCTGGGCAAAATTTCAAAGCTTAATAAATAGTCACGCTCTATTGGCTGATCATTTTAAGTCCTAGAAAGATGCTAAATTATCAACCAGTAAGAATGAGAACATTTAAACCTCGAAATTAGTAGAAATGTGTCAAAAAAAAACCGTATAATAGGAAATACTAGATACATTTGACTCTATTTAAGATATTACCACTTGCTAAGATGGCATGTTTTCTGTTGACATTTTTTTTCATAATGTGGCTCATAGAGGGTTAAACATTTCAGACCTTGGAACGATGACGTTCTAGCTAACTTTAAGACTTTATAACTTAATGTTATAAATATTATATTTACTGTACATGCTGCTGCATACAATACATCATACTGTATGTGAGAAGATTTACAGAAGAACATTGTGTAAAGACGACGGCGAGTATAACACATAGATGGATTGCGATATCTTTAAACTTACTGAGGGTAAAATATTTCTGCCTTACTATATATCTTAATTTGTAAAAAAAAAAAAAGAAAAAAAAAAAAAGTATACTTTAATCCAGACTTCTAACTCTTTACGTTTTCATTTCAAACCTCTCAGTATTATAAATCTCAGAGATCATGATTTTCTTCAGGTTTTTTTTCCCAGCAAGAATTGAATTCAGTCACATTTTTGACATTTTAAAGTATATTAATATTTGTTTTTTTTATTTAGACAAAGAAAAATAAAAAGGAAAGAAAAAGTACGAAGTTGTAATAAAAGGAAACAGAGCACCAAGCCCGGCTGTAACCTTAACCTTCATAATGTTTATAAGAATTTATTTTTTAAATAATTAAAAAAAAAACTTTTAGTTAAAATCGTTCACTTTTTACTTTTAAATATTATTTTAGCTACGTTTAAATTCAGACACTTAAAACAATTTAACCTTTGATGAGCAGAAATCTTTTTTACAAAACTACAATAATGATAACATTTTGTGTATTTTTAAAAATGATTTATTTAATTTATTTTATTTCTATTTAGAATTGTAAGTGCGTTTTAGGGTGTACTGTATAAAAGTAATATCACGTCGTAGCAGTAATAATAATAATACAAACGATTTATGATAATAAGAAGATTAATAAGTCAATATTGGTATAAATAAGGAGGTGATAATAGACAAAAAGTACAGAGCACAAGAGATGTAAATGTGAATGGAAATGGAGACACGTAGGTTTTTTTTCTGTACCTTTTTCACTTCTACTTTTTGTTTTATGTAAACAAAACCCCATACTTTCACTTTAGCGTCATTTTTCTGCACTTTTTAACATTTTTATGCATATTTTCTGCAATTATGCTTTTATAGGAGAAGCTCGATTCTGCTCTGAAGTTGCTTAAAGACAAGCTGGATGTCGTGACTAAACTCAGAATGACTTCAGCTACGGCGCTCGAGCATATCAGGGTAATTTTTTTATTCTGAAAAGATTGACATTTTTAATAAAAAATAAAAGGTTCAAGAAAAACAAATCAAGATTGTGTGTGCTTTAGAGTCAGGCCCAGTTTCTAGAGAACCAAATGAAACATGAGTTCATGAAGCTTCACCAGTTTCTGCGTGAGGAAGAGGAGGCTCGGCTCTCTGCGCTGAAGGAGGAAGCGATGAAGAAGGTCCTTGCTATAAATGAAAGAGATGAAGAGCTGATGAACAGGATCTCTTCTCTCTCAGACATCATCAGTCGCACAGAGCAGGAGATCGCTGATGATGATCTGACGCTGCTGCAGGTAAAAATATCACCACCATTAACTCTGGAATTTCCTGGAGTGTTTTTTTTTTTTTTCTTTCCCGAACAGGATAACGTTGTTTATGACGTGTTGACCGACTGCCAGGAGAAGTTTCTTATTCTCTGCTCCTCCTGGCTTTCAGAGTGTTCAGTGATGGCTTATTGTGTTTCGTTTCCTTTCACAGAACTTCAAATCTGCCATGGAGAGGTATGTAGAAATCCACCTCTCTATGTTAAAGGAAAACTCCAATAATAAACATATAACATAAACATATTTTTAAACAATATAAAAATAACATTACAAATATATTTATGTTGAAGTATTTGTAATGTGCTTAGTGACTGTGGTGCTGATTGGTTGGTTGGTGATGTATGTTCGTCATTCCTGTGAGAATGAAGTTAGAAGATGTCGCAGGGGGACGCTGTACAATGGCCTTCGATAATCTCAAACAGTCAGGTTTCGCTGTTAGCTCCTGAAAACAAAAGAGCGAGAGCTCACCATTTTCCAGAGACGTTCAACATCATATGGGGCAGTGGTGGCTTGGTGGGGGGAAGTGGTGGCTTGGTGGGGGCAGTGGTGCCTTGTTGGGGGCAGTGGTGGCTTGGTGAGGGCAGTGGTGGCTTGGTGAGGGCAGTGGTGGCTTGGTGGTTAATGCTTTGGGTTACTGATCGGAAGGTCGGGGGTTCAAGGCCAAGCTGCCACTGTTGGGCCCTTGAGCAAGGCCCTTAACCCTCTCTGCTCCAGGGATGCTGTATCATGGCTGACCCTGCGCTCTGACCCCAGCTTCCTGACATGCTTAATAAACGCTTCTTGTTTCTACAGAACTCAGAGTTCACCACCAAATCCCAAGGGGTTTTATGGGGCGTTAATAGATGAGGCCAAGCACCTGAGTAACCTGAAGTTCAGGGTCTGGGAGAAGATGCAGGAAGTTGCTCCCTACTGTAAGTACCTCAAAGAAACACAACACGGCAGTGACGCAAAATGGAGGAACAGCTTTTAACCACAAAACATAAATACAGCTCAGTCAGCAGACAGGAATTTGTCCCAACAGAAGAAAAGTGTCACGCTCGGATGCTATATGAATCAACAAGCAGAACTGTTACCATCCCTCACTTGATTATCCTCATGTAAGAGCATGTCCTGAACTCCTTTACTCCTTTTATACCACAGGAATTTGCCAAGCAATATCATTTTTTATTGATTAAACAACATTTTGGACTGTTTATGGTTTGTACAATAAAATAAATCTGTTTATAGTTACATGTAATATTGTGAAATGAAGGTTCCTGTTGTTCTATCTTTACACTTGTAAGACAAAAAACACCGCAGCTTATCATGCTACTGTGACACGACACAAAGAAAAAAAACGTAAAGTTACAGCTTTACTTATGACTGTTACCAAGCTCTGACACTGGAGACTCCTTCAGTAAATGCTAATTAAATGTCTGAGGTTCACAGAAAACTTCACCATATCAACGTTTATGTATTTTTCTTTGTTAAATGTAACATGGTCCAAAAGAAGTATATTAACGCATCAAACGTGGCCTGTCCATGGATATACGTTTAGACGTGCTCAGTTGATGAACGAGTTGTTCTTACGGTCTGAATCTTCATTTCTCGCTCAGCTCCTGTGACTCTGGACCCGAACACGGTGCACCCGTGTCTCAGGCTGTCAGAAGACCTCAGCAGCGTCCATTACAGCAGCTCGGGTCGTCCTCTCCCCACCAATCCCGAGCGCTTCTGTGTGAGCGCAGAGGTTCTTGGCTCGACGGCCATCGGCTCGGGCACGCACGCCTGGGAGGTGGAGCTAGGAGAGAGCGATGACTGGATCCTGGGCGTAGCCAGCGTGTGCGTTAAGAGGGACTCGGAGGTCCCGGCACGCCCGGAGAACGGGTACTGGACACTGTGCATGCGGGACGGAGAGTACAGGGCCATGGCGTCGCCTCTAAGGACACTGAAGGTGGACAAGAAGCTGCAGAAAGTGCGAGTGGAGGTGGACTGGGACGCAGGGGAGGTTTGTTTCTCCTGTCCCGAGGACGGGCAAATGCTGCACAGGTTCACGCAGACGTTCATGGACGAGGTGGTGCCGTATTTCTACACACAGAGTAAAAAGCCTCTGAGGATTGTTCCACGATCGGTGATGATTTCAACGAAGAAAAACTGAGATGTATGGAATAAATGTGTTAACAGGAAGTAGCTTATGCTTTGGGGTACTGACAAGAAGGTTAAGAGTTCAAATCCCAACACTAAAAAGCTAAAAAGTTCTCAGGAGTATTCTCTCTCAACCTGAGTCACTTTGAAGGAAAGAGTCAGACAAAAGAGTAAAAACGTATGTGTAAAACTTTAACTGTAATGGCTTGAGAGTGGAGTTTCCTGTCTTCTTGCTCCTGTATACTTCCTGTTTGTCTGCTCATCCCCAAAATCCTAAGAACCAGGGGCACTGAATCTTTAAAGTCACCCAAAACACACTTTTACCCTAAAGAAGAAATGTAGATTTTATCAGTATGTATGGAAATGTGACTGCACTGGCTTCTTTATTCTTTATACTTGATACTGTGGTGTTGTCTGGTGCATGTTTGCATATTAGAACCTGATTGGCCCTTGTATTTTATGATGTAATAACACCTGCCTGACACATGTTCAGCACTAAAACATATTTTATTTTTCAGTCAGATATTTAGCTTCCTTGTGTTTCCTGAAATAATAACTTACTCATCTTCAGGAACCGCTTTACCCTGGTCAGGATCCGGAGTCTATCCCGGGAACACTGGATGTAAGACGGGAACGCACCCGGGATGAGACGCTGGTCCCTCGCACGGAATCATTCACACAGATTCACACCAAGGGCCAATCTAGAGTCGACTAATAGTGTGTTTTTGGGAGGTGGGAGGCAACCGGACAGCCTGGAAGTAACTCATGTGGACACAAGGAGAACACGCGAAAACTCCAGAGCTCAGGATTGAACCAGGGAACCTGGAGCTGTGAGGCAACCACAGTACCACTCTGATAATAATAATAATAATAATAATAACAATAATAATGATATTATTATTATTATTATTATTATTATTATTATTAACAACAACAACAATAATAATGATATTAATAATAATGATATTATTATTATTATTATTATTATTATTATTAATAATAATAATAATAACAATAATAATAATAATAATAATAATAATAATAATAATAATAATGATATTAATAATAATAATGTGTGATGATTGAGAACATGTTTTTTAAATAGACTGGCTGATAAAAATGAAATAAAAATTTGTATAGTGTGTATTTTTAATGTATTACTTAAAAAAAAAAAAAAAAAAAAAAAAGCTGCTCGAATAAAAACAGTAGATTTTGTATGGTTCAGATTTAATTTATTTGCCATTACATGAAGTTTTATTTTTAATTTAATGAATCAAATATGTAAATATCCTGTATCTAATGATTTCTAGATAGGCCAACTGTGAATAAAAGATATATTTCCATTCTAGTGTATATTAAGAAAAAGGCATCATTGCTATGCATTATGAATGTTAAACATTTCCAGAGATTGCAGAGAGATTTCCACATGATGGTGTGTAAGCATGAAACACATGATGGCGCCAAAATTCCACTCACTGAAAGGTTTAATCCACATTCTGTGTCTCAGAACTTTAAACATCATGTGCTTGTTAAACAGTATTCCGGCTTGCAAACGCTAGTGCAAGGAATTCTTTCTGAAATTAAACTTACAAGTTAAATATTTATTATAGGAACATTTTATTCACACACCACATGTACTGGAAGTACTGGCATCCTTAAAGTGAACAGGCCAAAAAGATTGTATAAAATAAACATTAAACATGAAAATGAATCAATGAATTGATTTATTTATCAATCAGATGTATTAATTATTAATACCGTAATAAACAAAATGTGAAATGATTGCTAATTTATGAAAAACATTTACAGTGAGTATAAATATATGTCTTTTGACAGTATGTTAGCAAAAATCTTTCCAATATGAATTCCCTTCAAGTGCACCTATTAGGGTTTTTTTTTCAGATATTCCCGTTCATGTAGTGTGTTGTTTATAGAGCTGTTTGTGAATGTAAAAAGTCTGCAAAGTTTCAAAAATCAAAGCGCACGACAAACGGAGTTATCGGCTGCCAAAAGAAGGAACCGATTCTGAACAGCTGAAACGACTCGTTAACGATTCCAGACTTTACTTCCTGTACTAACCTACGTAGGTTTGTAACAATAAGCCCCGCCTCTGGTCTTCATCGGGTGCCCGCTGACAGACGGAACTGAAACTCGTTACGGTAGTGGGCGTTTCCTTTTTGAAACACGCTGACAGCGGTAGACCAATCACGACAGACTGGGA
>JANDJT010000141.1:17296868-17353203 GCA_024331685.1 Stegophilus panzeri | reverse complement strand
GAGGAAGAAACCTTGAGAGGAACCAGACTCAGAAGGGAACCCGTCCTCATCTGGGTCACAACGGATAGTGTGAAAGTTCATTATGGTTTTATATGAAAATTGTTTGTTGAACTAGTCCACTGTTCACTGAAGGAGACCTGAGTGTAAAACTGCACGTGGTAATTGCAGTCCCAAGGCCATCGCAGCAACCGTAGTCCCAGCAACCACAGTGAGGATGTCCATGTGCAATTGAGGTCCAAAACCATTTCCATGGTACTTCATGCGGTACCATCCTCAGCAATCTCCAGGCTGTAGTCTCCAGTTGATGAGAGCTCCATCCAGAGGTAGGGCATCAGGACGGATCAAGCAGGTCCAGAGAGCAGAATGGGTCAGGATCACCGGCATCTCCATAACATCATGTGTGGCTCGACAGAAGGAGAGAGGGAGAGGGAGGTAAAGAGAGGGAGAGATTGTTAGGTTAAATACTGCAACGGTTACACACAGTACAAATGAAAAAAAGAAAATCATTATAGCTTCTGCAACAGTATGAGAAATCTCTCTTCATTCAATAATGTACAAAGGTCTTGGATACTCAAATGCTGCAATGGTTACACACACTATCGAGCCAAATAATGCAGGAGAACTGCTACAAGTTCTCCAAGACGCATCAACCAAGCAACCAGCCAGTTTCTTTATAAAACTGCACGACAGTGTACCTAAAGCTGGCATTAAACTGTACAGTACAATGAGAGAAATCTGGTCATGTGACTACTGCTTACACTGCATGACTCATTCTCTGGACGTGATGGTGAAAATTGCTCACACTATACACACTCATTCCTCACAACACGTATATACCAGTGCTGACACTAGTCACCTCTGAAAACTTTAACAAGCAGGCAGTGCTCTGTTAGCTCAGTGTTATGGTAAATGGTCTGCATTTATATAGCGCTTTTTTAACCTTAGCGGTTAACAAAGGTTTTCATTCACACACACACACTCACACACCAATGGTAGCAGAGCTGCCATGCAAGGCACTAGCTTGCCATCGGGAGCGACTTGGGGTTCAGTGTCTCACCCTTGGCATGTGGAGTCATGTGGCGTCATGTAGAGTCATGTGGGCTGGGAATCGATCTCCCAACCCTACGATTAGTGGACGACCCGCTCTACCACCTGAGCCCCAGCCGTTGAAAGTAAAGAAGGGATCAGTTAATATAGACACGGAGGAGTCTGTTCCACTGTTTAGTTACAGGTTTTTTTTGACACCTGGGTGTTTTTGTGATCTTTTTTGCTCTCAGTGAAAAGATTCGCTCATGATGCAAGCCGGTCACTTTGTCGCGTGCGGCCTACATCATAGTAATATAGTTACCAAGCAACCACACCACATTGATGATAGCAGAGACTTATCTTGCTAATTAGGTTTCTAATATGTAAGTTGGATTATAATATTGCTCACGCTATACAACATGCAGTTAAATTTTATGGCTTTTCTTTTTCTTTTTTTTTTTCTTTCCAGGTTTCTTGCCAATTTGGTCATCTACCAATACCCACCCACCAATCTACTACCATCTGGCGCTCATGCGTTGTTACAGGGACTTGGAAGAAAGCACTAGCTGCCCTCTTCTGTTTACAAGTTCTCACACAAGTCCACATTTGGTTAGTGTCACACTGATTGACAGGGGAGAGAGCTTAATGCCATCACTCACACCCAGAGAGAACGGCCAGTTCGACTCTTTTCCCAACCACGGATAGCTGTGGCATCGTGGGGATTCAAACTTGTGATCTCTTGTCGACAGGGGGCAAAAACAAATTCTCACATTTTTGACATTCATTCATTCGTGACAGATCATAGGAATGCATTATTTCGCCTCTCAAACACAATTCACATGCGATTTAACCACATCATTTATTATCATTATTATTATTTTACTGTGATCTGCTATTTATTCATTTCTTCTGTATTGCATGTAATAGGTTTTCATTTCATTATTTCATTTTTACTCAAGACTTCTGCACAGTAATTCTATATTTTTGCTTATGCTTCCGCCATTATGGGGTGGAGGTATCGTGCTTTCGGGTCGTTCGTCCGTGCGTCTGTCCGAGATTCTCATTAGTGCGAGCTCTCGAGAACGAGCGGTTGAATGTTTGTCGGACTTATATGGAATTAGCATTGTAACCAGCAGATGAACTGATTAGATTTTGAAATTTATCATTACATTTATTCATTTAGCGGACGCTTTTATCCAAAGCGACTTATGAATGAGGAAATACAAGCAAAGCGATATATCAAGCGGAGAACAATACAAGTAGTGCTACCGTGCAAGATTTATCATTGAGTTCTCGAGAAGCAAAGTGCGCACAGTCGAGGTGTAAGAGCTAGAGTAAGTTTTTTGTTTATTTTTTGGGTTTTTTTTAAAAAATAATGTGGGGGTTGGCGTTTTAGGGGTTAGTTAGGTGTTCGTGGAAGAGGTGGGTCTTTAGCTGTTTTTTGAAGATGGTGACAGATTCTGTGGTCCGGATTGAGGTTGGAAGTTCATTCCACCACTGAGGGACGGTTAGTGTGAAGGTTCTGGAAAGGGACCTTGAGCCACGCTGAGTAGACACTACTAAGTTAACTGCTGGCAGATTGCGTGAGGGAAGGTAAGCTTCAAGGTGAGTGTTGAGGTAGGGGGTGCTGATCCAGACAAGGTCTTGTACATGAGCATCAAGGCCTTGAATTTGATGCGGCGGCTACAGGAAGCCAGTGGACAGACATGAAGAGGGGTGTGACGTGGGTCCTTTTTGGGCTGGTTGAAGACGAGGCATGCTGCTGCATTCTGAATCATTTGAATCATTAATAAGGCCTCAGCAAAGTCACATATCTGAAGTATATCTTCAATAGCTTCCTTCCTGTTTGTAATACAGGAAGTGAGATGTTACACATTCATGCTCAGGAACTCAAGGCCTATTTTCTGCTATCTACAATTTTTGCCAACGGTTGGCTTTCTTCAATAGCTTCTGGCCACGTTCTTGTATTTTTTTCCCAATACCTTTGAAGTACACTATACGGCCAAAGGTATGTGGACACCTGACCATCACACCCATATGTGGTTCTTCCCCAAAGAGAGCACAAAGCAGGAAGACATGGTTTGCGTTAATTATCATACTATGACTTGAGTCATAGTATGAGTGATGAATTTGGCTTAAGTAAACGGTCAGTCATTGACCTTACAGTATGTATGCACAATAATGACAAACTGGCAAGAGCTGGTTTATAAACAACTATTCCCAGTGAAACCAAACCCTTTTAACCACAGACTATATCTTGCCAGTACTATTTACTATTTTGGTTTATTATTTGTGTAGACTGATATGTTATTGACTTTCTTTTTGTGTGAGAAAAAAATGTGGCCAAAAGTATGTGGACAAGTGTAGTTGCAGGACTCTTAGTATTTTTTATTTTTATTTTTTGCCTTCCTGAAGTCGGTAGAAATTTGAATCAGAACTTGATTTAATTGAATTTAATATGCACGCTGGCTACAAAATTTGAGTTTTGAGTTCAAAACTGAGTACGTTTTGATATATAATTTCCAAATGGTTTCAAAATGTCAATCCAAATCGTAACGGCGTGAACATAATTTTGTGAGGACCATGACGAAGGAGCAGTTACATTTTAATGCGCATTGAAGTGCTCATTTTGATGATACATTAGGCAGGCAGTGTCATGGTGATTATAATGTGACCCAGAAGGTGGGGAGTGTACTCATAAAGTCACTATGTCTGATTGCATGCAATATTCTTGTCATTTTAATGTGATCGCTTTAGACAAACATAGCCTGTTTAGCGTCGTGTGAAATCAGCGCTACAGTCAGGGACAGAAGATGACTCAGTATCATCAGCTGAACCAGCCTGTAGCAGTAGGTTTAATTAATTCCCTAGGCTCATAGAAGTTGACTAGCTAAATCTGTCGCCTGTCTCTGGCCAACTGTCTGCTATGAAAGAGATGATTCACCCTCATCTTATGCTTTTTATAGAGGCCTAGTCGTATTTTTATAGAGGCCATGTCATTTACTTAGAAACGGGTGACATCTTTACCTAAATCAAACTGTTCCCTAGAGCAAAATGTATATCCAGAGCATGAGAGAAGTTACTCCTGTAGCTTTATAAGGACATGAGATAAATACAACCATTTCTGAATACTGCTGAAACCTTCCCATCTGTCCGCAATACCAAACATGTAAGATCTGGTCTGAAAGCACGCTTTGTAACCATTTCCATTTAGACATCATCACATAATTTCACAACCTTGGTGTAGTTCTGGACAAGCTGCTATCAATCTCTGCTCATGTTGCTAACCTGTCATGTACATCAAGAAGATGTAGCCATTTTTCTCCGTGGAGTCATTTTTAGATTAGACTAGTGAGGCTTGTTCCTGACAAGTCTTCCCATTCATACCATCAGACCCCTGTGCCTGATCCAGAATACAGCTGGACACATGGTTTTTACTCTCCCAATTTTTTTTTACTCCCCTGGTGGGTGATAAAATTAAAGATACTACAACATGAAGTGTTTTAGTAAGGTGCTGGGCCACCTCAAGCGTCTAGAACAGCTACCTTGGTATCAATTCTAGTTCAAGTCTCTGGAGTTGTACTGGAGGGATCAATAAACCGTTCGCTGAGCTTAAGACAAAACGGAAGGCAGAAAGACCCACAAAGAAGCAGCAACTGAAGGCAGCTGCAGTAAAGGCCTGACAAAGCATCTCAAGGGAGGAAACTCAGCATCTGATGATGTCCATGGGCTCCAGAGGATTTGCATCCAAGTATTAAAAAAAAATCCTAATATTTATGATTGTTCGTTTGTCCAATTACTTTTGAGGCTTTGAAAATGGAGGGATTCCGTAAAAAAAATAAATAAATAAAAAAATGGCTGTAATTCCTAAACAGTTAACGCAATATTTTTGTTAAACCCCTTGAATTAAATCTCAAAATATACACTTCATCACATCTTGATTGCTTTGTTTCAAATCCATTGTGATGGGGTACAGAGGCAGAATTATGAAAACTGCGCCACTTTCCAAATACTTACGGACCGGACTGTATTTCCTCAGTTGGGGTTTTGATGGTGGGCTCGTCCTGCTGATAGGCTGTCGGAGAGAATTAAGAGCAGCTGAGAGAAAGTGGAGGAAATCACAGCTTGATACTGATCTCCCGTGATACTGCTTTCTCCTGTCCAAGTTCTCATTTGATGTGACAGCTGCAAAGACCTTCTACAAGGGAACACCGGATGCCTCTGGATGGACTACTGCAACTTGCTCCTGGCATGTCTGTCTCTGCACAGCATCTGACCTCTGCAACATATTCAGACTGAAGCTGCATGAACCTTCCCAGGTTCTCCCACATTATCCCATTGCTATGCTACCTCCACTGGCTTCCTGTAGCTACTCGCATCAGACTTGCATCAAACACTAATGCTTGCCTACAAAGCCAAAAATGGACCAGCACCTACCCACCTCAAAGCACTTATCGTACTCCACTCTGGAGCCTCCAGCACTGCTCCATTGGACCCACCATCTCTCAGGGTACAGGAAAGTCATGTATCAAGGGTCTTCTTTGTCTGGCACCTAGGTGGTGGAATAAGCTTCCCTAGGCTGTCTGAACAGCTGAGTTATTGGCTGACTAAAGGCATTCTTACTCACTGATGTCGTGAACTAGCATGAGGACGTGTTTTTTCATAGACACTACAAAGCATCTCTGTAAGTCTTCTGGATAAGGATGTCTGCTAAATGCCATAAATGTAAATGGTGGTGAGCACTGTCTCCGTCTAACATCCAAAATCAATAGGCATTCCATTGCGTTGAGATCTGGTGGGCGTGAAGGCCATAGCATATAATTGACATCATTTTCATTCTCATCAAATCATTCAGTGAGATCTCATGCCCTGTGGATGGGGGTGGAGTCATCCTGGAAGAGACCGTGTCTAGCAGGATGGATCTGCTTCATCAGAGGATGAAAACGATCAGTCAGAAGAACTTTGTATTGATTTGCTGTGATGCTACTATGTACTATGCTGACAAGTGGAGCCAAACCATACAAGCCACTCATACTTCACTCTTATTGGTGTATTATATAGTGATTGCTACTGTTGCTACCTGATTAGAAACAGCCAAAATGTACAGCCCAATATACGATGTATACACATCACTTTTGTTTCGAATGTGTTGAAGTTTATTTATATGTTACATGCTAGGCTTCGTACTAGCTCCGCTGGTAGATTAAGCAAAGCAAGTTAACCGCACTAGCTGTGTACACTCCGCTACTTCCTTCCAAGCCTTATTTTTCCTCATAATGTCTCTATACATATTTAATGAGACGTTATATATGCATTTTCCTCCATTTTCCCACATCAAATAGTAAATGGGAACTCATTGCAGTTAGGAGCTCAAGTTGTGAGCAGGGAACTGAAGAAACGTCAACCACTATAGATTGGTCCTAGGAGTCATTCAAGCCAGTTGTTTGAGTTTGTCGCTGTACCGCATCATACCTAATCTGCATAATCGTCGCTTGTTGCTGGAATTGCAGCTAAATAGGGTAACAGAGACAGCGGGTTTTCCACTATTTTGCAACCTGTCTGTAACGGAAATTGGTTAGTACTGTAACACACAAGATGGGTTTCTTGAGTTAGGAGGATTCTGTAATACAGCCTCAGGTCTGAATAAGGTAATATGACTTAGGTCTCATATCATCGCAGGATCTCTGGGTTCTGGCAGGAGTTCAAAGGCCCGAGACTTCGAATATGAGTCTAAGAGGGAAAATACAGCACCATATGTATGATTTATTCCCTCTCATGCCCTGCTCTGTCTCATGGTTTTTTTGTAAACAGGCTCAATTAGTTTGAACTACCGAGTCTGGACCGCACTGCTTTCGGATCTAAGCACAGATTTAGACCTTTGATCCTTTTATGGCAATAAAGACCTTCCCTTTTTTTTTTTTTTTTTTTTTTTATCCCTGGAGAGAACATTATTTTGTATTGTATGTATTTTGTAATATACTGCACTTGTTAAGCTTCTGGTAAAAAAAAAACAACAAAACTCCTCCACCTGCAAGGTTTAGGAAATCTTTAGATTTGCCCTAAAGACACGATTGAATCATTTCTCAGATGCAAAGGAAAAAAAAAAAAACTGGTTTCTTTTAATGTTTAGTAGCACACAAGAAAGATGCTATTCCGAACACATCTAACACCAAGGTTGGCTCTAAAAAAAAATGGCACCCTGCCCTTGTGGAGGCCCACACAGGTACAAAACACCCCACATGTATTGTGCACACAACAGACACGGACTTACACACATGCAAAAAAAAAGAAAAGAAAAGAAAAAAGAAAGGCATATTACATTTCAGGCAAGATGTACAGATATCTACATTTTTAGCAATTATAAATTAACATTGTGCAAACAGCCATCCCCCCCCCGCCCAGTTCCCCCACCACCCTGAGTCTTCATCCTTGTCTTCACCCTCGTCATCCTCCCAGTCTTTATTCTCACTACACGCACAACATGGCACTGTGGCTGCAGTTTTCCATTAAGACACACAATTGCACACTTTCTGTACTGAGCTTATGTTTGTATGACTGCAGTAATGTGTCTGTTTTTTTTCCCCCCCTTTTCTTTTTGATCAAGTCGATATAGTTTGTTCAGAATTGTAATGGCTGGTGAGCTTTTATGGCTTCGTGGCGTACCCATATCGGAAATCCGAGGACGTAAAAAGAGATTTTCGTTCGTGACACCAACCGTCTTACATGACACCCTAATAAGTGAGAAAAGAAGAGAAGTCAATCAGTCAATCTGATTTGGCATGATGCCCAGTTAAGGCATCGAGTCCAACTTTTTAGGCTGTATTTGTTTGTTCAGTGCACGACTAAGGTCAGGTTATTTTTAACGTGACGGTCGCAGGGCCGAATGTCATCGGAGGGAAAACCGCTCGTGTGCCAGTTGGCTCGTTGCGGTGATTCACGGTAACGTATTAACATAATGCGTCCGGAGTTTCTGTTAATCTAGACCGTACCTTTGTAAATGTGTTACAGGGTAATCACAGTCTAGCGTTTGCTATAGCAGCTGTGGGTTTGTACGATCGTGTGCATGGATTTCTTTTTGTATTGTTGTGTATTGTATACCTTTACTGTAGCTCATAAAAAAGGAACAGGTGGACCACATTTCTGCACCATGTTTAATGCTGCGTATCTGTTAGTAATGTTTAGGGCTTTGACGAGGTATCAATAGTTTATCTATAATTAAGACTAACAGGCACGATATCGACTGGTAAAAATGATGCGTGTGTTTTGTTTCCGAGTCGACACACAGCAGGAAGTTTTAGGCTGCTTACACACTCTGCTGTTTTTCCTCCACTGGGAGCAGACATTTTACATGTAATCCTGTGGAACGCGGGATGAACGTTCGTGTGACGTCAAGCTCTTTTTGACCAATCGGATCGCAAAGGCGGGGAGACGCAAGAAAAACAAACACGGTGGCTAAACATTTGATCCTGTTAGCAGATTTACATCTAATTTGACTGCCAGTATTTCACTGTTGCAGTGTATATAAAAATGAACGTGTGTATTTTTGGGGCTTTTCAATGATCTGTGATGCGAGGTCTCACTCGAGTCAAGCAGCAAACAGCCACAGAAAGCAGCTACAGCGTATACAAACAACCTCCTCATCATCACCAATCTTTACACCAGTGTTTTAGACCAATCTTTATTTCATAATAATAAATAAAATCAAAATCATAAGCTATGCTAAATCACTATGCTAGTATGCTAGTTAGTGGCGTTCCTAGCTAGGCCTGGTGAGAGCATTGATGGTTACAGTGTGTCGAATGAGTTACTTTCTTTTTTCATATAAGCTTAAATGTGAAAGCATATGGTCCATACGTCTTAGGGTCAGGAAATATTCTAGAAAGCTGGCACAAGATGTGAAGTTACGCTGTGTTTCAGTTATCGCTGGAAAAGATAGCACCCTTCATTTCTCTCATTAATGCATGCAATGTTTTCTTTGGAGGGGAGGGGGGGTGGGGTTGTCAACCCACGCTGCAATATGTTGAGTAAGAAGCGTGTGTTCACCGAGGTCATAAATTACAGCCAAAACGATGAAGCCATACCGTTGTGGATAATTATTTTAGTTGAATGTTGAGGCTTTGTCGCTCTCTCTGGTTCAAATCCAATCAAGAAATACCTTTAAAAGTATCTTTAAAATGTCTTAGCTTTAGACTTGCTGCGATAATCGCCGTTACTGGTGTTACACGGTGTTCGGCCGCACACCGATTACATCACTTTCCCACCGCGGCACCGCCCCCACTGTCGTTTTGCTTTTTTAAACAGTAATAAAAATCATTTAGTTCAGTTATAGAGCGGACGCTACAGTTAAAAACTGAACGCGAGTCCGAGTCGCAGCACAGATCCGATTTCATTCATCACGTGACGAGAGTGAGGGGAGCTGACCGACGAGACGACGGCGGAAGATTTGGTTTCAAAGCGGAATGTAAAAAGCAATTTGTGAGTAATTTGGCAATATTTTGGATTTGTTTCTGCGTTTTTCATTAAGAATGATAACAAACCCACCGTTCAAGCAATCGCCGCCCCGAATTTCCGCTAATTTGAAAGCGAACCGCGCACGGCCGTCCGTAAGCGATTTAAAAGAAGAAAACGTACCAACGACCTTGACATCGACCCCTCCGTGATGTCGATTAACCGGTGGGGAAAATTTCCTACTTGGCTTACGTTAGTCTTGTAAATAAAATGAACTCGCAACCTGTCGATTAATAGATTAACCAAACCTGACCGATGGGGACAAATCATGTCAGGTTGACTTTGTTGTGTTTTTTTTTTTTTTTTTTTTTTTTTTTTTACACATCTGTGGGGAAAAAAAGGCACACCTTCAGAACTGCATGAGTAGATCGTTCAATCGCACCGATCTTCGTCTGTTTGAGACCGTATAGAAAAAAAAAACCCAATGGCAATAATTAAACCTGACAAGTTACACAAATAACAAAAAAAAGCGCCTTTCATTCTACAAGACGACACTGAAGATAAAATTAGCGACAGTCATTTGATTTTTACGTTCTTGGTCACAAATAATTTCTTTAAATACTAAGCAATCGTTCATAATCGTGATTTGGCTTTCAGCACCACTGTCCTGTCAGAGTGGACCCCAAAACACCACCGGAGATCTCACGTGAGTACTGTATTTCCTCTCCTTCGTTCACACTTTGGTATCTACATCGAAGAATCCATGATCCGCAGTCGAATCGATCCGAACCGTTGACCGTTAACAGAGGTGAAAAGGTACAGTCCGGGTTGCTGTGTCCGTCTGAGGTTCATGTTGTAAGTTTCATTGAGGTTTTTGTATTTTTTTTTTCAGGTCCGTTCAGGTCCGTGTGCTGAAGACGCAGCGGTGGTGTGATGATGGTGTGGTGGTGTGTGTTACAACCGAACACTTTTTTTATTTCTTTTTTTCTTCACATGAGATGGACAGCTCACACCAGCGTAGAGTGATCACTGAGGTGCTCACACACACTTCCACATCACACACACACACACACACACACACACACACACACACACACACTCTCAAATACACATTACACCCATCTCGGTGCTGCTCGCTCGGACCGTGGGCTCGGAGCCGAGAGTGTGTGAGAATCACTGACACACACACACACACACACACACATACACATGCGTGTCCTCACATGTTGCTCTCGATGCTCCCTCGTGGGTCCTGATTGCACACCATCGGCTCTTCGGCCGGCGTGCTGTTGGAGCTGCTGGTACCGTCCGGTGCCTTGGAAGTGAAGCACAGGCGGTCCGTGCCGTTATGGCAGTTGAGCGCCAGCAGCTGCTTCTCCTCGGAGGTGCAGACGGCCGAACTCGAGCACGTGACGTCCGGCAGCCTCAGCTTGCCGGAAGCGGCTTGGACGTGTTTGTTGTTGGACACCTGAGCCGTGTTGCTGTAGGTGTGACGGTAGTCTTCGTCGATGTCCTTCCCCCTCCAGCGCTTCCAGAACTTCATGATCTCGGACTGAACCTGGAGGACAAAAGGTCGAATCTAAACTTCCACAGAGATAATAATAATAATAACAACAATAATGGCATTTGTACATCACAGCGTTCTCAAAGCTGAACGTCCGACACTAGTTTCGTCTGCAAGCCAGATCAGAGGTTTATAATAACGTTCCTGTTCTAACACGTTATTGTTCGCATATTGTTTGACGGCTCATTCACAGGGACTCGTCTGCCAGACACACCACATAATCTAAGGCTAGTAATAAAAGGATACCAGATTTGTTTGGCTAAATATAGCTGTAGTCAGTGCGTAGCATCCCATTAAACGTCTTATCTTAATGCTATATGACCATCACAATCATATGAGCCCGTTGAACATCCCATTCCAGATTTACGCCGCCATCTCCTCTGGGATTTTGGTGTGTGACTGTGGGGATTTGCCCATTCAGCCATTAGAGCATTAGTGAGGTCTGTGGACTCTCTGAGGACGCTCGGGTCCAGAGGTGTCCGATTTTATCCGGAAAGGGCCGGTGTGGGTGCAGGTTTTCATTCCAATATGCTTCTGCTTGGTTGGAATGAAAACCTTCACCCACGCCGGCCCTTTCCGGATAAGATCGGACACCCCTGCTCAAGTCCTTCCACTCCAACCATGGCAAACCACGTCTTCTCAGTTCCAGTGAATGGAAATTGTAACGCTACAGCATACGAAGACCTCCTAGACAATTCGGTTTGGAGAAGAACCACATACGGGTGCGATGGTCAGGGGTCCACATACGTTTAGTGCATTCATATCGTGCATTAGCGTACTGCTCTCTGTAGCGTCTGCGAAAGAACAGTGTTGGCTTTTTCAGTTAAGGAATTTCAGACCATTCGAGTTGGACAGGAATAGATTTGGTAGAAGCGACGTCAGCGCTACCAAAGTAACAATCGGAATTAACCATCCGCTTACGTCGGCTCGTCCACAGGAACTAAACTGCTATCTCAGCCTCTTTGTCCCTGAGCATGAGCAAAACTACAGCTATTTAGAATTTTCATATCGTTACCATTTTATATAGGCTACGCTGCACTACAAATGACATTATCGTGATCCGTAACTAGCGCTGCAGAAAAGTATCTATCTATATATCAGATTAACACATTTTTATAACGCTTGTTACGTACGCACGGGCAAATTGAAAAGTTTCTCACGTCCGTATGATAAAATCTCAACATCATAAACAGACTAATGCATATAAGTTAACCTGACCTTGCCAAGCTTCACTAGCAAAACTCGTTTCCCTGAACGGCTAATAATCCGCTCGCCGGCGTGTGACAGTTGGAGGTTTAATGAGAGTACAGTAAAGCTCATTTGAAATCTATTTTATGAAATTAGATGTGCTGCAGATTGCAATGCAGTGCCATGCTCTGATCAGCGTCGCCGTGTCTAGATTTCCAGGAAGACGCCGATGCCAACCAGTATATAATCTATATTCTGACTCGCCCAATGAAAACTTTTCATTCGATTTGTAGCTTTACGTTTTATAATTCGATTCTAGATACCGTAGATTGCCATTAGTAAACGCTTCTTCATATCATGGCGTATCTTTCGTATCACATCACAAAGGTAAGGGCTACAACACGGGCATTCTCCTGCGATTCACAGGGTCACTGAATTGTGACCGATCGCGGACATGTGTGAGCTCGTATACGTGGAAGAGACGGAAGAGAGAAAGCGCTTTCCTCCGAGTGTGAAGTGTTTGCCTGGCTTCATGTGTCTCGGAGGAAGCACGTGTTAGCATTCACGCTCCCTGGTTGGTAGCTGTCGCATGATTTGGGAGAGCTAGCTAGTGAGTGGGAATTGGCAAATGATCAAATTGGGAGACAATGTAGGTTAAAAAAAAAAAGAAGAAAAAAAAAAAAAAAGAAAAGATGATGATAATGATAGTGTTCAGCTCACCTCTTTGTTGACAAAGCAGTACAGGATGGCCACCAGCAGCCCCTGTAAACACAACACATGCAAGCAGTAGGACAGATCAGTGGCTGAACGCTGTTTTAGTGTGTGCCAGGATCTCAAGGATAATAATTATTTATAAAATCATAAATCAGAGCATGCACAGATTGACCTAGTCCATCACTCTCTCATCACTCTCTCTCTCTCTGTCAGTCACCTGCTTTACAACACACCACAAAAGACAAAATAAGTCTCCTTATGGTCCAGATCTACAAGCGAACGCCTCTCTTCTGATTTGGTAAGACGAGCTGAGCTTCATCAGGACGATTCCCACGACCAGATGATGTGGATTTGACGCACCCAGCAGCTGCGCTCCACATGAGTGTCACGATCAGTTTATCGCAAGGCGACTCAGCGTGACTGCGATGCCCGTACTTTCACTGCAATTATCTCTGTGTTGTTGTTTTTTTCTTTCAGCAGTGCTTACTGTTCAGTATTAGTGACTCCAGTAATATTGGACTAACGCTAATATCACCTGAGCGCCGCATCATGGCGTCCGATCGCTGACGCACGCTACAGCAAGTAGCAGCATCCACATTTAAAATAAATAAAAAAATAAAAAAATAATATCATCTGCATAGAAAATTCACGTCACACTCAAACGGATTTCTGTCATTTTATTTGTGTAAATAAAGCTTCTTCCAGGAAAGGGAAAAAAAGTTTAAAGTCTAACGAGACACGTCCAGCTATCCGAGGAGAAATACTATAACTCTAGAAAGCTCTAGAAACACCGTAAGATCCGAACCCAGATTCAGTATTAACGACGCGCGCTCGATGTCAATTCCGTCCAGTATATCGTATCGGAACGTCTAAGAAAGCATTCCTGCGTCACCTGGATGGAGTTGAAGACGAGGTCGATGAAGAGTTTCGTGAGCCGCAGGGTGATGGCGCCGTTTGAGGTAGACTCATCGGTGACGAAGGAAAACAGGACCAGATGGCTACCAAGCAGAGGGATGAGCGTAAGGGTGGACTTCGCGAGCCTGAACATAGCGACATAACAAAACCAAAGCGGGGTTAAGACGGTTAATGCAAACTGAAGACAGATCTGAAGAAAGCCCGGGATCCCTTTAACCGCGAATAAATCCCATCGATATTCTCAGTATATAATCTATAAACTACACAAATGTTAGGCTCGTTATTTAAATGCGTACAAGTTATTTATTTGAGCCGTAGAATAAACACAGAACAAGTTAGGGCCAAGTTGACATTATTATTTAGATTAAACGTATTTTTTTTGAGTTGGATTAAATCCCATTCAATTCAACAGACCAAACAGGCTAATAACTATAAAGAACTCGATAAGCTAATAGCTCTGGGAATGGTGCGGTGTGATTCTCAAAAGGTATTTGACAGATTACGTTGGACAGACACCCATTCAGTTTTGGCACACGTGAACACCCACCGGAACTTGTAGTCGGAGTATCTCATTTGGTGAGCCCTCAGCTTGGACACGAGGATCTTAATGATGCGTATGAAGATGAAGAAGTTGATCTGAGTACAGGAGAAAGCAGACACGAGGTTAATCATCTCCAGGCCATGCTTACCACCATTAGGTCACGTTAAGGTAGCACAACCGTGACATCTGTTTGCTCAGACGGCGCGCGAGATCGGTCACGCGTGGCACGCTGCAGGAGCGCGATGCGAACTTCGTTTAGTAATGTCTGAAATGGGCAGAAAGCGAAACATCACGACTACTGTGAACCCTCGAGCACAGCTATTCCTGTCAGAATCGGAGACAGAATCGGCACACGACAGACAGCTGTGTAGGGAGAAGGAACGGAGATTCGTTTGCCAAAACGCCTCTCGGAGCCATTAGCGCTCAAAACCAGTGCTTTAATTTGGCATGCCACTCTGCAGTGAAGACGAAGAAGAGCCGTGATCGCTCTGGAGAGGTTCATGAAAGCCCATCCATCATACTATAATTATACTTTCCTGACAGTTGATATTTTAGAGAAATGTGCTCATGTGCTTTGTATGTGCTTTATAACGGGTAGGGATGCATCAGTACCAATAATGGTACTGGGAATCAGTCTGATCCTGTGTTTAGTTCATTAAATGCTCCGCTATCAGGCGATTCTACGTGATGAAGGCCTAGCGTACGCCGTTACACTAACGAACAGACGGCATAATCCTCTAATCCGCTAAGAACATCTGGACGCAATCCTCGATTAACGATGCCAATCAAAGCAAAGCAGAGCGCAAGCTGAGCTCGAAGAATATATATATTTAAATAAGAGAGGAAGAACTACAGCGTCTTCGTACCGTACAAACAACCCGATAAAACATCTTATGCGTAAGATTACTTGATTAATGCCAAGTAGGCAACTCCTTTCGGTATCGGTATCGACAAATACCAAAAGCATGCACTTGTACTCATACTCTATCTGAAAATAAATAAATAAATAAATGCATTTATGTGTCCCTAATACCAGCAATCTGCGAATGGATTGGATGTAATGGTCTAAGTGCTGCCGAGTTAACAGTAGTCCATTAAACAATTTGACGCAATTTCTCTCTATGGCCTCAACGATTACAGCACAGACAAGAGGACTGTATAATCTCACGCTTGCTGTGGCGAGCCTTTATGTGGAGTGCAGTCCACATTCAGTCCTGAGAGGTGTTTAGCAGTCAATCATTTCACACAGTAATCACGTTAAAGTGGATTTATGCTCCAAATCAGAGTTTGATCTGCGCGTGAAGCTCGGAACGCTGAAGGACTGCAAGTGACCGTAGCGAGTGCAAGTGGACAGAAAAGGGACTTTAAGCAACAGCTGCGAATGGAGCGGCGACGGCATTCTGACGCGACTTCACCTGCTACTTCGTGACGTTCTGCTGTAACCGTTATTTAATCTGTGTTGGTATGTTTTAAACTTCAGCTAATTTAAATTTTCTGATCGAAATCCATTGAGGTATTTGTCTTCCTCCATGTAATCAAGATTAAAATGCAAATACTGTATTGCTTATGGATTATATATATATATATATATATATATATATAATTATTATTTACTATAGAATAATTAAATAAATAAATAAATAAATGACTGAATGACTGCGTTGCACCGTCTTGTTTACGGTTGCTTAGTGATTTTTACGTTCTCGGCTACGGCGGCGTAACGGCTCACTTCCGGTCGCCGTAGCCGTTCCATTCGGCAGCTGCTGTTTAAAGTCCCTAATGTGACGGAAGCAGACAGACTCTCACCAGCACTGCCAGTAGGATGGGAGAACGAATAATCCACCAGTACCCCATGTTTATGTTCTGCTCCCAGCAACTGCGGACACAAATAGATATTACACACTTTAGATTTACTGTGTATTAAACACAAAAGATGCTAACCGCTTTCAGGAGACAGAATCGTTTTCATAAGAATGCCTTTTTTTTTTTTTTTAATCGATTTTAATATTTTCTTGCACTGACTTGCGCTGTTTAGTTCATTCTTGGTGCCGTCACGTTTTTAAATGAACTTCTAGATGCTCTGAATCGGAATTTTGTCACGGCAGGACTGACGCAGGGTCGACCTACGCTCGAGTTACTGTCTGCGCGGAGTTTCACATTTCTTCCCCGGTCCATGTGGGTTTCCTCTGGGTTCTCTGGTTTCCTCCCACCTCCCGAGAACATGCATCCAGGTTGACTGGCTATAATAAATTGCCCCCTAGGTGTGAATGTATATGGAACTGGCGTCCCATCCGGGGTGTTTTCCTTGCGCACACTTGGTGTTCCTGGGATAGACTCCGGCTCTACCGTGACCCTGACCAGGGTAAAGCAATAACTGGAGATGAATGAATCTCCAGCATCCATTTTGGTGTCAGTTGCTCATACGTGAACAGAAGCCATGTTGACAGCGCTAACAAAGCGTTGCATTTGAGAAGCTACTTGCAGAAAAAACAACAACAATAAACCAGTATCACAAATTGCTGTCTCTGAAGATGTCCGGAGCTCAGGATCGAACTCGGGACCCTGATGCACCATCCCAATGCACCATCATGCTGCCTACTATTGATTCATTGTTTCGATTTTTTTTTTCCCAACACTCATTTATTATTTTTAAATGGTAGTCATGAAAAAAACAAAAAAAACAAAAGAAAAAGCAGGATTTTGGTGCTGGAACCGAGTCTGTCCATGGAAATTGACAAATTGACAAAGACTCAGTGTAAATCATTAGCTCACGCCCAATAGAGTGCATCATATCTCTGGCACGTTCTTTGTCAGTAGAGGTTACCTTGCCAGGATGAAAGTGCACACCTTTTTACACGTAACAGGCTTTTAAAAGACGGAGGCAACCTATAAGGCGAAGGTGAGCCAAGGACGGACTCATCCACTGGGAGTTTTCTTTTTTATCAAATCAGCAGGTCCTAAGAACAGCCTGCGGACAGGAACAGGAGCAGCGGTGCATGCCGGCTCATCCTCATCCACATGAGAGAGAGTGACTAGATGAAACAGGCCAGTCAGAGCTGACCCACAGCAGAGAGAATGCACCGTGACATTTACAGAACTTACGTAACAACCGAACATACTCCAAAACTACTTCCAGTGAACTTGCTGTAGTCTTCATTTTTTTATTTTGGAGTGACAGATGAGACAGACCAGGGCTCTTAAACATCTGCAGCCAGACACCCACTTCTGATGTAAAAACATTTCCCTGAACCCCCTTTATGACGACAGCACAGTTGTTTTTTAATATTATTTAACATCACTGTATTGAAAATCAAACGCGTTGAGAAGAATAACTGGACAATAAGCTGGGACTGGAAAGGATTAATAAACCCTGATCATACATCATAAAATAACAGACAAATAAGAGATCCGTGTTTATATTACTAATACGTAAGCAGAGAACATCAGCCATTGTGTGTAATTTACTTCCTGAAAGCCATCCAGAGCATAAGAGGGGCTGTGAAATTTATGTGCTTAGCTGAAGAAACTCTGAGAACGCAACACGTTTTTCCCAGCTAGTCCTTCAAAAGTCAAGCGGCTCATCTGTGCAGCGTCACTGTAGTAGAGCGCAGAGTAGTAGTTGCCATGGTGTAGCTCACGTTCTCGTACCTTATACGTCTCTTACGTGCTTGATTTGTTATACAACAGCTGCATGTGAGGCAGAACGATCACCTTCTGGCTTTGGGCTGCATCCAGAAACAAAACGTAATGAACAAAACACGTAATGAAAGTTGCTCGGCTGCTCTGACGGTTCAGGAGCACTTCACAATGTTACGTCGGACAGAAATAGGAACCGAGAATAATTCTGAGGGTCGTTCTTAAGTAAACATCTAGAACCTTAAAAGGTTCTTTGGTTTGTTTCTCCAGAGGAACCCTTAAAAGATTTATGCTGAACCCTGAAGACCAATAAGTTACAGCTGTACCTCTGACACTGGAGGCTCCTTCCATAGATGTCCCCTTAGAGAAAAACTTCACATCGCTGAGTAAACACATTATTTAATCTGTTCAGCCGAGCAAGTCTGTTAGTTACCTCAGTAGCAACGACGAGTTACTGCATCCTTAATGAACACTATTGTGTTTGCGTTGTTTTCATATGAGATCCTGGTGGATTTTAGAGCGGCCGTACGCTACTTTTGAGCCGCTGTACGGCTGGAAATTTTTTTCGAAATTGAGAAGGTATAATTAATTGACCCTTTATTTCATTCAGATGCGTAGTGAAAACGTACTTCTCGTTCTCGTAGATATATTTCACAACGATCCAGGGCAGAACAAAGATCAGTGGAGCTCCTGTTGGAAAGAGAAGACGAGACACGACAGAAATATTATTTTAAACACTTAAAGCAAGGAAACACTGCCGTTATATTTGGGCAGACTGATAACATACTAAAAACATTAAAAATGTACACTAGGGTGGAGTATGTAAGGTTTTCTTTCTTCTTGCCAGTTTTTTTTCACATAAAATATGAGGGACTCGGGGGTGGGGGGGTAGGTGTTTTGGGGGTGGGTGTTAAATTCCCCTTATGTATTGAGACTGACTTTTTGGACACCCTGTAATAGAACCAATAGAATAAATGCGTTTGCAAATATCTCAGGCAGGTATAAACAAACGTGATAACAGTGTGAGCAAGATTATTAAAAAACAGTCCTAAGCACATCTCTAGTTAAGACCAATTACGAACTGGAGTGATGTAGCTGAGGTTGAGGAACCGTCAGAGCCAGAATGCAGAACTGACACGCCATGCTGACGCCGCTGCCATTTCTACATCTGTTTTGAGGGGGGGTTTATTGCTTAGGTTTAAAATCTGAATAGAGATTTATTTGGAGCACGGTACATACGCAGATCTGTCAGGGATTGAAATGTTTCTAATACTCAAGATCTGTACATGTGTTAAAGCCTCAATCGCTGCGAAGGTTTCCAGGCTAGGTTAGCAAAGGCCTCACCCCAGCCGATGCACAGGTAGATGCTGAAGTGGTTCCCCTCAGTCAGCACCGTGACTGCCAGCAGGTTGTGCAGGTATATCCCCTCTACAAGCAGCCAGTGGCTGTTTGCTATGATACTGTACTGCATCAACACTACAGCAATCCTGCAGCCCACATCTGGCTGTAAAACCTGCAGAACATAGGAGGTGAAACGACAGAACACTGCTTTCGAAACACAACAACGTCGAGTCATGTTTTTGTTTCAGAAAAAAAAAAAAACCTCTGATTCTACTGCAAAAAGAATAATACGTCTTTAACCTTCTCTTATTACGTATAAATGACTTAAAAGAGTAATGAAGGAACATATTAAGGGACATGTCAAGGTAGGGACCGAAAACGAAATGGGTTATGTTGGAACTAGGGATAAATGACGACATTTTTTGACTTCTTTAAGCCGGTTTTACGCTGTTATTGCTACCGGTCACACTTGGCTGAATTCTGTAACAGACTATGAGAGAATGAGTGTTCTCCATGTCAGATTACTTAATGAGCATCCTCTAGCGATCGACCTAACGTCCCGCTTACATCGTCAATCTGTAGATTTGCTCATACAGTAAATGAAGAAAATGTATTTGTCTGTATTAATGAAACAAGACCCTCTGTGGTATTTCCCACGCTGTTTAGACGCATACAAACAAAAGTTCATTTTGATAACATTGCCCCCGTTTTAATCTTTAAACATTGTGACTAACAATTAAAGCCAGTTATCCAGATTAACAAAGGATGTTGTAATGATTCCTCCTTCAGGCCAAGACAAACTAATTGCCACACATGTAATGTGTTAAGCTGCTGGAATGGCTTTAGGGAATGGCTATCAGGGGACACGCAATTACAGTGCGTAGAAACAGAGATTAAGCAGCCATAGCCTTGACGTTTCGATTTATTTTTATTCCTCAGATGATCTGAACATTTAAAATCGCATTGAACATTTAGCATTTTAAAATGTATAAATAGAACTCTGACAGTATGAACTTGCAAACGCCAGTCTCTCATCTTGTTTAGGTTTGCTAAGACTGGGTAAAGCACTAAACTCTGTGTCCTCCTGAAATAAAATGGGAAATGGGATGCTAAAATGTACTGGAAAGAAACAGGGTGGGTTCTGACTACGTTCTTGACAAACAGCTCCATCTCAAGGTCCGTGGTGGTGCCCGGGTTGATGTTGGGTCTCTCCAACAAGGCGTCTTTGATGAAAATGGCAGCAGCTCGGAGGATGAAGGAGGCGAACAGGTTCATGTGGATGTTGTTCCTCGTGCAGTGTAGCTTCCTAAACATATCACAGCACATGGATAATGTCCTATTAAACACCAGTATGCATTGTTTTGTCCATCTGAATTGAGCCCTGGTGCATTTTTACCCTTGGTGCGGTTCTTTAGGGAGGTCAGAACACAGCACTATTGTAACACTCGGGTGTGGACTTTCCAAGCGAACTCTAGCATGATTCAATTACAGTGAGAAAGAGATTTGACTCTGAATCAACTCGACTGCAGGAAGTGACCAAACATGCCACGTGTTTTGGCTTGCAGCTTTTTTTTTGTACACACTGAGCCAAAGGACAGAGCTGTAGTGCTGCAGAAATGCCATGTGTTCTGGAGATTTGGACCGATTAACAAAATGAATGAATGAAAGTTGTCCATATAATTACGCTAGAAATAGAGGTTTAGTCATTCTGGAGAATAAAGCATTATTTGACTTTATCCCCTGTGATGTCATTCAAGTTAAGTGAGGGTATGTACAAAGACAATAAGAGTGGACCTCCTCTATTGATTCTTGGGGAACACCACAAAGTAATTTACAGTGGGGGAAATAAGTACTGAACGCGTCAACATTTTTTTCAGTAAATATATTTCCAATGAGGCTATTCATATGAAAAATTCACCAGACATCAGTATTAACTCAAGAAATCAGGAAATATAAAGAATTCACAACATAAAAGTCCATAAATAAAGTTATGTGTAATAAAGTGGAATGACACGGGAAAAAAAGTATTGAACACACTATGAAAAAGCAATTTTCCGAGGCAAGGTAAGACAAGCAACCAGCTGAAATCCATAAGTAATTATACCTCCTATCTGTGCAAATTAATATCAGCTGGGTTAGTAAATTGATGGTCTATAAAAAGGCTTTTTATTACCAAGGTGTCACACAAGAAACATCTCATGATGGGTAAAAGCAAAGAGCTCTCCCAAGACCCTCACTCCCTTATTGTTGCGAAACATATTGATGGAATCGGATACAGACGTATTTCAAAACTTCTGAATCTTCCAGTAAGCACCACTGGGGCCGTTATCCGCAAGTGGAAGCAACATCAGTCCATCATCAACCGGCAACGCACAGGAGCTCCTCGCAAGATTTCTGACCAGGGAGTCAGAAGAATAATCAGAAGAGTAGCCCAAGAGCCAACAATAGGCAATGCACTCCACTGCTCATGCTCACCCCGCAAGACTCCATTACTAAAGAAAAGGCGAAGCTCGTTTAAAGTTTGCTACAACTCATTTGGACAAGCCTATGAAATATTGGGAGAGTGTAGTCTGGTCAGACGAGAGCAAAATTTTACTTTTTGGCTGTCATACTACACACCATGTTTGAAGAAGAAATGGCACTGCACATCACCCTTAAAACACTACACCAACAGTGAAGTTTGGAGGTGGAAACATCATGGTGTGGGGCCAGTAGGGCCAGTAGGCTGTTTTTCATCGCATGGTACTGGCAGACTTCATATAACTGAAGGAACGATGAATGGACCCCTTTAATGGGAGATTCTTGAGAAGATTCTGCTGCCATCCACCAGGATGATGAAGATGAGACATGGGTGGAGCAATCCAACGGCAATCCAAAGCATACAGCAAAGGAAACTCTCAATTGGTTTCAGAGAAAAAAATCAAGGTGTTAGAGCGGCCCAGTCAATCACCTGACTTGAATCCAATTGAACAAGATTTAAAGACAATAGGTTTAGAAGAACGGGCCAAAATCACACCTGAATACTGTGGCCGATAAATTTCTTCATACAGGAAGTGCCTTGAAGCTGTCATTACAAACAAAGGCTTCTCCACTAAGTATTAAATACATTTCAGTTAGTGTGTTCAATACTTTTTTTTCCTGTGTCTCACTTTATTACACATAACATCATTTATGGACTTTATTGTTTGGATTTCTTTATATGTGTGGATTTCTTGAGTTAATACCAAGGACCTGTAAGGCTTGCCATGCACTAATAATCCAATACTGCAACTTACCTGAAAGCCACCAGGATACCGAGTGCCAGCACCAGCGCTCCCAGTGAGAGAGAATAACCAACGGTGTATATGACCCTGAATTTACTGAGGATCTTGAAATAGTATTGCTGTAAACATAGAAGCAGAGACACCCACACTTACATAATTTTTTCCATGATCTTAAAGATGCTGTGGTTTCACTGTTACAGCTGTACCAATGAAGCATTTTCAAACGTACCGTGTCAGTCTGGGCCAGATCGTTTATTTCACACTCGCTTGCATTCTTCTGTTTGGCCCACTGGCCATCGGCCATGCACTCCAGATAAACCAGGCCATTTTGGACTGGAATACACAAAGAGTCAAAGACACACTTACTGTGACTGGTTGTCGTCATGATGCTGGTTGCAGGACATGTGATGCAAATGTTCTGTGGTGACTGTGTTTCTGGTAGGTTTACTGCGATGCTATTTTAAAACAGTTCTACACTGTGTGCGTGACTTTGACTCTCCCGTAGAATTGCGGTAAACACATGCACAAGAATTTTCACCATTATTCCTGCTGATGTGTGTGGACTCTCACCTTTTGTGTGCCAGGGCAGGTACTTGGGGCAGGGGACGCTCACCGTGGTGTTGGGCAAACCATCTGGCCAGCAGGCATATTTATCGAATGTCCTATTACACACGAAACCTGCATAACAGAGCCGTGTATAATCAGAGGAGTCATGGATCACCAAATCTTTATACCATACTCTACACAGATTCAGTCCCTCGATATATTGACTCAATTACTGAAACCCACTCCTGGCTGGTCAGTGCCTAACTGGCTAGCTCCTACTGTAGCTGGCTCACTCCTGACTGGATTACATCTGACTGTCTTACCCCTGACTTGCCCAGTCCTGGCTTTGTGGCTCCAAGAATCCAGAATGCAGCTGCCCAACCTTACAACAATCTTTTAAAGTTCACCCAAATGATTTTAGTGATTCAAGTGTATTACTGGCAAAATATACTGCCAAACAACAAAGCTTTGATAATGGTCAAATTCTGCAAAGTAAATCAAGCCTTTTGAGAAGTTCAAGTTGACCAGCCAGCCTTTACAACAGAAGGACACGCATCAAGACGCATTTTCTTTGAATATATTAAATATTCAAGATATTGAACATTTACTTTCTTTGTTTTAAACATTTCAAAACCTTTCCCATTTTAAATGAATAAAAAAAAAAGTGGTCTCAGACGTTTGGACCCCAGTGTACTGTATATTTTATCTATATGGGCTATGGACTTGCCTCAATAGAAGAGCCCCTAAAGAAAGAATCTGGTCTTAAATAAAAGTATGATTTCTAATCAAAGGGTGCTTTCATGGTGGCACAAAAGCCTAGTGGATAATGTCTACTTCAAACAAGCTTAACTGGACTTTGATCTAACCAGCACTCCAGCTAAGCGCAACTCTGAAAGAAACCACTAGGAGATAAAGAAAAGAGAAAAAAAAGCTCACCTATGGCTGGTGGTTCTCCACTGTTATTCCTGAGACACTCCTCTTCGTACTTCATCCACTCTCTCATTAAAAGTTTCATGGACAAGGCAGAGGACACCTGTGAGATAAGCAGTGACGACACACTGAATAAAATGAAAATGAGCACAGTAGGACCTAATTCTGTGCTGATGGTCTTACTGTGACGTTATAGAACGTGTTCTGTAATTGGGGTTCCACGTACTTTATAGAAAAGATGAAATTAAACTTTCTAAACACTTCAAGCAACACTCCATTGTGTTTTAACCTGAACACCATCTAGTGTATTCAGTCCAAACGCCCATACCGCCAACTAAACAGTACTCCGTTTACATAGGTGGTTGTTCAGTCCCTTGTCATCTTGAGGCTTCATAACTGCAGCCCACTTCTGTCTAGCATTCTCCTGACTGGCTCACTCCTGGCTGGCTCACTCCTGCACGTGCTGTTATGTCCTCCCAACTAATCCTACACATCATACACAGCTACATATTTCAAACTACTGCAATACCTATGGATGGTTTTTCACAAGGTGTCTTTGTCAAGTATCGGCCAAACTTCTTTCTGTAAGGAGTCTCCAGCATCAATGCTTGGTATTGGACAGAAGTAAAACTGTAACTTGAAGTTTTCTGTCAGAGGACAGTCTTATGAGCCAGAGGAGTTTATACTTTAAGGTTTCTCGCTAGCATGAAAAGCGGCAATATTTTTTTTTTCCCGTCTTATTAATTTCAAGAGAGAAGAAAGAAAGGCTGGTGATGTAGTGACTGTTGATAGCTGCTATGACATAAGTGATAACAGGACCTCACTTGTTTGTTGTAACACAACATTAAATCTCCAATATCAATGGATATAATCATGTGACATTACTAAATAAATGACAAATTGCAGTAGGCAAAATACAACACTTCAGGGTAGTAACAGTAACAGTACTACTTTCCTATAACAGCACACCTACTGTGTGTCTCAGGTGATCTTTTGTGTACATCATCCCTCTTAGAAATAAAACACACATTTCTTTCATGTTGTTGTCTTACTCTTAAGCAGTGCATGGCTCTGGATAATCACGTTGTTTTGCTGGTAAATAACACTCCACTGTATGTCGACTGTCTGTCTCATTACCCAGGAGGATAAAGCTGCCAATCACACTCCTGCAGGAACTCACAGCTCGTGTGTCAATCTTCTATTTAACTCAATTCATGTGTGTGTTTTATTCCTTTTATTAAATTATTAAATTCAATCTGTTGTTGACATGCAGGATCACTTAGAAAATGAGAAGAAGGGCTTCCGAGACTACTCAATAAATAAAATGAGAGAGAGAGAAAGAGAGAGAGAGAGAGAGAGAGAGAGAGAGAGAGGATGGCTGAGTGAAAAAAACTTTAGGGGTAATATGTATAAGAATTATACATGAGGATTTTACTTACAATTAAAGGAAACCATAGAGCAGTTACAACAGCGTTTAATAGGAGGGAAAAAATGCAAGCACAAATCTCAAACACAATTTATAACCGTCAGGTTTAACCAAGTTTAACATCATCAAGAGAAATCATTATGCCAATGTCCCAGAATGCAATGCAGCTACATTGACGCAGTTGCGCTCAGATAGCTAGCGAGCTACGAGACGACGAACGTGATGGCATTGGTGGTGGTATTAGCATGAAATTCGAAGCTTTGGGAGCTGATCTGTTTGAGCAGAGTGTACAGATGAGGAGATGAGAGAGCTGGACAGACTGAAGGACTTGCACTGAGAGAGAGAGAGAGAGAGAGAGAGAGAGAGAGAGAGAGAGAGAGAGATGTAGGCTAACCTGGGTGCAGGCCAAGAAAATGATCACGCTCAGAATAAATGCCTGTGACATCCCTTAGTCGTGCTGCTGCTGACGTTAGGTGGGGGGCCTGAGGGTGGCTGAGGTGGGAATCACCTCATAGGAGTCCTTTAGTGGTCACCACACTGCCTAAACACACACACACACACACACACACACACACACACACACACACACACAGCATAACTTTCATGTTCTGTTCACTGTTTGGCAACAAGCATCCATTTGACTCGGGTTATGGAAATTTTATGGAAATATAACAGAAAAATTGTTCTGTAAATTGAACTGTAAATGCATACCTGACCTGATGAGATCAAAGTGCTGTAAAAGTCGACACCCACTTTAAATATACACACGTATACACACACATATAAATATGTTTGCATTTTTTTTAACAACGCTGACATGCAGTTCTTGTTAGATTAATGATTGACCGCATAGCATTCAGCTGTGAACGTGATTCTGTCTTACGTCTGAGAAAACACTCTGCTTTACACACTTACTTTAGCTTGTAGATTAAGATGCCTGTTCACTAACGACTGGACATATGTATGAAACACCCACATGTTTAAACGTTAACGTACTGTGTATCTTCATCTCTATTCTTTCAAAAAATCCCCACGCCCGTGGATCCACCTGACGGCAGGTGAGAGTCTGGAGAAAAGACTTTACTGCAGAGACGTGATATTTCCGTTGCAGTCGTCGTATTTGGGACCGGATTTGCGGCTTCGCGACACAACGTGAACGTAACTAAAGGTGACAGATGGCTAAAATTGCTCGTCTTACTTCAGAAGAGAATGAACTATAATTTCACAACGCTGATGAAACAGACTAAACCAACTTATTTACTTTTTCCCCCAACCGCAGATTCCACTTAAACTAGCGTTAAACATACCAAAATTGTGTTTTGCTGATACACATATGCATATTTATCTCATACACAACCCACCTCAATGTTCAGGGTGGGCACAGGATCCTGATGTGTTTCATCAGAAGCAGAAAAAAAACTGTCGCGATAGTGAAGAAAAGTCAATATGAGGAAGTTTTGCTAACGTTAACGCACAAAAAACGTTCCAGTTGTACTATAAATTAGCTAGTTAGCTAGCATAGCTATGAGGCAGCATGATAGGAAGGTCTTGATGCACTGCTGCTTGTTAAAGACTTACTGTATGCCGTGAGGTGTATTAGCACAGTCGATTATTAATATAAATGAAAATATAAAAAAAACATCAATGCAGTAGGTCCCCTGTTTTGGTCCTCGAAAAGGCCGCGATTATACCGTAGTTTTACCGCTCTGAGCATCATCTCTGTCCTAACTATCGTTTCTAAAAACGATTTTCCATCGTTTATAAGATGTAACAGTTGAGCCGAGCACGTAGTGTCTCATCCGTTTTTCTGTTCGGCAAACCGATCGGATGGAAGGGAAGAAGGAAAATAAACGAAGGAAATGAAACACAGGGTGTGGGCTAAAGTAGAGTACTGCCCAGAGCTAATTCTATAATGAGAACGCGCGTCAGGCGTAGCCCCCAGGCTCTATGATGGTGTTTTCCAACCCAATTTAGATCTTTAGCGTATAAACGGCTTTGTTATGCCTTATTCAAAATGTCCTGCGGTGTCCAAACAGAGCCTCGGGTCAGGTTTCACCCAATGTCTGTTTAGTATAGTCCAGTGATTATGGAATTAGGCATCGTAGAGAACGCTGACTCTCAACCAATTAGTGAAACTACATAGAGGTGAGGAGAATGCACACACACACACACACACACACACACACACGAATAGTGGAGTGCCAGCAGGAACAACCTGTTGATACACCAAAGCCGTATCTTCAGACATAAGTACAAAAAAGGCTACAGTATATATGTGTGTTGGTTCTTTTTTTTTTTTTTCTTTTTTTTTTTTTTAAATAAAAGCAGCAGGTTTGGTAAACAAAAACAAAAACAAAAAACGAGGTAGTTTCCTTTGTTTGTTCAAGAATAAGGTGCCGTGTCAAAAACGACTAATGACCTTTTTCCATAAGTGATCATACTCAAAAGCACAACTGAAAGTAAAAAAATCTAGAACACGTTAGATGAGAGAAGCAAAAAATCCAGTTTATTGTTTAAAAAAACAACAACATGAGAGCCAACCAGTGAGACGTCCCAGAGTGATCTGAATCTATACACGCTCTCACTGCCCTATTTATACAGCCTTATCTTTAGTCTGCGTCCAATTATCTCATTCTTTTGAAATCCCAATATGCTTTAATAATGTCTTTTTTTTTAATTCTCCGACAAATCCTGCTCCCTCCCCAGTGTATGACGTGTACGATCGTGATTCTCTATAAACGACGTACTCTGTTAGCCTTGTGTTTTCCTGGGTCTTAAATTTCAGACTGTGTGGAAACATTTAGCTGGATCACATGAGGAATTAAAGATGATTAAAAAATAAATAAATAAATAAATAAATAAATAAATAAATAAAACAAAATCTGCAGCTTTTATTTATACAACTAAAAGGTTTCCTTGTTGCTGAGGTTGAGATTAAGGTTGTATTAGTTAGTTATTTCCATAGAAGGTCCTCGGAAGGTGCAACAAACGTTGTTGTGTGTGTGTGTGTGTGTGCGGCCCAAAAGCTGGTAATCACTCACCTGCAGTCGGAGAACCTCTGAAGTTGGAGAACAGAACGAAATCTGAAACGTTTCTGCAAAAAACACTTTTACCATGGAAACATTTTTAGCGAAAACGTTTCAAATTCCATTCTGTTCCAGTCTCTGGGCTGAGTGGGGTTGTGTGTAGCTGCTAAACTTACTGCACACATGTTTTTTTCGTAGCAAAGATAACAAAAAACAAGGCTAGCGGTTATGGGAGTTTATCTGAGGTTTGTGTGGTGGCCACATTTGTTTAAAGGCTCCTAGTTTCACAGCACATGTAGACGGGGCTCGAAACGTGCTTGATCCCAAATCACGCTTCAAAGCTACGTGACTCGGGCAAAAAATTTCACCGTCGGTAAATCACCGCAAAATGTTATCGTGTGTGTTTTTTTGCGAAATGTATTACCATGCCCTAGTTCTCAAGCGCTAACAACACCAGAAATCCACGATTTCCTCCAGCCTACATGATTCAGATCTTTCTAGAGCCCACGTAATCCAGGGCGAAAAATCAGATACGAGGCAAAACAGCATACAGATATGTGCTGTCTAATGTCAACAAAACCAGACTGTAAGCAGGAAACCACAGCAGGAAATACAGCTTGAGAAAGAGCGACACTTTACATGAATCTAATCTCCATGCACCACACCTGTTATCGCTGACAAGCATTTCAAAACAGGTTTCCATGAACTGAGGAAACAACAGTAGACCTCCTGACTCCAAACTCACTTGTGATGGAGGTCTAAGGGCAGCTGTTAAACAGAAAACATTTCAAATATCTGACGGAGTCCATTTAAAACAATCTTACAGTCGAAGAGTAAAAGTGCGAGCAGGAAAGTCTTACTTAAGCTGATCTTATGGACTTTTATCCACCTTTCCACTGGAGCACACTGGAGCCATACAGTAAAAAAAAAAATAGTTCTGGTTATTTTACACGTCCCCACGTAACATAACCATAAATTCTTCCATGTGAGAAGTGTCATGTCTGAAAGGACAAATGATACAGAGCTCATTTACATACACTGTTGGCACACTGAAGATTATTTTTGCCAAAATTCATATATATATGTAGATAGATAGATAGATAGATAGATATTATATGTATATATATATGCAGTAAAGCCACTTTAGTGAAAATTAAATAATGAAATATGCCAATGTTATTGTGGAAATAAGTATCATGAAATAATATTTGATAATAATGAGTTCAGTATTAATTAATTAATTAATTAATTATTTCACAATATAGTGCCTGATCCATCTATTACGGCATTTACTCAGTTTATTATTTATGTCAATCGTCATATTTATTTATTTAATTTGGACTAAAATGGCATTCCATTTTTAAATATTAACAGGCGTGTGTATAATTGCATGTGATAATTGCCGGGGTTAAGCCAGTTCTAATTTGGCCCACGAGCATACGGTTAGTACCTATACCAAAAGTGGTCGAAGGACGGACAACCGGTGAACGGGTGACAGGGTCGGTGCATTTGTGCATTCAGGAAAGAATCATTCAGAACAATGCAGATAAATGAACATGGAAGAGGAATTGGTGATGTGTTTATTATTGGTCGAGTGTTATAAACAGTAACTCTCCGTAACTCTGTCCGTAACTGAGGGACGATAGCATCACTCGTTGCTGTTTAGCACGCTGACTCAGGATGAAAAGAAAGGGACGCAGCCAGGACGATGGGTAACACTTTGCAATACCAGTACATGAATAACTGTGCACGAATACCTGAATGAACACTTACTCCAATACTCCAATGACGTTCGTGGACGCAGCTGCGTATGGCAAATTATAGAACAATTTGAAATTATGCACATTTAATTCACTTTTTTTTTGCTTATAGAGCATGTCTGAGTTAGTTTGCCCTGTGTGTTAACTAACAAACATGTACTAACGTTTACTTAAGGTGGTCGTTATTCACGAATTCAGAATTCACAAGACCCCCGTCGCAGTTAAGGGTAGCTCTTCATTAGTCTGTGATTACTACATGCCTTAACTCATCACTAGTTCATATCTAATTAAGTATCAATTCAGGTATTAGCGCATGATCGTAGATGTATTGTGACTGTAGCTATAGCGATCTTAAAGCTGCAGACACCACGTTTTCCAACAGACGTTTAAATCGTACGTGAGTTCAGCAACTATCCCGATACTATTGTCGATCCTCTCAAGGCTTCTAGTAAATAGATTTAAAAAATAAATAAATAAATAAAAATCCAAATTCACACTGGACTAATTGTAATGTTACATAACGAGTTTAACAGCCCTGGGCTACAGTGTCTGAAAGCACAATATTTATGTTTCTGAGGTGGCTGGATGGATTAAGAACCGAATGAAAATGTGTGTGTGTTTTTTTTTTTGTTTTGTTTTTTTACCACAGTGAGTTGGAGACGCCTTTTAAGAAGAAGTATCGTGATGACTGACTCATGCTTGAGGCAGGACATGCATCTTGCTAGGTCGTGGAAAGTTCATCAGAGACAAATCAGAGAACTTCCTGCGCTTACTGTAGACCGCATGCTAAACTGGGTCACATCTCATATGCTGCTGCTGATTCTGGTGAAAAGCGAGCATCCGTCCATCCTGTGATCAGCGATAATCAGGTGCAGATACACGTTCGTTTTTTAACGATTAAGTATTCCACGCGTCCACTGGTTTGTTTTGCTCAAAGCCACTGTTGCACGCAGCTGAAGTCGTTCTAGGCCCTTGCACGCCCACACACACACACACACACACACACACACACACACACACACACACTCATACACGCTGACAGGCAGGTCTTAAACGCTAGCTCACAGTACATCGGCTTGCTTAGACGGTTTAACCAGGTTAACTGTTTTGAGTGAAGCATGGTAGATGTTCCCAAAGCAGACAGAACAAGGTCAATCAAGGTCAGCGCTCTGGAGTCTGTTCAGGCCAGTTAAGGAAAAAGTATGACGGTAAGGCTCTATGTGCAGACCACAAATGAGTGGGTCAGTCTTCAGTACTACGAAGATAAGATAACGGTAACGAGTCTTTATTAATCATGTATACATTACAGCACAGTGAAATTCTTTTCTTCGCATACCACAGCATGTTAGGAAGTTGGGGGTCAGAGCGCAGGGTCAGCCATGAGACGGCGCCCCTGGAGCAGAGAGGGTTAAGGGCCTTGCTCAAGGGCTCAACAGTGGCAGCTTGGTAGTGCTGGGGCTCGAACCCCCGACCTTCCGATCAGTAACCCGGAGCCTCAACCGTCAAGCCGCCACTGCCCCAATGCACAAATGCTTTACACACGTGTAGTGTATAGTACATTATAACCGATTGCGCCAGATAAACAATCTCAGAAGTAGAAATCACAGAGATGGGGGTGTGTTCACGATGTACACACATCATCGCACTAAAAAGTACACGTGAACTACAGCACATACATCTCATTTTAATACTTAAGCACTTGTCTGTAGAAGAAATACCGACACGACGCATTCGGGAAATAGGCGAAATGGTGTATCCTTATTTATGGAGATGCTATGGAGATTAAATACCATATGCAAAAATATCTAAATCAGGTATTAGCATGCCCATGTAAAACATGCAAATGACGAACTGATTATTGTTCTACTGAGTAAGCCAGAGATAGTAAAGAGACTGGAATAATAACGTAAGCCTCTACATCATTCAGCGAAATGAAATCATCAGCTCCATGTCTCCTGTTCACAGCTGGTGCGTCATCCTTTCAGACACCTGCAGCACCTGAGGCCTTGCCTTAACATATTCGGGGATTCTCTATGGGTCAGTGGTCATCACAATACGATGTGCATACATGAGGCTCCACCAGGAAGAGAGCGACAGCAAGAGAAAAACCCTCATCTGCTTGGTCAGTGTCGCTACCGCAGCCCCCTGCTAACGCACAGCCTGTTTAATTCAATCTGAATCGATAATTGCTTCAACAAGCTCGTCACAGTGTGTGCAGTAGCTTTTTGATTTAATCAGAGGAGCAGGAGAGGGCAAACGGTTCAGCGAGCTCCTTTTGAAAAGGGCAGCGTATTTGCTCGCAGGCTCGCACATAAATAGCACTTTGTTTGAGTAGCTCAATTGACCTCAGGGAGCATTACGTCTACCGCTGATTTACGCGAGATCTCCACACCTTAACGTACCCTGCTAGCAACTGACCCTTATAAACATTGTCTTTAGTGGAAAACATGGTTAGTTAATTTGACAAACAAAATCAGCACCACATTTTTCTGACCACGTTACAATGATTACAACGACGCCCACCATTCGCCCACTCCAACAAGCGACTGTTGTGAATTTCAGTAAACAATACGAGGATCTTTCCTCTCTACTATCATTTGTTGTTGTTTTTTTTAAAAGTAACGTTTATATACACTTACTTATCAAGAGCTTATTTTTCTTATTATTAGCCTGACAAAGAAAACTCAAAAAAAAAAAAAATAAATCAGTCCCGCCAGGGTTTTTACGATTTTGCGATCGCAGAAATGAACGCAGAATCGAGCAGACTCGAGGTTGCGATTTTCAAAATGACCGCAGGTTTTCTACAGATTCGGGCCGAGACGTGTCACGTGACGTCATTGCGACGCGCATTCAGCCAAAGCACGCTTCGATTCACGTGCGTCGAACATGGGTACAACTAAAAAGGTTTCGTTTACCAACAAACATCACGTGCAAAACTATTTCGTGCAACTGCGATTTCGCCGATTTAATAGTTTTCCGCAAAAAAAGAACAAAACCTGCAAGTCACATCACAAATTTTGAAAAAAGCCACATCAAAATCAAGCGTTATTGGCCACAACATTTACAACAACAACAACAACAACAAAAAAAAAAAAAACTCAGCAAAATCCTGGATTACATTAAGCCCAGTCCTCACTTCACTTCATCGGCTCCCTATTCAATTTAAAGTGCTCTTATTTGTTTTTAAAGCTCTTCATGGTCTCTTTATATTATTACCATCACCTTTGATTGTGCAAAGATACTTAAGGATCCTTAAAGGGTGACCAGGCATTTTCCGTCTACGCCTCTAGATTTGCCACAGCTTGCCAACCTCGTCATCGATTCTACAACTCTCTGGAAACGTACAGGAGTAGTGTACACCGTTCTTCCTAAAGTTATTCCCTCAGTTGGTGTTTTGGTAATGGCGGTAGAGGGCGCTGTCTAAGGAGGGTGCTCCAGAATCTCTGGGTTGAGATCTGCTGTCTGTAAAGGCCCTAGCGTACGATTTACGAAACGTTCCTCCTCGTCAAAACATTCAGTGAGCCCTCGTGCTCTGTGTGGATGGGGGCGGAGTCATCCTGGAAGAGACCGCTCCCATCAGGATAGAAATGCTTCATCATAGGATACAGGGGATCAGTCAGAAGACCTTTTGTATTGATTTGCGGTGATGCTTCTCTCTAAGGGGATGAGTGGAAGCAAACCATGGCAGCGAAATAAATAAATGCTCCACCACAGGATACAGTAAGAGAGATAACAGACCTCCTCAGTGTACAGTATGGGTCAAGCATTCAGTATATTATCTTTCTCCACGCCACATTACTTCTCGAGAATACAGTGAATGATGACGACTCACTGTAGAATAGCGTTTGTGTGTTGTGAGGTGTTTATGCACTGCAACCCTACTTTGTCCACCACCACTGATTCATTTACATAAGAAGGAAGGACACCGAGCTGACTATTAACACTGCGATCCTTCAATACAGGCTGGAATTTTGTGAAGTAATCTCCTGACTGGATTCCTCTCTAACGTAACCCCATGTCGCTGATAAAGCCGGTATGCCGTTTAGACAAACACAAGCCACCATGCTTTGCTACCAGTGGGAAATTAGCCAACTGTGTTCTTGGCAAACGCTTGGCCTGATGTGACTCATAGCATTTCTCACAGAGTCTGGAACCTGATGTTCTGATAAACCTCAACACCTAAACCAACTTCCACATTTCAGCTGTTCTTGCCGCATGAACTCCAACTCTTAGCGCTCGCCGAATATAATTACAGGACGCAATAATTACGTCCAACAAAAGAACAACGCAGTGGCGAGTTACTAAGTGGAGAGCACTTTAACTAAGCCATGAATGTTGAACAATGGTTATTGACTACATTCATACGAGGGCTCTCTTCGCTTGCATCGTGGTGGGCAGGAAATGAACCCAGACGGGAAAAACAAAATAAAAGCTCTTCGTGTTGAGCCGCACAATGTCCCGCTGCAATGCAGAGTCTGTTCATGATTACTCATGAATGAATAACATCCATTTATATATAGTCTTGCCTTGAGTGACCCTTACTTGAGTTGTTTAGCTACTATCCGGATGAAGAATACAAGCTCGAGCTCGTGCTCGCTTCATCGGACGGAGTGTTTAAGGAATGTCTGGTATGAGCAACATGACGTTTGGGACCTCAACCTGTGGTTCAGCACTTCATTCGTCTAGATATTGTCTCTGGTTCATTTTTTTCCACCTGATTGAAAGAACCAACTTGGTAAGTGATATTCCAACATGGAGAAACTTGCTGGATCAAACCCTTCGCATCTGAACTTGTCTCTTAATCTTGAAAGAACACAAATGGCGTGATTCCATCCCTGAGGCTGATAACGTGATGGTTGTGCCGACCTCACTGCTGGAGCAGCTCATGATCTGATAAAGGGGTGAAGCAGAGTTCAGAGATGTTGAGCGCCCTGTTCCAGCACGCCGGCCGGACAACTCTGAACACTACAGGAAATAAATGGAGGACGCTGGTGATCGGACTCAGGCTGTGCACTTCTTCTAAACTCGCTGAACATGAGCTTGACGTGTGTCTGGACTGGGTGGCTGTTAAAAAAAACAAAAACAAAAAAACACCGTAAAGGGCTCGTGATTGGGTCGTGTTTTTCCACACATGACTGCTTTATCCCAAAAAAACTTTTCTATTTGTGTCCGGGTTAAAATAACCCTGACTAGTTCTATCTATCTACAGTATAGCAACCCTTTAACCCTTTAACAACCCTTTAACACCAAAAAAAAAAAAAAGAAAAAAAAAAAAAGGATTTCACTTTGTATAGCAAATCGCAAACGTGATCATATGACATCATTTCATCAACCCCCTTTTTTTTTTAAACAGTGCTTTAGCTTGAAATGCTTTTTTATTTAGACAATGACTCAGTTGACATTGCTAATCACAGCACTGCTCTATAGTTAGCCGACTTCCTAATAATATACCTACAACAGTACGCACTTGCTGTTTTCATTTTTAATTAACATCAGTAGCCAAGTAATTAACAAGCTAGCTGACATTAGCATATTATTTGATATTAGCAGTGAATACATTTGGGTGCAAATACAGTTCATATTTTCATCCATGTACTCGCGTCACGACTGCGGATTTTGAACTCGATTAAAGCCTTAATTTACAATCTGTGTGCGCGCTGCTCGACTGATTTTTGGGGCAGTCGGAGCCAGAGGATGGGACAGAAAATTGCTAAGTATGAGAGGAGGACAGGCTAAATTCCTACCTATGTAAAATATCAGGCTAGGTTTTTTTTTTTTCAGATTCCTGTTCTTGGCTGACATGCGTTGAACCTGATGTGGTCTCCTGCTGTTGTAACCCATCCGCCTCAAGGTTCTATGCATTCTGAGATGCTTTTCTACTTAATAAAAGTGGTTATTTAAGTTACCATAGACTTCTGGGTCATTCTTCTCTGACCTCTCTCGTAAGCAAGGCATTTCCATTCACAGAACTATCGCTCACTGGGGTTTTTTTGTTTTGTTTTCGCACCAGCACAGTACCAGAAGATCATCAGTTTCTGAAATAGTCATACCAGTCCGTCTGCCACCAAGAACCATCCCACGCTCAAAGTAACTGAGATCACCCTGAGATTTCCCTCAGGTTTGACGTGAACATCAACTGAAGCTCTTGATCTGTATCCGCATGATTTTATTCACTGCGCTGCTGCCGCATGATTGGTTAATTCAATAGTTGCAGGAGTGAGCTATACTCTATAAGTGGCTGGTGAGTGTAAAATAACATACGGTCATTTGTGGTGCTTGTCCGACGTTAAAATGTTTATGTTTTGGTAAACATGTTACTGCAGAGCACATAATCCCGTCTGAATAGGGTCATCGAAAGCTAAAGCACACGCCGCACCTCCATGTGACTGGATGTTGCCTTTATGCAAGTCATAACCTCTGGCAAAATCTCCATGTTGGTCTTTAACTAGATGCCTTCACCTGCCCCGCCCTCCTTGGTGTTTGCACCGCTGCACTGAACAAACAAATTTGCAGTTTTTAAACTATAAAAATGGATTGACGTGTAAATATATGAGTTGAATCGGGCGTGTTAACACGGAGGAAACACTACAGTGTGCAGCATGAACCAGTACACGATAAAAACAGAAAATACCGTTCACAGAACATGAGTCATGCCCAGCTTCTGATAGAGATCCGTGGAAAGTCATACATTGTTTGGTACCCACTTTTGTCCTTGAGCCAAGATGACACACAGGACTCCACTGTGTATGCGGTGCAGTTAAAACGGACACTTAGAGAACAACCGAAGTGCACTTTGTTGCTTCACGGTACACGAATTCTTACAAATCGTTCGCTGGCTTATCGGACATTTCTATTTTACACAAAAGCTCTTCTCATTAGCTAGAACGTCATATCTAAGTGACCTTACATCCGATCCACAGCCTTACATCCAATCCGTTAGTGGAATATAACTCCAGATTGCTTTTTCTGGACCTTCGAATAATACGGAAAAAAAACATGACACGGGACTTCAAACGGTGGATTGGTGTTTATTCTGGTTCCCCGTGTTGGTATAATGAGTATCATTAGAGTTCAAACATTACTGTGTACTCTGCAGCTAGAGAATGCACAATCAGATCGTTGTGTAGAAAATGGGTGCATGCGATTCGTAGAGATCTCTATTTGGATAAGCAGCACAAGGAGCATTTCAGGAGCGGCAATTAGTATCTTAAATAAAACACGGTCGCTCCGCCTCCTGTCCAAAACCATACACCCATCCGTTGAATAGTACAGTGTGTACAGTGTAGCAATAGCATAGTGTGTAATTATACATTGCAAAAGATGACCTGTTACATTAAAGGCATGCTATTTTACCATACTATGTAGTATACTAGTATGGGGTTTGGCCATAGACAAAATCCCCAAGAAATCGCTCAAGAGCCATGATTTGATTCCAAATGCTGATGTATTTCCTTCTGAAACAGGAAGCCGTCACTTTTGTGAGAGCGGGTTGTCCATTAATCGTAGGGTCGGCGGTTCGATTCCCGGCCCACGTGACTCCACATGCCGAAGTGTCCTTGGGCGAGACACTGAACCCCAAGTTGCTCCCGATGGCAAGTTAGCGCCTTGCATGGCAGCTCTGCTACCATTGGTGTGTGAGTGTGTGAGTGAATGGGTGAATGAGACACAGCGTAAAGCGCTTTGGAAGAAAGCGCTATATAAGTGCAGAGCATTCATCCACTTGCAGTTTTCTTTGCATTATTTCCATTTGGTGCCAACACTAAAGCAGCAAAGAACCGTTCATTTTGGATGAACAGTGTGTCATCATGCAGAAATACCTGCAAACGAGGGGTTGTCCTCTTATAAGATTTGTAGCCATGCTGGCCAGTAGGAGACGAGTATTTTCACAATGTTCTCGGTGCAAATGTGAGGCAATTACAGTCCTCCGATCTTATGAACATCTAGTTTTATATATCAGTAAGGCATTCCTGATAAGTCTCTTCTCTTCTGATGACCATAAAAACTCCTACTGTAGCTTCCACACACGACGTGGACCACACTAAAAAGCGAACATCTGACCACCATTATCAAAAAGATCAGGGATTGGTTCTTTGGACTTCTTCTGGGCTGAAAAAAAAAAAGCTTTCACACTTCATCAAATGTACAGACCTCTTCTGGCTCAGAGTCCAGAAAAAAAAAAAACCCTGAAAATGACCTCGATCTCCAGCTGAAAATGAATGACATTTGGGCATTGACACATTGCGTCACTGCATGTCTGGACGAGTAGTATACTCTAGAAGACCACAACTGTGTCTAAAGTGTCTAGGTGTCACCCTTACCAAAGCATAGTGTTCAGTTTATGTATATACAATTTGTCGTTTTATCTGAAATATTGTGTATGCTCACGCTCCTGAGCATCCACAAAACTGGAGCCCATGGATCTGATGGCGTGTGAAAGTCGAATAACCATATCACCAATTTTGGATGTGTCCAAGCAGGTACCATGTGACAATTGGTAGCCAGTCACAGCACAGCAGGCATCCGTATTTTCGAATATCGCCAGCTTCCCCAGTCTAACCTACACAGTGAAAGACGACGTATCTAGCACGTAAGAGCACTCTCGAGATTAAAGATGTGGTCAAAACTAAGATTTTAGTGAGAACGATAGGCTCAAGCACTCATTGTGTGCAAAGCCGCTGACAGTCTAGAGACACAACCCTAACTGACTTGGAAATCGATTTGGATGTGAGCCTTTTCAGGTCACATGCTGTGAATGAGTAGATAAGGAAATGAAAAGCCTAACAGACAGAACGTCATAAACGAGTCCTCGTGGGAGATACTTCATGACTGCAGAACAACAACAAGCAATCTGCTGAAGGTTTGCCCTTGAGATCAGATGTGTGTCTGAGTGAGTATCAATCAATCCTAAGTGAACAAAGAGCTGCTTAAGAAGTGTCTTGTCTTTCTGATGACCTTTTAACCACACCACAGGTATATGGAGCTTCGCGGATCAACACGTTAATACCGATCGATAAAGATTATCCTGGAGTGAAAGGTACTAAATTACAGCATTTGGCTGCCAAATCAAGCTACATTAAGAGCTAAAACTAGACCTGGCAGCTAATTTGGATCATTTTATGCCACTCATGGCTAGCTATGCTGAGATTTGAGAGAACTGGCCGTATATATTTATATGTTTTTTTTTGTTTTTTTTTTTAAAGAAACGTGGCTGGATCATTAAGCCTAGCTGAATTCCTAAGTGGAAGAGCTGAGGTTCAAGGGCAGACCCTTTTTTTGTTTCCACATAATTACCCAAGTGTTTGAAGTGTACTTTCTCGGACTGTTAAATGAACTTGTTCATAAACTGCGTTCTTGTTCTTTCCACCTGGCTGACTGAGGCTCAGACTGAGACAAAGACAAAATGGATGACTGAGTATCCAGGATTGATTGAGTAACCCATAACGTCTGGCTAATGATTTCCCGCATTTAGAAAGTAAGAACCTTTCTGGAAAAGTTGTTGTTAAAGATCATACTGAACAAAAAGAGTTCACCTTCATTAGTATCTATGAGGACTGTGAAGAACTGTAAGAAGAAAAAAAAAACCCCAACAACATTAATATATAAATATAAAAGGCGTGGAGTACGAGTATACGACGCGACTGATTTGTTTCAGTGTTAAGCATCTCACACGGTAAAGTAAGCGGACATCTCGGGACGAATTGAATTCACGGTCGCGATAATAATGTCAAGCCGGCAACCTGCTTTACATCAGAAGTAAAAAGCCATAATGAGAGAAACCATTACAGCATAAACGACTGAAATCCTGTCACAGCTTTTCCATCAGTATAAGCAGCACTCATACTGTAGAAATACTGCAAAGCTATAACAATGCTTAAAACTGATACTGCACAGCACGGCTGAGATCTGAACATTACTCGCTAAGAGTTCTAAGAATTAGCATGGTCACATAGCGTCGCTTTTTTTTTTTTATCAAACTAAAACAACATGCCAGAGCTAAGCTAGTCATAGTTTTAGGGGCATGAATATAGCAAACCATTTATTAACTGTAACTTAAACATGTATCTGAGCGTTAGAGTTGCTTCCAGCTTACTGTTAGCATGTTAGCATGTTAGCCTCGGTTTGTCCCACTGCTCCACTGATTCATTATTACACAAGAAGCAATGCCTTCAGTGATTCCAGGGAGGACCTAATCTTACTCATTACAAATGACACGAGTACGCCTCATGCTGTTGACACTGCTAGGATTTTTAACATAGCACAACTATAACTAGCACACAACCCCAAATAGTCGATATTCTCTTATTCTACACTCCCCCCCCAGTTGCTGTAACATCATTTTACAAGCTGTGTTCCATGTTTGTGAACATGCCGAAGGAACGGCATGCACTTTAAAAACAAACGCTTGATTATTCAGCCGCTGTTTCCATGTCTGCACTCTTGTGCCAGCTAAGCCGTCTGAGGATTGCTCAATTCGCGTTCGTTTATCAACATTCGTGTTGGTCTTTCCATTAGCCTCATTAAATACTCACTCTTCTTAAAAGTAAATTATGAACGTCGAGTCTAACGCGGATTTATTACCTGACTGAATGTGTTTATGTGACAGTGAGCAAGCAAGTCAACTAAAGAGCGACAGGGACAGAGAGAGAACGTATTGTCTTAGCATGAATAAATATCGCCTGCGGTTGCGAGTCGCAAAGCCAGAGCCAACTGCAAAACAAACCACAGCTGTTTAGTCTTATCGCATGGAGCAACCTTGCTGAACAGCCACGCAGCTGTATGAGCCGACGTTCACGGGCAGGAGATGCTCAAAAGTTAGCGCCCCTACCCCCCTCGCCCATAGCGGCTGTCATTTCGTGCGTGCGTGTACGAGCATGAGGCCAGTGTTGCCGGGCCTTTTCAGGGGAAAGTAGTAACGACACCAAATGAAGTCACCTAATTTGCATATTCATCGGATCGTGATGATGATTTGCATTTCAAAATTTGTTACACGAAGAAAAGACTTTTAAATAGTATAAAATAGATTATAATCGGTTCTTATAGAAAGATGTCTTTGTTCACTGCAAGCTCGCTGTGTATTGTGTATTTACAAAATTCTATCATCTTTTATCAAGAACGCAGGCAAAATGAAGCCGTGTTAGTGAGAAGATGGGAAATACAGTGGGGGGTGGGGATACGTATTGGACACGTCAACATTTTTTTCAGTAACCATATTTCCAATGAGGCTATTCACATGAAATATTAACTCAAAAAATCCGGAAATATAAAGAATTCACAACATTAAAGTCCATAAATAAAGTTATGTGTAATAAAGTAGAATGACACGGGGAAAAAAGTATCGAACACGCTAAGAAAAAGCAGTTCTCCGAGGCAAGGTACAGCAAGGAACCAGCTGAAATCCATAAGTAATTACACCCCCTATCTGTGCAAATTAATATCAGCTGGGTTAGTAAACTGATGGTCTATAAAAAGACTTTTCGTTACCTTGGTGTCACACAAGAAACATCTCATGATGGGTAAAAGCAAAGAGCTCTCCCAAGACCTTCACAACCTTATTGTTGCACAACATATTGATGGAATCGGATACAGACGTATTTCATAACTTCTGAATCCTCCAGTAAACACCATTGGGACCGTTATCTACAAGTGGAAGCAACATCAGTCCATCATCAACCGGCCACACACAGGAGCTCCTCGCAAGATCTCTGACCAGGGAGTCAGAAAAATAGTCAGAAGAGTATTTAAAACAAAGAACATAGTAGTGCGTGGGTGGGACAAACAATGGTGATGAGTGAGCAATTCTGATCAAGTGATTAACTGTTGGGAACAATGTTAGATCATAAAAGTATGGATGTGGAGCTACATAGGGTATCCAAAACCACTGTGAATATACACGCTTTATATATCTGTTTGTGCGTTAACTCAAATCCTTGTTCTGACTGCTTCTCTCTCTCTCTCTCTCTCTCTCTCTCTCTCTCTCTCTCGTTCTGCACATCTTTGATCTGTTGTGATTCACGGCTAAGAGGACAGGTCTGCTGTCTTCTCTCCACTGCACCACATCATTATACTAGAGTGGCCCTCGTAGTATACACCCTGACGTGTGCCAATAGGTGATGCTGATCACAGCAGCTCATCTTTGTTCTGTCTTAACACTTAAAATAAGTGTGAATGAGCATTTATCTTAGCATCTACAAACCTGATATAATCATATGATTTCAAAAATTCCTTAGAAAAACTCTGATTTGTAAAATTGCTATGCAATGCATCTCACTTGTTTCTTTGCTTCAGGCTTTTTTGGGGTTTTTTTTCTTGCCCAGAAATTAGCCGTTCCTCACAAAGAACAGAGCGGCTCGGCTCCGCCTCTTTTTCCCTAAAAAGCAAGTGTTCAAGACTCAAGACTAAGGTTAATTCGAGTGGGAGGGGTTAGCTGAGGGAAAGAAAAAGGGGCTTGTAGTGGTTTCCTTTGCAATTACAACCTGATCATTCAATAAAGACATTCCCAGGGCATTTTAGTAGTTTGTCGGACATTAAATAATGTATTAAATGCAATATATTCCCAGATTATATGTAATGGCTGGCCATTATTTGGATAAACAAGAAGATAAATGGAAATCAAAGTTAAATCTGAAGTCTCTGACATGATGGATAGCAGATGAATCAGCTGCTTTTAGGCTCTATTTGACAAAACCACCAATAGGCAAATACATCTCCAGGACAGTGATGTTTTTTTTTAATGTTTTTATTTTTATTTTTTATTAACCACATCTTTCTTTAGCGCTCTGAATTCCTCGTCCTGTTTCCTTGGAGGCAGAAGGCACCTTATCGTTAGAGACAGGACCCTCGGTGGTTATTCATGTGTAAAAACAATGTCTGCTAATGAAACGTGAAAGGCAAAAGAGACGTGACCCGAGTCAAAACCTAGATCGACTTAACACCCGGTCTCCAAACCCAGTCCACTCCTCTTTCGTAATCGAAGACAGATGTCGAGCAGGTGACAGGTGGTCATGAAGCGACAGCGTCTCTGCGCATTAAATGAGCACAGGTTATTTGTGCACGTGCGGCAGCTTGTGCATCCTCTCTGAACAAGTGATTGAAAATGCACCTGCCTTCACCACTGGGAGTTCTCTCTTATAACAGAGTATTGTACTGTATGACGGGACAATCACCGTCACCTGATGAGTCGTTAATATGTGAGCAGTTTAGGGTGCAAGCACAAGCACAATTTAGAGTCTTGGTGTGCTTTTATACCTATTACTCCAAATCAGTGCAGATGTTTAACTGTGTTGCAATACTTTTGCACATCAAAATATTTACCTTGCAGAGACTTCCAATTCGCCTTTATCGGCCGATACATCGGTGCATCTCTAATAATTATCAATGATTGATGATTACTATTGATGTAATTACACCTTATTACATGAATCAGGCATGCTAGAGCCAGAGAACCACTGTGCACCGCATGTGTGGAGTTTGAAAACCCCAGGCAACGTGACCTCTCTAAGGATCTAAGGAATACGTCACTGCTCACCGTTCGTTATTAGGTTTGTAATGAAAGTCAACAAGTCGACACTTTAAATGGGTTTTCATCAATAAGGCTCGTGAGCTAAGCGGTCGTTTTCATCAGCTCTGGAATGTTCTGGAAAGCAGGCTCCAGGACATGCTAATTACAAAAAAAAAAAAAGACCTGAGGCTATGCTGGAGGACAACAGTGCTCAGCATGTTTCAGTCGAGGCGTTGCTTTAAAGGGAAAGAGAACGTATAAATTCAGAAAGAAAAAAAAAATAAACACCTTGAAAGGTGCAAACAAAAAAGGTTTTCCTACTCAAACTCCATTATCCGTTATCTATTACTGCAATTCACCCCGTCATCCATAACATCTTAAACATAAAACTCTGCAGGAGTTTACCGCTAAAAGCACATGGTAGCAACCGACAAACAGCTCAGGGGCGTCAAATTTAGTAGGGACACTAGGGACATGTCCCTACAGATATCCAGCGACTACTGAATTGTCCCTAGCAATAATTTTGATCAAACAATTAAAATATATAACCACTGTTGTCCGTCTGTGTCTTGTCTTTTTCATTTTAAAAATTTTATTTATCCTTTATTTAACCAGGATAAGTCTCATTGAGATTAAGAATCTCTTTTACAAGAGCGTCCTGGCCAAGACATGCAGCAGCAGAATTTGTGGTACGCAAACGGTTAACAGATCTCGTTCTCTACTACGAGTCCCGCCTCCCTAACCCACGTCGCTAATAGGATTGATTGGCTTTGCCGTTTCTTGCTAACGTGTGAGAGGCTGTAGCTACATCCTGTAGCTCCGTCAACTAGATGCGCATCATGCAGGCTACCGGTACGTGAGGAAGACACCATCCTTATACCAACAGTTCTGTTCTGTGCACGAAAATACAGGACAAATCAACTGCATCTCATATTGATTCAGGGGCAATCCCATAATAACGTTACGAGTGCTTAGCATAAACGTTAATTTGTGTGTGTGTGTGGAGACTTTGACTTGTAAAGTAGCGCCTAATGCCAACCTTTCTTTTTTTGGCCATCATCCTGACTCAGCATATCATCAAATTAACCTAACTGCCAAACACACACACACACACACACACACACACACACACACACAAGTGGACATTAGGAGCTACTTTACAACAAGTGTAAATCACTTAAAATATTCTCTCAATTTCTAATGTGTAGCGTGAACAATAATGGTAATAATACTTACCTAAGCCATAAATGTTTTTCTTAACCACATCTTTCTTTAGCTCTCTGAATTCCTCGTCCTCGTAATTAACATAAAGTACATCAAATTGTATGGATAGCTAGTTAGTTAGTTAGTTAGTTAATTGCATTACAAAAAGACATGGGTAAGTGTACATGAATTCTGACTGTAAGGGGACTTTTTTAAGGGACCAAAACGGTTATAGAATTTTTCACAACAGGAAGTTCCCGAGGTGAATACTGACTGCATCTCCGCACCAGTCCAAAACAAAGAAGTATCACATCTGGAAGTGCAGAAACGGGGTGCCGCAGTGGCCTGAATTTGCAAGAAAGACATCACACTGAGCACGTGTCTGCAAGCGAACGCCTCAGTAATCCCTCGCTCCACAGCACGATAAACGTGGAGTAAATCAAACCAGCTCCTGCTGCTGGAAAGCGTTCGGCTGTGACCGTCCCGAGGTCCCAGCTCTCATTCCCATACCTAGTACCTTACACAGCAGGAAAGTATGAAAGGCCATAGCAAATCAACTACAACAGCGACAAGCTCTGAAATGAATGACAAATATCCAAAGACAGAAGAAAGCAAAGCAGAGACGTGAATAACGTGCAAAACAGACGTCTCGTTTTGGTTTTTTTTCACCTATATCGTCCCATCAGCTGGGCTGATTTTATATATGTAATGGAGGCAGCTGTTATACAGAAAGAGCGATGTTTTCTTTTAGCAATCGGATTAAGAAAACAAGCACAGCCTCATTTCTTCCAGGAAAAAAGTAACATAATGGTGATAAATAAGAAGGCCTGACAGGGGAATCAATAAGAGTTGAATCAGTCGGTAGACAAAAAAAGCAGTTACTTTTTTTTTTTTTTTTTATTATTATTATTATTGCTCCTGTGCTTCTGATACATCTTCGGTGTCTTGGCTCACGTTTAAGATTTACAACATGAGCTTTGAAACAGTTTATATACTCACACACGCTATTGAGAGGCTCTGTGCTGTGCTCGCCCTGCTATGTAACTATAGTGATACAAAAAAATAATAAAAACATGCTCATGCCTTAACGCGAGGGCATTAAAATGAGCTGCGGTTATTTAATGATCCCCTTTGCAATATCGCAATATCATTTCCATTTCAGTTTTTTTAATTTTATTTTTATGGCCATGTGCAAAACACCCAGGACAATAATAATAATAATAATAATAATGATGAACAATGAATCAGCTGTACTACTGTACGAAACTGAAAAGGGCCAGTGATGCTTGTTAACATGACTTATACCACAGCGCTGTCGAATTCTCGATTCCGATTGGTCAGAAGGCGTCGATTAATCTTCTTCAGCAGGAGCTCCGAGAGTAGTTTCAGCTGTAAGGTAAAACACGGGTTTTATATTGATGAGCTTGTTCTAATATGTTCTCGCTTCTATAGTGACAGCTCGTTCACAGGAAATTGTATAGCGGATGCTCCACATAATTTCAGGCCAGCATTAAATGGATTAAAGAATGCGTTATCCTTTTACAAATAAACCATCGCTATGGTGCAGGTAAACTCTTTTTATGAAAGAGGCGTTTATTCAGTCAGTTTTCCGCCGCGGGAAAGTCTTTGGCATTTTTAACTTTAAGAGAAAGCTGTCTGTAGGTCTTATAACATAAGAGGTAAGATGTTCCTTATTAAACAGTCCCTGAACAGATTTCACCATGGCACAAATGAACGCAAAATCGAGGAAACCTGAGCTTGGAATTTTTCTAAATTACAACAGATTTGGGCCGAGACGGCGTCATCACAGCGTGTGTGACATCACGACAACGCGCCGTGCGACGTCGTCACAATTCGATTCATGTGCGAGCACGAGTACAGCTAAAAGGTCGCATTTACCAACAAACATCACTGCGAAAGATGGCGCAGGGTTAGGGTTAGGGGTTGCGATTTCGCCAATTCAAGTAGTTTTCCACAAAAAAAAAAAAAAGCACAACAAAGTTGCGTCGCAAATTCTGAAAAAAAGCCGCGGCAAAATCGAGCAATTATGGCGGCAACAATCACAAAAAAAAAAAAAAAACAAACTCCTGCACGGACTGATAAAATATAACTATAAACCAATATAAACTACGACACATTGTTTAAAAATAAATCCATCGAATTAGTTGGCAAATTGCTGCATTATACGAGTACTAAAAGACTTTGGGACATGCTATTATAGGAAAAATAATCACCCTCAATGAGGCAACAGTCACAGCGACACATTTGGCCTGACACAAATGTGTCCTTTTTTATCTATTTATAGTCACAGTTAATGTCGCGGAATGTCGTAAACAAGTTAGTTCCTGTTATAGCAGCTATAAACTGACGTTCCTTCACCAGCCTCTCTTCTCCTCTCACTTTTCCATAGAAATGATTATGATAGAAATGATAACCTGTTAGAACAAGCACACTGATATAAATAAACCTTTCAGCCAAAACGAATGTCTTTCGGATGAGACGTTAAACCGAGGTCCTGACTCTCTGCGGTCGTTAAAAATCCCAGGACACTTCTGGTAAAAGAGTAGGGGTATATAACCCCGGAGTCCTGGTGAAATTCCCCCATTGGCCCTTCTCTATCACGGCCCCCTAATAACCTCCATCTCTGAATTGTCTACATCTCTCTCTTCTCTACACTAGTAGCTGGTGTGTGGTGGCGTTCTGGCGCAATATGGCTGCCGTCGCATCATCCAGGTGGATGCTACACACTGGTGGTGGTTGAGGAGACCCCCCGATACTATGTAAAGCGTTTAGAGCGTCTAGAAAAGCGCGATATGAATGTAACTGTTATAGACAGTTGCTGTAATAGAAAATGAATCAAGCATTTTTCTTTCTTTTTCTTTTAACAGATAAGTCCAGTTGTCATTATGTTGGTAGCAGGCTATATATTGAGATACATCTCTAAGCATCTGAGTGTCTACATGCTGAAGGAAAGGGCTAGTGGAGTTCAGACAGGGATTGCCTAAGATAGCCAGACTTCATGAGACAACAGGTAAGCAGCACACCAGCATCCTTGATGAATCCAGATCATCTCCATGTGTGTTATACAGGTCACAGAGTATGCTTACTGCTTCGTGAGTCCCAACATAAACAGAGTTGGGTTCGTCCACGTCCCTTACACTGACACAACACACACCACATGCGACACTGAGGTCACATGATCGACCTGGATCCTGATGTCGGAGCAGCGGAGGACGAGCAGACAGCACAGCAAGCGGCGCACTGACGCAAAGCAGAGCGTTCATGCATGAGCCATGAGAACACTGAGCAAAATAACTCACAAGCTGTTTGAGAGAGAGCGAGAGAGAGAGAGAGAGAGAGAGAGAGAGAGAGAGAAGGTAATAGGGGCAGACAGAGATCGACAGACAAAATGAGAAGTGAGAGGAGAGGAAACTTGTACAGAAGAGAGAGAAGGACAGGGAAGGGAAAAAGAAAAGAAGACAGAAAGTGAAAGATTTAGAAATGCAGATAGTGGGTGGGAGAGAGACAGAGAAGGAGAACGAAGAGAGGGAAAGAAAGAAAGAGGCAGAGAGTGGGAGGCTGCAAGAAAAAAAAGTCAGACTGAACAGGGCACACAGAGGGTTGGAGAGATGTATAAAGAAGGAGACAGGGAAAAGGAGAGGGAGACAGAGAGCGAGGGAGAGAAAGAGACACTGGGAAAGAAGAAGAGATGGAGAAGGAGAGAGAGTGGCAGACAGACAGAGATTAAGAGAGAAGAAAGATGAAAAGAAACAGACAATGATGAGAGAGAGTGGGAGAGGAAGCTGGAAGGAGTGACGGCCAAAAATCTGCAAAGAAGTGTGGGGAATAGAAAGGGAACTGGAGGCAGAGGAGAGGGAGACGGAGAGAGAGAGAGACTGGGATAGAGCTAGAGATGAAGGGACGGTAGAAGAAAAAGAGAAGGCGAGACATAGAGACTGACAAGAGAGAAAGGGGGCAAAAAAATTTAGAATGAAGAAGTGAAAAAAAGCAACGGAGCGAGAGATTGTAAACAAAGCGAGAACGGCAGAAAGGAGGGAGAGCTGTAGAGAAAGCCATAGAGAAAGAGAAAGATCCAAAGATTGGGAGACAGAGAGACAGAGTGTGTGTGAGAGAGAGAGAGAGAGAGAGAGACAGAAAGAAACAGAGAGAGACAGAGAGAGAAAAGGAGACAGGCAGAGAGAGAGAGAGAGAGAGAAAGAGAGAGATTTCCTGTTCTCTTTGTCGTTCTTGTTCTCACGGTTTTCCAGAAGAAAACTATGACGAAGACATTATACTGTATACAGTCCTGCTAATAAAGTTTAATAAATGAAACTGAATTAATAGATGGACAGAGAAAGAGCGATAGAAACAGAGAGAGAGAGAGAGAGAGACAGAGATGGATGAGGGAGGTGAAATAAGTTGTGCTCTCTGCCTACCTTTATTTAAGTCAGGAATGTCAGGAGCAGCTCTAAAACACTCGGACAGCGTGGTGAAAAGGGGGAAACGACACACCTTATTAAATCATACTGTAGGAAAATGGCCTCTCGCTCCATTCTTGGCTCTCGCGCTCAGCCTCTCACACATGTACAATGTCAGAGAAGAAGTTGTAAACCTCGGTAGGTTCTCCATCGTTCCGACCGGGTACTGCAGCGCACAGAGCAGGGCGACCTGCCAGGAACTCCTGCTCTCTAATGTACACTGTGCAGTCTCACCGCTCAGCTGCTCAGCTGCTCTGATCCGATCTGATCCGATCTGCTCTCTGAAGCCACGGAGAGCTTACATTCAAAAGCTTTACATGTTTAAAAGAACAGAAAAATATATCGAGATATCGGCTGATGAAAGAGAGAGAGAGGTCGACTGGAAGTCCTGACGTGACCCACGTGCTTTAAAAACCAATAAAAGCAAGTCTCAAGTCAATTTCAAGGCACAGCGGAGAAAAACGATTCATTGCTTATATTAAAAAGTCAGAAGGAATGAAGTGCTTAATATTTTAAAATGTTCAAATAAAAAAGAAACCCCCCCAAAAAAGAAAAAATACCTGCAACATGTGATGATTGAAGGCAGGGCACAAGTGCGTGTCATTTATTAGGGCGAATCCAATCATCGTAATCAGTTTCAAAGCCCAGGCAGACAATAACGGACTTGATAAATCCAAACCGGGCAAACGGGCGATGGTTAAAACCAGAAAATACAAGCGATACAGAAATAGGAAACTGCAGCTTGGACTTTGCAACAAATAACAGAAACAGTGGGGTTTGAATAGATAAGCGAATCAATGAATTAACACGGAACAGGTGTACACATTCAGGTAACACACCAGTGGGACAGGACTAGAAGAGAAACAGAGGCAACCGGAGTGGAAAAGCAGAAGAAGATGTGACTTGCACTGAGAAGGGGAATTCGTGGCAACACCAGCTGAACTCGCTGATCCGAGTGGGCGTGGTTTAATATTCTAAGGAGCATGCTTGACTGACATGCCACTAACTCGTGTCCCCAAACTCAAGCAGAACAGTGAGGGACAGAAAAGGAGACAAAAAAAAGTCAAACTGCAAGCAATGATTATTTTGATTATCGATTAATCTATCATTCATCACAGGAACGGCATATCTCAGCCACAGGCAGGAGTGTGTTAACAAAGGGGTGGGGCTGGGAGGGAGGGAGGGGCTGGGTAATGTTAATTAAGCAGCTCAAACAGCGGCTATGTCCCATATTAGCCCCTGTGCGCACACACACACACACACACACGACTATAAGCACTTGAGTTATCGAAGCGTAACACTAAGAGGACACTAACAGCTCCTCTGAGAATCCCTCGCGCACATCACAGGAGGTTCAAGTCACAACGACAGGCCTTTAAAGTTTCATTTTCAGGAAGCGAGGCTGACGGAATCAGAATGTACACGGCCCGAGGGTAGAGCTTCAGCATGGACCGAGTCTTTCTTAGAAACCTTTTGGTCTGTGACCGCTTAACTAACCGTAAACTGAGCGACTGTTTAATCCTCAAGGAGATTGCTCTTAAACAGCACTTTATGAATGGCAGCCAAGATTGCGGATATGAAGGGGTGTTTCTGTTTTCTCTTCTTCTAATGGTCTCGTTAAGCCATCGAACTACACAGTATTGTGACATGCACGCATTCACTATTACAAATACGAATACCTTTATGGTCATTGTACAGTACAAGTACAGCAAGATTCATCACCCCTTCAAGTTATGTTTTCCATCCATCCATCCTCTATATCACTTATCCTACAGGGTCACGGGGGAACCTGGAGCCTATCCCAGGGAGCATCGGGCACGTGGCGGGTTACACCCTGGACGGGGCGCCAATACATTGTAGGGCACAATCCCATACACACTCACACACTCATTTATACACTACAGACACTTTGGACATGCCAATGAGCCTACCATGCATGTATTTGGACTGAGGAGGAAACCAGAATACCCAGAGGAAACCCCTGCAGCAGGGGGAGAACATGCAAACTCCACAGCGGCGGGAATCGAACCCCCAACCATGCACCCTAAGTTAAATATATATATATATATTGCTCGCTGTAGCCTGTTATTGTTATGTGTTGTACGTTGTGAGATGCTTTTCTGCTCACCTCGGTTGTAAAGAGTGGTTATTTGAGTTACCGTAGCCTTTTTAATCATTCTTCTAAGACCTTTCTCATCATCAAGGCGTTTCCACCCTGGCGTTCCAGACCTCGCACTCAGTGGATGTTTTGTTTTGTTTGTTTTCTGCACCATTCTGTGTAACCTCTAGAGACGGTTGCGTGTGAAAATCCCGGGATATCAGCAGTTTCTGAAATACTCAAAGCAGCTGGCACCAACAACCATACCACGGTCAGTCACCGAGTTCACATTTCCCTCATTTCGATGTTTGATGTGGACATTAACCGAAGCGCTTGATCTGTATCTGCAGGATTTTATGCAACTGCGCTGCCGTCACATGATTGGCTGATTTGGATAATTGCGTGAATTTGCAGGTGTACAGGTGTGCAAATATAATCTCAATGTTAATTCTTTGCAAAAAAAACCCCCAAACAATTTAATTCTTTCTTTGAACACTCGGCTTTTGGCGTTACCGCTAACCCTTTGGTCGGTACTTCAGAATCATGTTTCTCCGTTATCTACTCGGGTGGAGATTTATTTTTTTGTTTCAGTACCCTCATTCTCCTCACACAGTGTGTGTTCTGCTCGATAGTCTCCGGAGTTCAGAGTTCAGGGTTCAGACAGCAGCAGATGAAGCAGTAAGCAAGGTCACGTCCCGCTGTTTGTTTGCACAGCAGTACGACTGCAGGGGCCAAAGTTGCCCTGACATCAAGCGCTCGCTTTCTGATGACGCAAACCGGCACAGCCGAGCACTCATGGAAACTCGATTTGGTGAAATGAGCGGCCGTGCTTGTTGACAGCAGCGGCTAAAAAGCTAATTGGGACACGCTTTATGTCCGGGAACAGCAGTAATTTATAGAATTCGGTTCAAATTCAGGAACAAAACCCGTTCCAGTCAGACTACAGGTGAATAAAATAATAAAAAGAAGCCACTTTAAATTTTTTTTTTTTTTGCACATGTTGGGTTGCATTATGTACTGTAAATTAATAGTTAAGGCTGGTTTTTTTTAAATGTATAAATTCATTGACTATATTAGGCTAAAAACAGCTGGTTCCTCTTTTCATGTGTGTTGCATTCATTCAGGGTTTTTTTTTTTTTTTAATCATTTTAATCTAGGGATTGTATTCTTTCTGTCATAAAACTTTATTGAAAAAATTTTTTGACTCATTTTGAATTGTCTCTACTTACACAGTAGTCTAAAGTCTAGCCAAATGCCATAAAGGTAAATGTAAATAAAATATTTACGAATAAATATGTCCAGTGTTGGAGTGAAAAATATATTTTTTATATATATGTGAAAAATATATTTTTTATATATGTGTGTGTGTGTGTATGTTTAATCATAAATTTAAAAAGAAAAACAAATAAACACAATGTACACAGACCATCTGCTATATTTTAACTGTTGCTGTCAGTTATTAACCAACTAATACATTAGGCAATATATATATTTATATTCCTTTGATGTCTCTTTTCTTTGCTTAAATGATGGTATATTGATAAGCTAGTCGTGCGTGCAGAAAATACTCACATAACTGTCTAGTGTAAATCTCATATAATGGCGCCCACGAGTGCAGTTTAATGATTTTTGTGTAATATACTGCATTCTACTTAACATTAAATAGTACACAGTATATACTGGAACATTACCAAGACATGTAGCAGATACATTCAGCTGCACTGAGATGTTGCATTTAATGCATGTGAAGAGGTTCATGAAAATGGGAAAAGCACCCATTACATGCGCTCAGTGTATAATCACACCTGGGTGTAGTCTGAGTATTTGTGCATAAAGCAGCTGTGAAAGCAGGACTGAAAGAGCACTCAGAGTGCCGTGCCTGTGGTCTGGGCTTTCAGGTTTCCTCGTCGAGAGACTGCTGTAGAGCACCACTTAACACCCAACAAACACCACTTCATTCTGGCACATTTACAAATGGTCTCAGCGGGCTCCAGTTCAAACCACTGCACTGGCAGAAAAACAGGGAAAGCACTGATTTGGCCAAATGTGCACGTGGCAGCCTGGGAAAACCCTTCGCATGGTCAAATGTTGACATTTTCCATTACTAGATATAGTTTTGAAGACTACGAACCTCAAGTCTGTTTCTCTTTTGCATGGATCTCAATCACAAGTTCAGTTTGCATTCTGTTTGCATTTCGAGAGCGAAATCCAATTCCATGAAAAACCCCCACACCAACCTTTATTTTTACATTGATGACCTCGTTTATTAATGGAAATATAACATCACTCACAGTGTTTAAACACAAGCCTCGTCCTCGTCCCTTCACTCCGGTGAGCTCAAATAAATTATATATACACACAGTTGTGCCCAAAAGTTTGCATACCCCTTGCAGAATCTGTTAAATCTTAATACTGTTAACAAAATAAGAGGGTTCATAAAAATCCCATGTTGTTTTGTGTTTAGTTCTGTCCTGAATAGGCGATTTCACATAACAGATGTTTACATATAGTCTACAAGACAAGATAATAGCTGAATTTATATACATTACCCCGTTCAAAACTTTACATAAGCTTGATTATTAATCCCGTGTGTCGTTACCTGGATGATCCACATGATGTGTCTATGTTCTGTGAGAGTTCTTCACGAGTCCCTTGTTTGTCCTGAGCAGTTAAACTGCCCACTGTTCTTCAGAAAAATCCTCCAGGACCTGCACATTCTTTACTTTTCCGGCATCTTCTGCATATTTGACTCCTTTCCAATAGCGGCTATATGATGTCCAGACCCATCTTTTCACACTGTGGCCGACACGATACATTAAGAGCCAGGGGGGCGTAAACTTTTGAACAGGATGATCGGTGTAAATTGTTATTATTTTGTTTAAAGAGCTTATTTTTTTCATTGATTACGGCCCTACAGACGCTAGATAAGGTATTTACACGTCTCCCAGAAGACAAAATACTAACAAATTACACCGATCATCCTGTTCAAAAGTTTACACCCTGAAGCACAAGGGTGAATATGTAGTGATTGTGAGTTCACCATCCAATCAGTTACAGAGAGCGTTCATCCCCTTATAAAAGCACCGACACCTGACAAAACCTACGATACTCTAAGAAAGATATTGTGATCTGAATATATCGCAGTATACAGTAGATATCGCCTCTTCATTTCACCCAGCCATAATCAAAACCATCGACTAATTGCTCGGTAGTGGGTTTCTTTCATCTTTTTGTCAATATGTAATTTTGCACATCCCTACAATAAAGCACATGTGCGCGATCAGCGTCGCTCACAGAGGTCAGATCACAGCGGACATGGTCGTAATCCCGAGCGAAGGTCAGACACCTGATATGATTATTATTGACAAATCCATGATTATAGACTGGAGATGCAAAGGACTCGATAAAGCTGAAGTCTCACAAACCGGGTTTCTGGCTATCGTTAAAGCATATGCTACTCTTCATGAATGAACGAGTCCGAGATTTGCCGACTTTTACAGGAATTTGTCTGACGCTGCAAATGACGAACCACGAAATTTTCCTATTCACTTGACATTAACTGCAACCAAAAAAATTACAAAACGCCATAAACCTTTTTTCCCCCGCTACAGTGATTATATCTTGCTCTGAAAAGCTCATTCAGAGGCTTTGGGAAAATGATCATTTGTACAAAAAGCCTCAAGCAAGACATATATGATCCCCAAGATCAAATTAAACTGACCGAAGGGCAAGTGTTAAATTAGCTGAAATCTGTTTCCACCATTTGAAGACAAAATAAGTCATGGGTATATTTGCAAATTTTATCTAACATGCCTATTTCATGCTAACTGCATTAGCGTGTAAGTAAAAAAAAAAAATTTAATTATTAAAAACTCTAATATATTTCATCTGTTTAAAAAGATTCAATGTTTCAGATACTTTTTTTTTTTTTTTTTTTTTTTTTTTTTTTTTTTTAAATAATGGAGCATGTTAGGTAATAGACCGGTCTGTGATTTTATCTGCAGAGACAGAAGAGCTGCAGGTTCTCCAAGAGGGTTTTAACGACCTTGTATCTGATTTCCACATAAAGCTACATCGCAGGTATTTTGTGCAGTTTTAAACCAAAAAGCAAGTTATGACTTTATTTCATTTCTTTCTTGGTAGATTTATGCTCAAGTCTAGTATTTCATTTCATGCTTTGAAGCTTTTCAATTCATTATTTTTTGAAGACATCTTCACGGGAAAAAAGGACTCTTCTCATTTAAAGTAATAAATAAAAAATTCAGTCTGTCAGCTACTGTCACATCCAGCTCCATCACCGATCCAGGAGCCACCACTCTCAATCCCAATCTAGTCTGGATATTACAGCACTCTAACTCACCTGAGCTCTAATGCACTTGCTTCCTGTTTTTTGATTACTCTGTGTATTTAAAGACCACACAGTTCTTTGCGAGGTTTTCTCATTTTGCTTGTTCCTGTATTGTCTTATATATATATATATATATATTTTTTTTTACACCCCTTCTTCCTTTGTCTATTTTTGAGCCGTTCCCTGATTCTCACTGACTACGTTTACACGGACAGCGGTAATCTAATTATTGACCTTATTCTGAATAAGACAGGATTCTGATTAAGGTGTTTACACGAGTCGCTTTGAGAATATTCCTTTCATGTTCCCGTTTTACGTGTTATAGAACATAGATGGATTAACGGCACACGTCATTACGTCCCCGCGCCACGCCGTCCGACGTTCCC